>JAYKQN010000026.1:3132500-3565000 GCA_036785175.1 Eupleurogrammus muticus
GCCATTATGATTAAGAATGTAGTATTTTACTTATTCATTACTAATTAATACTAATTAATTAACTAATTAATAATTTACCAAAAAGACATGATATACTTTTTAATACATTTTTTTAAGAATGTTTTTTATTATTTAGTTTTTTATTTATTTAATTTAAATTTTCTAACACAGTCATTTACTAAAAAAAATGACACTACATATTTTTTTAATCAACACATTATATTAACACAAGATGTTAATATAATGCAATGAGTAATGACGTCAGGAGTAAAAAGTGCAAATAATTTCCACAAAATGGTGTAGTAAAAGTAACAGTATGGATTAATATTTCTAATTAGTACAAATACAAAAAGTACTTAAGTACATTAATGGAGTAAAAATACTTTGATAAATTACACCATTGGTTATCAGCGCTTCGTCACTGGTTTTGCTGCCTATTTATTATATAAAACTGCTTGGATTATTTTTAAGTGAACAGTGGATTAAATGACCGTAGATTGACAGAGAATCAACCTTCCCTCATCTCCATGGTGCGTTTTAGTGTTTTTCACCTCATTGTCTTGGTTTTAGAGCCACAAACTTCACAGGGAACTGAAACCCAACAAATGCCTCTAATCGAACGGCCGAATACAGAAGGTCATTGAGGTCGATACTCGACCAATACCTCCAACGATACTCCAGTTTTCAAACCACATGTGCAAAAACACACGATCGTGGTTGCATTTTTTTTCTCTTTAAATAGAAAGATGACACGGATGGTTCCAGACAGTAAACAATCAGCAGTTTCCTGTTGGGTTATATCATCCCCATTATCACCAAATGATGAAATCTAGCAGCTCCTACACTGTGTAAACGGTGCCACGGTCACATGGTGCCACGCTCACACGTCTTAATGACTATGGCGTCTGCCACTCAATCGTAACCATAGCGTTTTATGCGACTTAGCGGCTTGGATAACGTGCGCTGCCTAGCAACAGACAAAGCTAGTAGCCAGGTGATGAACACGGTGCAGCGTGCAGCAGATATTTCCCTCAGATCAAACCAGAGCTAAGTAAGAGAGAGTGAATACTCATCTGGTTTCTGATGTGTCATTAGATGCTGAGGGGCGCTCATGCTGCACAATGTGCTGCGAGCAGAAAGGTCCGGTAGATTTATTGTATTTTAATAAGAGGACATTTGGATCCTAAATTTGTACAAATTCCGCCACTGACACTGAACAAGAAGCCAAATGCAGCTTTAAAACAACTAATTGGCCTCTGAGGAGCATGAGTTGCCTCACCAGGCTACGTTATCTGCAGTTATCTGCAGTCCGTGGTGTTTGTTTTGGACGCCTGTAAACACATTTAATCACACTCTCACATGCGAACACGCACAACGTGAACAGTGAGTTTCTAATCTGATGTACAAGTATTCGTACTCATCCCCAAAGGCGTTTATTCTTCTAAATCCCCGAACACATTTATTTTTTTTATTCATTTTTCTAAAAAATATTTTCTGTGCAGATTTGGTCATCCCCGCCTCTCAGTGTTTTTTTTTTTTTTTTAAGGTTTTCCGGCTTACTTCCACAATTCGTGAACATGCCGAGGTTAATTGGAGACTTAATTGCGAGTCAATGGTGCGTGTGTGTGTGTGTGTGTGTGTGTGTGTGTGTGCTCCAACCCGTCTGGGGTGTTATGTGGATAGTATTAACCTTGGAACTTGTCATTTTATGTTTTGGCTTGAGAACAATGCCGGCATCCTGCGATAAGCATCTAATCTGATCTGTTGGTTTTCAGATAAACACCAAATATTGTCAGAGCGTAAACCTGCTGGATCGCAGCGGAGGTTTCTAGGCCAGCAGACATTACAGTACGGCGGCACCGGAAACTGCGTTACGTTTGTGGTTAAACCTCATCTCGCCCTAGATTATCTGCCCTACACATGAACAGCTCTTTCCGTGCACACACACACACACATCTGCCCTGAGGAAGGAGTGAAGAGAGGGAAACCGAAACCTTGTCGTGGATTTTTTTTTGTTGTTTTTTTTGTTTCTCTCCTCTTCTTCTTTCTTCCAGCTCGCATCCGACATTGTGTCACCAGACGAGTGGCATTAAAGTGGCATCCTGTTCGCCTACGACAGCTGCCCTCCTCCAGCTTCCTCCCCGCTTGCCCTTCCACTTCTCCTCGCTTTTTCCTTCCTGCCCCCAAAGCTGTTCGAAATCCGTCTCTTATTCAGCGATTGGGGCCGATCGCCGCTGCGTGATGACCGCACGGTTCAGGAATGTCCTGATGCAAAGTCGGTTGAGAACAAAAGAGGGCTTCAGAGTGGCCCAGATATTCCATGTGGGGGATATGTCACCGTATGATTAGGAAAGAGGAAAAGGGCACCTCGATATGAAAGCTTATGCTGGAGAGATTTGGTTTCCAGTGATGGATTCCCCACTTCTCCATGAAAAGAGGTATTTGTGCCTTTGAGTAATTCTGTGGGAGTTTGTGCGTTACATATTACAGGTGACCTCTGAGGTCAGGTAACATCAGGAAGGAAGCGCCATAAATGGCTGTCATACAGACACTGCCTTATGTTAAAGAAGTCATCGCTTTCTATGAATGAGTCCTGACAGCATTGACTTCATGTTCTAAGCGTGTGCTGCAGCATGTGAAGTGTTAACCCTCTATTGCATGAAATAATATTACTCAGACATGGGAAATCAGTGTTTTTGTCACTTAAAATGGATTTAATATTAGATGTATTGAAAAATATGTAAGAAAAAGTCGTTACCATAGTCTCAGGACAGATTCAATGCCCTAGGTATTTTCCATATTTGCATATTGTCATACATGGAAAAAAAACTTATAACATCAAAATTGAAATGAATAAAAATAAAATTTACTTACCCCAGATGGTGAGGTAAATGATTTATTTGGTGAAGATTTTCCAAAATTTCTGAATAAATATCCATACGTCAAATGTCCCTGAAGCAAAAGGGGCCGGAAAACCAAACATCTGGGTCATGTGACCTCGTAAACTGTATGCCCTTCAAAAATAAAAGCCCCCTTTTCACATTCAACTGTAAAAACAGAATTTTATCCCCTGCCTTTTTAAAAAACATTAGGATAAAGTAATTGCTGCCGTATGATAACACAATGTAATAGAGGGTTAAAAGAATCAGAGCTTGGTTTGACCGTGTGTGTGTGTGTGTGTGTGTGTGTGGGGGCGGCCCCCAGCAGCCTACATCCAGCCGTATATTTCATACACATACGTGTAGTTGTGTGCTGTGTGTTGTGTGTCATGTGGGTTCATACGAGGATGAGAGCGTCCTGATCTCAATCAGCAACAAGCTGTGGTTTTGAAATGAAACCAGTTCGAGGCCGACTTCATAGATTTCACACACACACACAAAAAAACACGTGAACAAAAAGCCTCGCAGCACTTAAGGCCTTGAGCGGTTTCCAAGATACACAAACTCACAATTGCGAAATACAATGGTGGAATGGAATGGTGGAAAAAAAAAAGATCCATAAGTGCTGCTATAAAAAAAAAAAAAAGTTTTTGTCTCAAGAAAAGCGGAACTCGCCGGAGCTTTCAGACTTGCATGAAGGAAAACCCGCAAAGAGCCTGTTCAGTCTGGCACAGAAAAGTCAGGTGAGAGAGTAAAATGAGGAAATGGGGGCAGAGACTATGAGCAATATGGAGAAGCGTAAAAAGTTGTTGTGTTTTTCTTTTCTTTTTTTATTTTATTAGCTTGGACCATTGCATCACCTCCCACTTCTGAAAAAGAAAGCCGTTTCTCTTTTGGCACTGAGAGCGTTTTGAAAGCCACGTGTGTATTTATGTGACTACTATGTATGAAAAAAGAAATAATCCAAAAAACATTTTCTTTAATTAGATGGCACTCCTAGGGAATTTCGGAGAAAACATAGTGTTGTAGAAGTGTTAGATTCTGTTTCTTACTTCACATATCCTCGTATAGAGGAATTATTTGTACTATTAACATGATATGACAAGTGTTTCAATTAAAACCATACACTGACCCAATTAAAGCATAGAAAAATAAATGCAGTTAGGTGGAAAGTGTTTTTTTGTGGCAGTGCCAGAGGAATTGTGTTGTTGTGGGGGGGTGTCGTCATGTTGTACTTTTTGTGTGGAAAAATGCAGCTCATCCTCAGCGTGATAATGGCTGCCGCCGTGTTTACGCGTCAGGTAGCAGCGGACGCCGCGACACATACAGACCTAAATAGCGGGGCGACAGGTGGATTGTTTACGCACTCTCGCATTTTTGTGGCGTCTCAGAACATCTGGTCATCTGCTGCTGGCGAGCCGCTGGATTCATGCGTAAACCTCAGCAGTTGCTTACATTCTGCGGGTGGTTTTCAGCCAGTAATGAATTCAATGTGTGTTTTTGTGTTTGTGACTCTGTGCCTGGCCCCTGCATATGTGTGTGTGTGTGTGTGCTGTATGTTTGTTTATGGACTCCTGTGTGTGTGTGTGTGTGTGTGTCCATATGGAGTTACCACACCACTTTCCCCGTAGTGAAACCGCAACCCTACCCGGTTCCGTGCCCCCTGCTGCTGAATCCCCTGCCGAAAAAGTTCTGTGACTTTTTTTCTGTTTCCCTTCGCGGCCCGGGTCGCTCTCCTCGCTGCCTCCTTCTGCCTCTGTCTCCGTTTACAGGGTGACATCACTGGAGTTTCCCTTCTGCAGAAGCAGCTGCTACAGCATAAATACTACAAGCCCTCTGGCAGCAGTTCATTCGATCAGCAGTAGCGAAAGGGAGAAGTAGAGAAGTAGAGAAGTAGAGAAGTGACGCCCTCAGAGCTCCGGACGCACCTCCGAGGATCACACACACACACGCACAGAGCATCCAGCGGTCCATTCACACAGATTCTCCTCAATCAAGGGCCGTGCACAGAGATGGTGGCGTACACGACAGCGAGCGGCGACGTGGAGGCCGCTCTGGAGGGGCGGACGCTGGTCGTCGTGGAAAAGTCGTCCGCCGGTTGGCTGTGGAAGGTGTCCACGGCCCTGCTCGTCCTGGCCCTCTGCGCAGGAGGCGTCCTGCTGTTCGCCTGGTACTGGCACGGAAAGCCGCAGACGATGGTGAGAAGGAGTTTGTCTCCTCTATGAATGTGCTCACAGCTATTGAACCTTGTATAATCAGGCGAAAAGGAGACTTTATTTGTCTAACAGAGCCACTGTTTTCTTCCTAATGCGCAGATGTGGTCGGGCCAAACAGAAGCACTAATCGAGAAGGACCAGGCCGAGAAAATAGGTGATTATATGCAAGATTGCTCACACCGGAGCGGGGGGGGAGTTTGTGAGATATAGTTGGGCCTTTGTGGTTTATTTGAGACAAGCTCACATTTGTCTTCCCTCTTTCTCAGATCACCACAAGGCACTGAAGCGGATCGGCAGCAACGCCAAGGCGGCCATTCATTTAGAAGGTGAGTCACAGTCGACCTCAACCCGCGTCATGAAGAACAATAGGCTAATGATCTCAGCTTTCAAAAGAGGACCTTTTCGGACTGTTCAACCCACTCGTGCAATATTGCAATCTGCAGCTATTTTTAGAACGGCGATAAACAATGTCGGGGGAAGCTATGAGGAAGTTGTTACAAGTTACCCATTTCCTTCGGTAAATACTGGTATTCTTTCCTGTTCCAGGGCTGTTTTAACGCTTTCCTTTCTTTCTTTTTTTTGTCTTTCTTCTCCAGGGTTTTATAACGACAGCACGGGTTCGCCGAGTCAGCTGGAGTGGAAGAACGAGCGAGGCCAGGCGTTCGTCCAGGGCGGCTTCCGGCTGCTCAACAACCGGATCATGGTGCCGCAGACGGGCCTGTACTTCGTGTACAGCCAGGCGTCGTTCCACGTGTTGTGCGGCGACGGCAACGAGCGGGGGGCGGCCAGGCACCCCACGTGGCTCAGCCACCGGATCCTGCGCTACTCGGACTCCGTGGGCGCCGATAGGTCGCTGGTGAGCGCGGTGCGCTCGGCGTGCCAGCAGGCCGCCCAGGACGGCGGCCGCAGCGTGGAGAACAGCTGGTACAACACCATCTACCTGGGCGCCGTGTTCAGGCTGTACGAGGGCGACACGCTCTGGACGGAGACCAACCAGCTGGCGGAGCTGGAGATCAACGATGGCAAGACATTCTTCGGCGTGTTCGCACTTTGAACAAAAAAAGACGGCTGTGATCCCAATCGAGAGGATACAAAGTTCTGCACGGCGCCGTGCGTCTATGACTCGTAGTACAGATTCACTTTCCTTATTATTCACCTTCACGGTGATAGAGACGCGTTTAAATCCCAATGGAGATAAAACTCACGGCCAAAGAGGCTGTGCTGGTTTTTGCAAATCTTATAAACTGTAACAGTTTGTCACATTATTATTATTATTAATATTATTTTGTATTTTTTAATTTAGGCACTTTTTGTACATTATTTATGCTGACCTGAGATTGTAGAAGGATAGACTTTCTGACGACACCACTCCTGAACGGAGCGTTTGATGGCGCAAAGACGATGAGGTTGATGTACCACTTAAGAAACATGCGTGTATTTATTTGTATTTATTTGTATTTAAGGTTGTCGGGGCCCTCGTGTTGAGGATGATATTTATACTTTTAAGCGCATAAATTTGATTAAAAAACAGAAAAACGCTGCATCACCGGGGTGAAGAAATCTTTTCATAGCTGGGATAGCGAATAGGAAATTGGGCGAGACGAGTTGACAAACAGGCCTAACCAGCAACACACACACACACACACACACACACACACACACAGTATTATCTGGCAAGCCCGCTACGAAATTCCTCCACAGCCAGCAAATACTTCCTTTGTTAGATCAGACAAGGCGAAGGGGAATTTCCTAATTTCTTGTGTCTTGCTGAGTGCTGTGTCAGGTGGAGGCCCACAGAAGCCTCAGCCCAGAGCGGGTTTTCCCCAGTGACCCCCCCCCCCCCCCCCCCCACACACACACACACACACACACACACACACACAGCCACCGCCGCCGCCCCCACCCCTCCCTTCTCCTCCTCCACCCTGTCTCCACACAACCTACAACCTCCATCCTCCCACACACACACACACCCAACCCCCCCCTCCCTTCTATTACCACATACCTTGTCTTTAGTCAGCTGGAAAGCAGCATGACAGAGCTGAGCATGTATTGTGTGTGTTTTTTATTTGTTCTGTGCGTGTCTGGGGGGGGAATCGTGGGTTTGGTCGCATCGCCTTCCTCTGAGACCATCAATCATCCTAAAAATTCCACATTCTTGGTGGGTGTAATTTGCCTACTCCAGATTAATTTAGCAGATAAATTCCACTTTCCGTTTCCATTTAATGATCTTTCCTCCTCACGTTTCAGCTGCCGTTTGGTACTGTTTGGTAAATATTGAGTTTTACTGATGAATGTACGCGACCTGACACAGTTAATTACCCGAAGATCAGCATGAATCAGTGGAGCAATAAATAACTAGAGAGTTTCCTTCGGATTATAGTTTTAAATAAATAGCACACATATCTAGCATGTCCTGAAATACAGTATTTAACATCTAAGATCTTAGATATAGTGAATACAAATATCCCCAAATTCATGAATATTGTCATATATGTGCAAGATAATATAACATTTTACCTAAATTATTTCTGCATTCATATGTTACACTATCTGATCCAGGTACTGGATTAACTGCACAGTTAATAAATATGGCCTATTTCATTCATTTCTGTCCTTCTTCATACCCTGAGCTAAGATGTATTAGAATGACAGCAACATAAAGTAACCATAAGTTATTGTTGTTTAAAGTGCGCACTGAAATATATATATATATATATCTTTAAAAATATTTGACAAAAGTATTGTTTTACCTGCTCATAAAGCTGTTATCAGGTATCATTGCTTTATAAAATCTGGAAATAGCTCATGAATGAAATAGTACATCCAGATTAACTGCTGAATAAATACAGTATGTCACATTACTTTATGTATATATCTGTCTTTGATACATTTACGACTGTTTAGTTTATCCAAAGGCAAAATGGGGAAAAGAAAAAGAGTACAAAAAAAAAGAACATCCATCCAGTTTGTCTGTTATGGGAAAACAATGAACATTAAAAAAAAAATCCTTTTAAAACAAATAGGCCCACAAGTATGACATGGAACGGATTTACATATATAAAATCTTGAGGAAAAAACTGTGCTTTCTCTGAATATCTACAGAAGCCCTGCATCTCACCGCATGCATGAAATATAAATCGGCTTTTCCCTCTCAGGATGCAGAAAGTACAAATTATCCTTGGAGTTTGGAGTTTTCCGTTTTTTTTTTAGTTTTTTTTGATCCCCCTCCATCACCTGCAGTGCCCGTGGCCGATGATATTCATATGAGGGACGAGGGATTTAATTGATGGCTGTACTGTAACTACTAAATAGATACAACACAAATCCTCCAAAAAATACGTTGTAAAACATTATTTCAAATGGCAAAGCTATCAAAATTCCTCTTATATGTCTGCAAGCTTTTGATGATATTCTTCACCTTTGTGATGGGTCTACTGTCATATGAGCGAGGACCGTACGTCAGCAAAGGGCTGAGGGTCTGTGCAGGTCTGTATGATACACAGTCCGTACGCTTGCTCATAGCTCACTGGCCTCTTCTCAATTATGGCTATTTAATCAAGCACATCATCACCTTTCAGTAAAACCAGTATTCAACACAATACGGGGGGGAAAAAAAACCTGTACATTGCTTTGTCCATTTGCAAATTACAGTTTTCCCCACCTGAAAAAAAAAAGCAAACGGAGAACCGCACATCAACTCCATGACGAAACAGATCTGATAATACAGAACAATATAAACCACTACGGCGTGTGCGTCTTCTACTCAACGAACTCGAAGAGACGGGAAAAAACGGTGGAGACGACACGGCAAGGACACGAACACGAACATTCTCGCCCCCTCCCGGTGAGAAGAAGATCCCGCTGGCGTCTCCACAACAGAACGAGATAACGGACGAGGGGGGAGAGGAATCCCCTCCCCCGCTCAACGGTGCTTCGAAAGTCTGAGATTTGTGCTTTAGAAAAAAAAATCGCCGCTTCGACCGCTCACAAGTGCCCGTTTGGGTGAAACACGGTGGGGTCGAAGCTGTGAGGACGGTGTGTGTGTGTGTGTGCGTGGACTCTCGGAAGCTGCCAAGTGTGAAAGCGCGGCCCCGTGAACGTTATTTGTGCTTCCACTGTGTCTCAAAAACCAGTGTCGCTACGCCGCTGTGGAACAAGTGAAAAGTCACAGTGTCTCGTGGTGTTTTTTTTCCTTTGTGCGTCCCCCCGTCTCGCGTGCACTGTGCGGCCTTCCTCCCCCCACCCTGCCCCCTCCCTCTACTTGTACAGCAGCGGGATCTGGCTGTTGTGACAGTGGTTGCGGCTCATCTTGCTGTCCGCCGGGTACAGGTTGGACGAGTTGGAGAAGGACGGCGGCAGGGAGTGATTGTCCGTGGCGGGGTTGGGGTAGCCGGGCGGCGGCAGCAGGGACTTGGGGTCCGGCTGGGAGGGCGGCGGCGGGGCGTTGTGGTTCTGGTTCTGGCCCGCGGAGGGTCGGCGGCGGTTGCGCAGGGCCTGCCGCTCGGCCAGCTGGTTGCGGAGCGCCGACACGCGCTCTTCTTTCTGGAGACACGTGGAAGGAAAGCAATCATAACGTGTGAGACAGGTGGTTTTTCATTTTGGATTCATTTGAATCTGAATCTGTGTTTTCCTGCCTCATCAAAGAGCAGATATTTACCATTGTTGCCAGGAAACAGCCTCAGCCTACTTCTCTATCCCTGCTCATTAAAGGGTTTTTATTTTATCGGAGTGCCTCAGACGGCCTTTATAGATCCTAGAACCTCAGGTGATCGTTGTCCTGATGAGAACCTGATCACTTGTCACTTTTCTTTACTTTACTTTCTTTTGGCATCTCTCCTGACCCAGACTGCAGCGCTCTGCAACTTTCTACTTTTCCCCCCCTCTATCTTATCCTACTTTTTGGATGGTGGATGTTAAAATTGAATTTCCTATAACTCCCTAAAAAATCTTCATTGGTGATCTTTTTCGAAAAGCCAGTGAAGAAAAAAGCTTTTTTTTCCAATAGAAAAATCCAAGTTTTTCCTCTTCCTGTTAGATGTCTTCATACAGTCATCTTGGGAAAAAAATAGACTCAAATAAAAGTGATTTAGAGCCACAAGCTAACAGCACCAATCATATATACCACACTTGTTGCGGATCATGTTAGTTATTAGCCAGCGAATAGGGGGGGGTTGGTTATCAATAGGAAAAACTTTCAATTTATAAAGGGCATCTACACATATTTTCATTATTAATTATTTGATTCATAGCATAGCGACAAAAAGCTCACTACAGCCTCAAAATGCCTTCTGATCATCAGTCTAAACTCCAAAGATTCAGTTTATGAACATGTGTGACACAAAAGAATTTGGTTTAAAATATTAAATAAATAGATACCTCAATTATCAACATAATAAAACTAAATAATTGATTAGTCGACTAATTGGTCAAATAGTTTGCAGCTCCTGATCAACAGGTGTGTGTGTGTGTATGTAACCTAACCCAAACCAGTGTGAATACACACAGAACAGTGTGTGTATACATATGTACCTCCTGGATGATCTTTTGCAGCTCCCTGTTCTCTCTCTCCAGCTGTCTGGACTTCTCCTCGTCGTTGTTGTTGGTGGACGAGCCGGTCTTCAGCGTGTCCTGCTGCTCCGACTGCCACTCGCCGCGGGTGATGAGGCGCCGCATCTGAAACAGGAAGTCGATGAAGAGCAGGAGGAAGCGGGGAGAGGACGCAGAGCTGAAGGACTGTGATGCATATGTCGAGTGTATATTCAGCCCCTTTGGCCAAACCTGCCACGTTTCTCTGCAGCCTTAAACATGTTTTTCAGGTGTCATGTTTTTTCAAAGTGTTTTTTTCCCCCTTTACTTTCCCATAATATTTGCTTTTCAGCGCTCTGCTCTGCTTCGGGGCTCCCAGAAATATCCTAAATCAAACAGTTGCGACAGTCTGGTTGAGATTCCCTCCAGTTTCTTTCAGCATTTCTGTAGGTGGCACTCTTTCCTCTGTCTGCAGCGTCTGCAGCTCTGAGCCCAACGCTGCTCTTTATTTTCAATTTATTCCGAACAAATCAGTGCTGCTGCAGACACGTCGAGTGTTTTCTTCGTGACAATTTGTTATTAAATTTAAGAGAAATGTGGAATGTGAATAAATACATAAATAAAAAACCACATGAAATATATAAATAATGATACAGAAAATAGGAGCATTTACTGTTTCTATTCACACATATTTATTCATGGAAAAATCAAGATTTGTTTGTTTTTAATTAATCATGGTCATTTATTTTTTCACTGCATTTATCTAAACATTTATTTATGGCAAAATGGACTTTTAGGCCCCTACGCATGACAATTATACTGATGATTTATTTTGAAATTCCTCAGATATTATTACTTTAAGAGTGAAATCACACACTCGATTAGATTTAATCATTCAGGCGGATTCAACATTGCACCATGCTGTTTGAACTTTCTTTCTAAAGAAGCGAAGATGAATGACCGTTGAGTGTATGCAAGAGTAACGGTTATGGAGTAGCTGTGGAGGTGTCAGACGGGGTACCTTGGGAACAAAAAGCACCACCAGGGTGATGTAGGCAGAGAAGACGATTGCTAGAGAGGCGAAGGCGAAGGAGGCGTCCTGCTGCGACGACAGGATCATAGTCACCGGAGCCGTGATCAGGCACAACACCTGCGAGGAGCAGAGAGACGGAAACAGAGGGGAGAGAGAGAGAAAAAAAGATTAGCACGAGCGGGAGGAAGAGGAAAAGCGAGAGTGAGGGTTTAAATAGCAGGAAGGGTGACGGGTGGTGGGGGGGTGAATAAGAGAGGAGGAAAATCGCATCCATAAAAGCATTAGGCATCTGTTTATCACTCCGGGGAGGGGATCCCACGTGAAAACAGCATTAAAAAGTCATGACTGGAGTGGCGACGTGGCGCTGACAATCACCACGCTGTCATCTCGTCGGGGCCTGGAGGCTCCGGCTCAGCGAGGAGGAAGCAGCTCCCTTCACGGGCGCCATTAACTATTGACATCATCATAAAACTGAAATGCGAGTATCACAATAACGCGACAGTAACCGGTGACTCGGGGACTCAGAGGCCACAGAGGCAGTCGCCCCCAGGAGGAAAATGAGTGGGTGGGTCGCTTGCTTGAATTAATATATTGTTTAAATGTTACTCCTCTCTGTTTTTCCCCTGATTTGCATGATTTTCATCAGTCTGTTTTCATATGGACAACAACAGGTAGCTTTACGTACGACCTCGAACGCCAGCGATCGCCTGCCTGGAGGCGAGGAAAGATTCACTGGGGCGATCCAGCAATTGAAGCCTTTTATCGAGGTGAAACGCTTCCACAAGACTCTGATGAAGAGGAATGTGCTATACTGACAGAGTGCATTTCTTTAGAATCACCGGCAGAAGCTAAAGCGCATTATTACGTGCCTTGACCCCCCTTTGCCTTTTTTTTCCTGGAACATTGTCTGGGCCCGTTTTGGAGGCTTGAATCTGAAGCCTTGTTCAGGGCACCGACCAGGGTTAGACTTTTCTCACATTATAAGGTTGTGATGAAATAAGCATGCAAGGACTCACACTCTCATAAATAACCACCGACGATAGATCACTTCCCCCGGTCCTAGAACGGAAGGGGGTGAGATCAATCTTTATATTAATTACATTTCCACAAAGCCGTATTTGATTAATTCTGGATGTTAATTATGCTTCCTCCTTTATATATTCATGGGGAGTTGTAAATTGCCATTTGAGAAGAAAGAAAAAACTTTTTTTTTTACTTTAAACTACTCTGGCAGCTAAAGTGACAAAAACATATATTTTCCCAGACATTTCATATCAATTCCGAAGCGGCGGAGTTGAGTGCTGGGAAATGGCAGCGGGTGTTTGTCTCTTTGGCTGAAGCGAACGTAATGGCTGCTATTTCAGTGTAAAGTGCATTCTAGGTGCCTGTTTAAAATGATTCAATTGCTATTAACAGCCACTGAAAAATGTTTATGACTGACAATTGGGTTTTCCCCACTGTACTCTAGTGCCCAAATGGGTACATTTTTAAACCTTTCTGTGCCATTGGGACGAGTAATAGCTGCTATACAAACGCGTTGCCTGAGATAACGCCGCATAGGCCCCGCCGTGCACAGGCTTCCGCCCATATGGCTGCTCGGCATTCACGCGCAAATACAGAGCGGTCAACAACAAAAGTAAAGTATGCTTAGATTTCAGCGTAATAAAAGTTTGTGATGCGCCCCTTGTGCATTTTTTTATTTAACATTTATGTTTCCGGAAAGTCCGATTGAGAACACATCGGGATTGCAAGAGGGGGGACTAGAGATAGGGCTGCTGGTATCAGAGCTCCACACGCACCATAAGCATCAGCATTTATGATGCATAACATAAAAGCAGATTGCGCTGGCAGGATTATGATTTGGACTGAACGGTATATTGGGAGAATGGGCTCTCAAGTCGTATCGTACGTGTGGGAAAAAAAAGTTTGAATTGTTCCATATAAAAAGCCTGTTTGTGTGTCGCGCATTGCTGCAGACAATCAGTACGCCGACATGTACGTTTTTCAGCGTTTTTATATTGCATCATCAATCCGTGGTGTTCAGCACATCCCAAAGGTAACGCCAGAGAGAAGTTGTCATCTATATTCTGTTTATATTCTGTTGTGCCCACTGTGGATTTCTTTCTGCTGAGTTTTTGTAGACTGATGTAAAACAGTGAGGCTAGAAAAAAATCCGTCAAGACACCAAAACCTAATTAGCTAAAAAAGAAAAAAAAAATTCCTTTGTGATGCTCTGCCACATTGAGGCAGTTTGCATGCATGGCGGAGGCATTAATAGAGCATTAGGTTATCTATGGACTCCATTAACTGCACAGAGTTGTCCCTTGAGAAATGAGGCTTTTAAGGCGACCCGGATGTCCACAAGCCGCCTTGTGCAGTAAAAATCATTCTTATCGTCGCTATAACGTCATCTTGAAAGCTGGAGAAGCCAAACGCAGGAGTTCACACCGCCTTTTCTCTTTTCTGGACTCACAGCAACGTTGTAAATAGCCATCCCCACGGCCCGATGGTCGTTGATCTTCTCCGTGGAGACGGACTTGGTCTCGTAAGCCAGAAATATCCCCAGCAGCAGCAGCAGACCCTTGTAGCCATAGACAACACCTACAGGGAGAGAGAGAGAGAGGGTCGCGGCTGAATGACAAGATGCACACTTTGTGAATGCAGATAAGAGCATAATTCAATAAGGCAGAACCTATATGGAAATAAAAAACGGACTCTAAATCTATTAGTGCAGTTATAATGAGATCTGAGCTTAAGTGAACATAATCAGTTACACAGATAATCTGATTAATTATCTGATGTGAGTAACGTAAAAAAAAAAGAAGCAAGATTCACTAGACTCACGAAACAAATGTGAAGGAATGAATGAATACTTGACCCTTAAGAACCTAGATCCGTTCCTCCTTTCTATAAAACACATTTCTAAAACTTTTAAATACTAACGCCCAGTCTCTTATGGTATGTATATGTCACATTGGACATTATTGGTTCCTCATTTAAAAATTAATCAGCTTGGCACATATTTTGTCTTTTTATTGGCACTTCTTCAAGATATATCATAGTTATCTTTGTTCTGGTTAAATTTAATAAGAAATTGATTGAATAACAAACTATATTCAAAAATAGTTGAATCAGCTATAGTAATTGAGCATGTCATTACCAGTTTTTCTTATTGTGATGTATACATGAGGTTTTCCATGACTATTTTAAGATTAAAAGCCTGGTGTGTCTGTACATGAGCAGCCCAGGCTGTTCAGTATGTGTCAGATAGGGCCTCATCAGGTTAAGTTAAGATAAAGCTTTATTAGATATTTTCCAGCAGTGACACCAGTGTGTGTTAATATTAACCTTATGGGTTAACATTAACATAATGTAAATTTCTACCCGTGTAATCACTAAACTGAATAACTGACTCATTGTTATTTGTATATATTTAACCAAGCTGCTCAATAAAAATGTCAATAACAGGCAGACAGGGTCAGTTGCATTATAGGAATTGTAGGATAATATAGTTTAGTCATAGTTTCTGGAGTTTGATCTATACAAGTGAATAGAAGTCAAGTATGTTGACCTCTGCTGCATTGATTTTGACCTTTTTTTTTTTTTTTTTTAAAACCGTTCACAACCAAGTCGTTCACCTTTAACAATTTCATGAAAGTATTTCTTCAGCTATAAAATCTATATGATTAGGTAAAGGGATTAATGAGGCTTTTTGTTTGCTTCTTATAGGAAATATGGAAGGAGTGAAACCAAAAACGAAGACAGAAAGGATACCATCGAGCAAAAGGCTGAATATGTGGAAAGAAATTCTGACAGACAGACTGGCAGAGAAAAGAGAATATTAGGAGTGAAAATAAGACAAGTCAGGGAGAAAAAAAAAAAAGAAAAACAGCCGAGACAGTCCATTGTTTCTTTATACCACCTGATATTAAAGCACCATCTTTTCTCCTCTCGGAAAAGAAAATGCTATGGGGCAATGGCCCACTTTGTGACCCACATTATTTGAATTTCCGCACCATTATTCTTTCATAAGAGTGGCCACGCTAAGGAACGCGCCAGAGAAACAGACAGGGAGAAAGAGAGAGAGACTGCGTGGGCCGACAGAAAGAAAAGGAAAGAGAAAAGAGGAATCAAATATAAGGGGGGGGGGATATAAAAAAAAACAGAAGACTGACAAAGACACGGATTGAGATATGGGGGGGCGGAGGGTTATAGAAAGGAAAAAAAAAAAAGAAAAAAAAGAGGAAGAGAGCAGATACCGAGCCACGTGTTCATCTTCTCTGAGCTGCAGTGCTCCAACAGGGGCTGAATCAGGACATCCAAATCTTCTTTAGGGGCCTCCTTAGTGAACTTCTGCTCACGCGGCGGACCCGGGGAGGAGGGAAAGAGAAACAAAAGGATGAGGAGTTAGTGAGAAGCAGACAGGGCGACGAGAGGAGGAGATAATAAGAAAGGATGAGGCAGCAGCACACTGGAGGAGGTGGTGGAGATTCATAGCTCAGAGTCAGACATAGATGAGTGGATTAACACTGAATCACATATCCAAGGAAATAACAAGTATATCTTCTTAACAATTCAATATATACTGCTAGACTGTAAAGTCAGTGTTGAATGGGTGTCTGCTAAATGAGTGTCAAGTCACATAAGGATGAGATTTGACCTTATTCTGATGTCAACATCGTAAAAATGTTTTCAATGCCAGGTGTTTCCTTCAGGAGTCGATGGAGACCAAAAACAAAGCTCGACTTAACACTCGTGAGGTGGCGACAAACACCGATGACGACTGAGTGACTTCTAACCTGTCTATTTTCTATCTGCTGGATGTGTAATCAGCTGCCCCAATCATTAAAAGTTCATAATACATCAAAGCTGTGTTTTCACTGCCCTCTAGTGGCCAAATAAATATGTTATTGCAGGTTTGAAGAAGGAGACAAAGCTTCAATAACAGCACATCTTCAATCCATGCTAAACAAAATCTGATGAATTATTTTCATAATATAGTTTTAAGAAATCCTGAAATTATTTTGCCATATTTCTCTTTATAAAAAATGCTGTTGTTAAAGCAAAACTGCACATTAATATTATCCACATGTTGATTATTGTATAGATATTATGTACTTGTAAGAATTTTGCATTTTTGCATATGCAACAATAGAGATTAATGTTCATGTTATCAGGCATCGACATTTCTCCAAGCTGTATCTGTGCTCCATTAGTCCTCCCTGAGCTGTGGGATTCTGGGTAATTAAGCACATGTTGCAGGAGGGGAGGGAAAGTCGGTCATTTTCCCTGATTCCCTGAATAGTTTTATTTAAGAATCAGTCTGCTTAAAAGTACTAAGGTGTATAGTACTCCATTTTGGGAAGTTTTGTTGTTTGTACTTTAAAACAGTATGGTAAAAAATTTGCCTATTTTGTAATTTACTCCTGCTTTATTGTTGGAAAATGTAGGGAAAAAAAAACACGAGTTAGGAACTTTGCATCTTACAGATTTAGCCCCAACAGCTGTTATGGTTCAAAAGCACAAAGTAAGACTTTTAAAAGTGAAGAAGTTTCCCTTTCCCCCCTTCCATCCCTGAAGAAATGCTTACTCATCACAGTTGTGATCGGCCCACCACTGTTAAATGAAAAAAAAAAAAGACAGGTACGAGCATTCTAGTAGTAACTTCCATTCTTGTTGTGACCTCACAACAGGAGCCGATTCAAAATAGCTTGTGTATAGCCAGGTTCCAGGCACAGAAAAGTGTTTGTTGGAGTTATAATGAAAACAGACTTAACCAATAAATCATGGCGTACATGAAGCTTCCACCCGTCTGATGAGACAAAAGCCGAAAGCCCTTTTTTAACATGGTGTTTTATTGCTTGAGTTTAGTCTGAACACCCTTTGTGCTTTCTCCTTCTAAAATGTTAAATAGCACTAGACCAGAGAATTATAACCACACATTTTCTCTCCAATTCAACTCCTAATAATTTATCCAACAATATGGAGAATTATTTGTTATTTTTCTTTCCTGGGATTTTGGTTGGATGGAGACACTCAACATTTTTTTTGGAGTTACATTTAACTTGTATTTTTCAGCTCAAACTGAACCACACAGCAAATGTGCAGTGACTAAAAAATATTGAGCTGAACGAATTGCTTGATTTTTGTGTCATCCCCTCACTCTAACGTTAATATAAAAAATATCGAATGTAATGCAGGTTTAATGAACTTCATAATAGCATTTCATGGGACCTATGAAAGATAATTAAACTCTTTTCGAGAGAAGGTGTTTATCCAACCTGATTGATGAATTTTGAATTTAACAACCTTTCATTTGCAATATAAATGCCACAGCGTCCCGTTAGCACAGCTCATAAAATACAAATATATTTTGTTATTCAAGTCGTGAATGTCACTAATGCAGAGCTGCTGTTCGGCCGTGTTTCGTATTAAGGCTTGATATTTATCCCTCGGATCCTGCTCTTTGAGTGTAGGATGAATCAAAATGATGTCAGTGAAACTGGACGACAACGCACAAATGATCTCATCCATCTCTGATACTCTACCTCCACCGTAATGTGCAGAGGATCCACGATCTGCCAGATCATCAGCGACAGGAAGTCGATGGCCAGCAGCACTCCAACTGTTGCGTAGAGTTTCCATGGCTCCAAGTGCTGCTACACACACACACACACACACACACACACACACACACACACACACACACACACACACACACACACACACACACACACACACACACACACACACACACACACACACACACACACACACACACACACACACACACAAAATCACATAAACAACAGTCATCACCATCCAAGGCCATCACAAGCCAGTCCATAAACAAAGAAAAACGACCGGCACAAATATCACGACAGGCGTCCTTGTGATTTCTGGATGACTGGCCCCGAATTGTCTTTCTGAATGTTTGTCTTTGTGTGTGTGTGTGTGTGCATAAGTCAGAGTCCATATGTATGTCAGAAGCAGAGGGGGATAGTGTGTGTTTGTGTGTGTGTTTATGTGTATGTATGGGCGACACACAGCGAGCCACAGTAGCAACATTTGTGCTGCTGCCACCTGAAATCAGCATTTATACACGCTGAGATGAAACCACTTTTGCGTGGACGGCCTCCAAAGAGACCGAAATCAACTCTATTATTCTTAACTTGAGCTGTAATGGGGGGGAAAAGGAAAAAAAAGCAAAAAAAATCTAGCTCTCGCATTTTCTTTTCGCATATCTTTTTATTTTTTTTATCCGACCATTCAGGCTAACTCCCAGCACCTCCAACAGAGCAACAGCCATTCAAGCATGCAGCGACTAAAACAGAGGAATAAAATACATTTTTTTTTTTTAAAAACACATTACACAGTCCCAGGCGCCTTTTTCACTTGAGTTGCATGAAAAAATGACTTTGAAAAGCCGCTCATTCTCCCCTCGATTCGGGGGAAACTTTCTTTAAATACTCGCACGGCGCTCTTTTTGGCAAATTGCCCTTCTGTGGACATGAAGAGAGTTGAAAGTCAACCCGATTCGTTGTGCTTTGGCTCAAATAATAAACCCCCCGAAGGTTGGATTTCTGCATAGAACTTTAATACTCATCCATATTCATAAATATTCCATAAATGGCTTAATCTCTTATTCTTCTGATTAGGTCTTAGAAATTCCCACAACGCATCGGAGACTGGCAGTATCTCGGTGGCTCCAGGATACACTATCTTCAAGAGGGAGCCCCACACACACACACACACACACACACACACACACACGCGCACGCACACACACAAAACAAACTTGCCCGCTCTTAAAACACACAGGCATGCAAATAAAGCTGCTGACATGGGATTTCAAGGGCCTGGTTATGTGTGCATAAATGTTGCATGCGTGCATGTGCTCAGTGCGTAGCATGTGTACAGCACAATATCTATGTCAGTGTGTGTCCAAACGCCCTCATCCCTGCACCCCCAGCTACAACCTGCCATAATGAGTGATGCCGAGCTGGCCTCTCAGAAGCTTATGTTACTAGGAAGCTTGCAAAGATTCCAACAGAACTTTTTTTTTTTTTATTATCAGCCGGCACCACACACGCTGTGAGGCCTGGCCTTCCTCTCTCCCATCCTTTCTTTGCTCTCCTGAGACGGGCTGAAAGGCTTATCCCACCCCCCCTCCTCCCGCCTCCCGCCCTCCAATCAACCTCCCCGCCCCCCCCTCACCTTCTTCTTCTCCTTCTTCTCATCCTTCTTAGTGAAGAGGGTGTGGACCCACCAGATCTTGGTGAACATGCTGCCGTAGGCCAGGCTGAAGCCCAGGCCCAGGAGCCACAGGCGGAACTGGAGAAGACGAAACAAGAAATAAGATAAGATAATAAGAAATGGATAAATAGATAGATGTGCGATGCGAGTCTGTGCAGACGAGAGCTTGCAGAAGGCGTTCGGTGTTCGGTGGAAGGTCGGCCCGCGGGGAAGCGAGAAGACGACAGAACAAAGCATGCAAGAGAATAACCGGACAGGGACAAAAAGAGCAGAGGGAAAAAGCGACAGAAATGGAAATGTCCCTCTCTCGCCTCCACGGCACAAAGACTCAACACGGTGACAGAGGAGTACTCCCGCTCCTCATTAGCGCTGGGATCCCGTCGCCTGTGTTGTTCCATCAACTCCGTGCCGTGGAATACCCGATTCTTTTCAAATTAATAATAACACATTATGTCAGCGTTTAAAATGTTCATCTCCTTTCATCTGCCGGGCATGTACGTGATCGAAATGCTGAAGTCAAAGCTGATTGGTTTTGCAGGTGTGCGCTTGACACAGGCAGGGCACCACGAAACCCAAATCGGAGTTTGTCTCAATATAATCAGACATGTTTTCACCAAAAAGGGGTTTTCTGAAACCGACAGCTGTTTTAGTCGCAGTGGTGGCAAAAGCGTGAAATCAAATGTAATAAACCACTCTTTTCGCTTCAGATCTGCAGGGCGTTTGCAGACGTGAACAAGCCCTACCCTCACTTTTCCTGGTTTACCTGGCAGACGACGGGGAACTGCGACCTGTGGACGTGGTGGCCGTCGATCCCCAGCGGGAAAACCGCAGCCAGAGCCATCATGCAGCCCACGGCCGTCATGTTGTTCAGGTAGGGCTGGGAGTTCTGGATGTAGCTGAAACACAGCAGGGACACACACACCAACACGGGAGACGTTTAGGCACATTTGAGACTGTAACCGAATAGGTTTTGTGTTTGTTTGCGGCTTCTTGTCAACGGTTGATATTAATATTTCCTACTTCCTTTCATCTGTGAAGCATTGAACAGTGCGACTATTACTGGAGAAATGTGGCTGCTGCAGCGTATCGAAGTCCACCCTTTCCTATGATGAAGGATTTAAACAGCCTGAAAAAAAAAAGTTCCTACAGTATGTAGCAGCATCGTTAGAATTTCTCCGCAGCAGGTACGATTTTTTTAAATAATCATTACCTGAAGTGATAGGATTACTTGTGTGCTGTGCTGCGTTTTGCACGGGGACCATCTGTTGGTTTGCAAGGCCACGGTGGATATTTACTAAGGAATTTGGCCGCTTTTTTAGCCGAGCCAAATGCAGCAGTCAGTTATTTTTTGACACACAGCTTCTTCTCCTCCTCAGCCAGGTCCTTCCTGCCCATGTTTTCCACGCTATTAATGTTTCACAGCAGTTCCTGTCCACTGCCACCCATATCCATCCGACCATTAGACCAGATTTGTTTAGAACTCATATAGCATAGTCCTCCTGCTGTAGAATGAATACCTGTAGTTCCATTATCTCCAACCAGTATTCATAGAGTTCTACAGCAGAAAACCTTTTTGCTGCAATCTGTTCCAGACAATACGTATCAAAGCAACCGGGCATCAGCTCCTACATGCTGCACGTTATGCAAATCCGATGTAGTGCAGCTGGGCTCATTTACATTCGTCGTCTCGGTGAATACACGTGAAAATTTCCAAAACACAAAAATGCAAACGCTCGCATGCCTGACAGTAATTTATGTCGGGCGACGTATCAAACTCGTTACCAATAATTATCTGCTTTGGCATCAATGATCATGATCAAACTGTCCCCTATCAGTAACTTTCCACAACTGTTTTTCATGAATTACGCTTATCACGCCACGCATAAAAAAACAAATCTACCTGCACATCTAGATGAAAAATGGGGGAAATAAATGGGATGATGGATGGATATTTTAATTCATTTAAACTAGGACACTATGTCATTCTGCCGTGGCTGCAACTGTGGATTTCTCCTCATCCACGTGTGATTCGCTGCCTACATCTTTGACAGTGAGAGGTTGAAATTAGAAAATCTTGTCGCTGCACTCAAGCGTGGCTTCTAAGCGTGTTAAAACACGGCCGTACGCGGAAATACTGACAGGTGATTAAAGGATAGTGAAGAAATGGGTAATCGTTAAAATATGGGGAAAAAAATGACGGTGATTTCTACATGTGTTTTATCACTGTTTTCGAAATCTACAGATGGAAGGCTTGTGTTTTTTTTTTTTTTTTTTAACATAATCTGCAAATTTAGCAGAACACACATCCACCCAGCTGGAGCTCGTCCCACAGCGGTAGGTGCGGCTTTTTATTCTTTCATCCCATTGACCTGCCCTTGTGTTACCCTGAGGCCAAGCAGCTCATTTACTGTACACACACACACTCACGCTGCTCGCGAACACACACACACACACACACACACAACTCAATCCAACCTCTGATACTTTCTGAAAAACCTATAATGCTGTTACATACTATGAATATATGAAGCTTATTTCTATACAGGAGCTATTTTTTCATGTGAAGAGCTGCTTTCTTATCTTATTATGCAGCACGCCTTGCTGCCGTGTAGAAACATTTCAGTTGACGGAACATTTGGCATCTTTTCCTCTTCTCAAACGTTGTAGGGCTTAAAAAAAAAAAAAAAAAAAAAAAGGAAGTTCAAGTGTGAATGTGAGGTACTGAACTTGATGTTTCGCTGTAGATCGCTGGAAGACGTTCTGTGATCAAACTGCTGTAGCTGCATCAAAACACCACATAACCGGCCTGTCATGACTCACGCTTAACGTAAATGAGATGCACAATAGCTGAAATTTAAACAAAGTGCCTGGGTTTCTGAGGGACTGCTCTTTCAACATTGCGATTACGTGTGACATTTGCGTGTTTTTTAAGTGGATCGGTTGTGCATTTTCCCCTCTTAACAAGGCAGTCGGTGGCAAATTTGTTCCAGCTTTCTGAATACATTTGATTTGATGTTAGTCAAAGTATTTAGGCTGCCGAGACGAGCCCCCCGGTAAAATTGCGTTTGAAATCTAATCAAAGCTGGAAGAGGGCTGCGCCGGCACGCCGGAGCCACCCGGAGATCCCCAAAGGAACCCACCTCTCCAGCTTTCCTAAAACTCCTATAAGCTCATGGACTTATGGGACTTTAAATCACTTTGACCGAGGTCAAACATAAAAATCCAATGTCAAAAAGACACCAGAGATATGCTGCGCTGGGGTTCACAGACATATATTAAGCTCCGAAATCCCTAGATCAAAGGGCATTTTTTAAAGGAAGTCTATTTACATTTTATCTGCTGTCGTGTTTAAGCCGCAACAATGAAACCAGCTGCTCAATTTTGCGAAAGCCACGCCCCGAAAACCAACGTTGCACTTTCCGATCTCGAGGAGCAGCAGTGTTTGCATTCGCCTCTGAAGGTGGAAAGATCGCTGCTGATCATATGAGTTATCCCCCCTCCTCCTCCTCCACATTTTACAAAAACTCACGTTCGCACTCGAGAGCATCATCACAGTGAATGATAAGCTCTGCTGGAGCAGCTGGAGGCTGCTACGCGATGTGTTTTCTACTCACTGAACTGTTGTAGCTTCTCAAACAGGTGACCTTCATGTGAGAAAAAAAAAACTCATAGTATTTGAAATTATCTATAAATTCTGAATATGTTCACCTTTCTAAAGAAAAATACTTTTAACCCTTTTTGTAGTATTTGTAGGAATTACTTTTCATGAATGCCTCGTAAATGAGTGGAATAAAGACAAAAATATTGTAAGTCAAATCAAATTTCGTAATTGAATAGGAATAAATATAATTCTATAGAATGCATAAACAGAATATTTAGGTTTATTAGTGAGGGACTGCTACTGGAAAGATGGAGAATGCGTTCATTCTCCCTTAGTGGAGTCCGGTCTTACCGGACGTTGCCGTTGTAGATGTTGAAGGTGAGGCAGACGATGCCCAGCAGGATGCCCAGGCCGGCGAACACGGACACGGCGGCGAACAGCTTCTGAGATAAGAACCGGTACTGTTCGTTAACCACCGTCCGATCGGCAGGAGGCCCGGCGCCTGGATGAAGACAGAAGAAAGGAGAATATGTGAGGCGAGAGGAAAAGAGGCTTCCGGTGCCGTCTGCCTCCCGCTGTATCACAGTAACCCCCGGACACAGCCCCCATGTCCCAGCAATACTGGGGTAATAATGTTTAAAGATCACCTTTACTTACAGCTCTGTGTAATCACCTTGACAGTTGGACCTGGGATTGGACTTGTTTAAAAAGCCCACTGAGGGCTATACTTTGCAGCCCTATCTGATTGTGCTGTAACACAGTTCCCACTGATGCACTTACATCCACAATGAGGGTGGATACAGATGAAACTGCATCCCGATTTGGGGGATAATCAGGCTCTCAGTTTCAGGAATACAGTTCCCATAATGCTTTATGGGATGTAAACATGAAGTATAGCATTTCCATGGATTCAGTGTGATAGCTATGGGCTACAAAAGTTCCTATATGCAACGTTTCCAAACACGATCACTGGATTACTCTGACACTGAGGGATATTTTTAAACACGACGATCCCCAGGCAAGTAGTGAAACATGATTTTCTATGGTTTGTAAGTGGATTTTTCCTCATGATGCACATCAGAGATGATGATACAGTCCGGAAGTGTACTGCAAGTCACATGGACTCCAATATGAGTCTCATATCTGTGTGTATTTGAGTTATGATTTAAAGAAGTAGCACATGTTTTGACATCCCCCCAGTTTGAAATGGAAAGCGTGCTTTGAGTACAGTACATGAAAACAATCCTAGCTGGGACTCACTGATCTTGTCTTGTTAAAACATATATTTTTATACAGGGAAGTATCAGTGAGAGCCGGATTCTTTTCTCCAGAAACAACCTAACCACTGAGCAGCTCCACTAGAACAGCTGGGGTTTAAGGACCTCGCTTAAAGGGGGCCACCGAGGGAGAGGAGATGTCTCCTGCCGGTCCAGGCGAGACTGAAATTGCCCGTTAGCAACCTGTTGTCAAAAAGAAATTTGTTAGGGGATAATTATTGCCCGACTAGGTGTCCATTATCAGGACTTAATGGATGATGGGGAGGCCAGAACTGTCCGACACGCAGCCAGAGTTATGATATGCATTAATAGTAATACGTTTAATAAAAATATAATTTGCATTCACTTCACATTATACTCATATTGAGCAGCTTCAGTAGTGAATGCCCACAGGTCAGTGTCCTCCCACTTCCAATAAAGAATATTGTCTTTTTTTCCTCATAAATAATAGGACAATAGTCAGGTGCCCAAACAAACACTGACATATTTTTCTTGCTGTAACCATTAGTCATTATTCATTTGTGCATCTGACTGTAGGTTTAATGATCCGATATTATAGAAAAGGTTAGGTTTTAATATGTTTTTTATTTATAAGGTCTAGATGTGATACAGATACTGTCACTCAATACTCACACCAGAATCTGTGCCTTTAAACCATCCTTTCAAGTTGTGATGTCACAACAATTCCGTCACAACCCACCCGCTTTTTGCAGCCAGTCAAATCAGCCAATCAGACACAACAACCTGTTCTCATTGAGCTCCAGCGAGAAGCTTCAGAGAGGAGATGTAACACTATATTGAGTTGATTTTTGGTCGTTAAAAGAACAAGTATATCTAGTTAGCGCTATCACGACTACAAATACAACCCAGGAAACATGTACAGTATGGGTCAGGCTTCAACAATATGGGTCAGACCTGAAGAATTGTGAGTCTATCCTGTAAATGCAGGATGAATAATACTTATAAACTCAGCTTTGCAACAGAGAGGCACAGTATTACAATCAGCGCTTTGGTTAAAGCCTTAAGGACAAAAAAAGTGAGCCTTGGTGAGCTAATAACTCACGAACATAACTTCCTTTTGTTGTAGAAAAAAACCCACGGGGCGCCCTCGGATATTTTTGAGTACGGAGCCATTCAATATACAGCCATGGACCGCTACTAGTTATTCTCACTTAACTGTCAGTTCCAGTAAACAAGGAGTAAATCTGGTGTTAATTAAGAGAGAAGGCTTCAGGCTTTCAAAAAAAGAGCGCGTGTGAACGAGTGCATGACTACAAAATTATTCACGCTATAAAACCAGAAGAATTCCTTGGTGAAGGAGGTTCAAAGAGGGGCAGATGGACAGGGAGCCGCTTTCTACACTCAACATACTTTGACTGTCTGTCTGTCTAAATGTGGGACTGTTTGTGTGTGTGTGTTTGTGTGTGTGCTCCTGTATCCATATGCCTACATGTACTGTATATATACACACTGTATGTATGGTGAGCACGTAGGCCTACACTTGCATTTATATATGTCTGTGCGCTTTGGCAAAACATGTCCAATAGCATGCCAATGAGGCCGACCAGATTGAAATTGACAGAATTTGAGGGAAGTGTGTGTTTGTGTGTGTGTGTGTGTGTGTGTGTCAGAAGGGAATCAGAGCAGGAGTGTCAGTGCTGCGTGAGGCTCATGTGACAGATGACAGAGAGAAGTGTCAGAGTGTCTCACAGGGTGTCAACACGCCCATCATGCTCTGTTTAGATGCTTGTCACTGTTGTCACAAAGCCAACACGGCCGTGTGCATGTGTGTGTGTGTGTGTATGTGTGTGTGTGTGTGTGTATGTGTGTGTGGGACTGCAGACTTGATGTCGGCCTTCTTTGAATAAAGTTTTCTACATTGTTTGTGTGACACGCTGTGAGAGTGTTTTGAGATTGAGACGTGTTTGTCCATCTGTGAAATTTACAGCACATCTACTGTATGTGGCGACAGTGGATGAAAGACAAAGTCTCAGCCGTGTATCAACATGGGTTGATGCAAACGTGCAGTGACCCGAACTGTGTCACATATGTGTTTTTTAAAAAGGTAAAACCAAATTTAATAATGTGTAAAAAAAACAAAAGGACAACCACTTTTCTGTAGAAAGACAATGCACCCGTTTAGTGTCTGTCTAAATTGTCTTCTTGTCTATTTAGGAATTGATTTTTAAATGGTTTACAAGGAATGGTTTAGCACCTCCATACGTCTTTCTCTCTATAATCCAAGCTGCTGTCTTACAATAAGTCACTGAAAACTACAACATTACTGTGCAGTTAAGATGAATTTTATGGAAATGGAAAATGCCTTTGAGAAACAAATTGAGGCTCACTGCTTTAATCTTGTTTGTATCATGTCTGTGTCCTTTCTATTCACTTATCAAGAAAGTTTTATTTTTACTTTGTTATTATAAAGATGCGGTGTGTGAGATTAAGCAGGAACTGGGATTGGTTTGACAGAAATGGAATAAATATGTTTTAGTTAGTATATAATTCAATCGAAATAAGAATCGTTGTCTTTTAATCAGTTCAGAATGAGCTGTTTTATCTACATGGAGAGTAGGTATCCCTCCACAAAGGCTGCTGTGTTTTTAAATGTTAACATTATACAGGAGCTTAAGTAAAGATTCAGCCAAGGAAAATATCCATGTATAATGAAGTATGGAATCCATGCACCATCATTTATTTTGGGGGATTTTTTTGCTTCCTTCTAAATTTGGCAATTCCTGCATTATAGTGATTCAAAATTCAATTTAATAAAGCAATTTTTAAAGCAGCAACAAACGTCACTACTATTATTAGAATACTAAAGACACTAAATCTGAGTGAGTGAATGTACAGGATGCACTTGTTGTACTAACTGTGTGTGTGTGTGTGTGTGTGTGTGTTCATCCAGTCAATGCCTGTGCAACATTTAAACCCTCCTCTGTCCTTGATCAAGGAATCGGGACGGGGTGTTGCCATGGAGATCCGGCTCTATAACAGTTGCCACAGCAATTAGAAGAAGAGGCGAGCTGAAGTGGTTGTTAGGGCGACCGTGAAGAGAGCAGGAAAGTGAGGGAGGGAGAGAGAGGCGACTGGTAAACACACGGGGGAAAACAGGCGAAAGGGGTTAAGCCGAGAACCTCCGAGTGGGCTCCACTCGTCAAGCGAATCTCAAAAAAAAAAAAAAAAAAAATCCCAAACTGACTCAGCTCCAGAGAGCAGGAAATTACTCATTTCCTTTCCGACAAGTAAGATGTCAAATGAATGTGTCTTTATTTTATAAACAGCAAGGAAGGAAAGAAAAAAAAACCTGAATAAAGCACTGACAGAAGAAGCAAGGAGAAGCCAAAAGAAAAGAGAAGTGAACTCTGACCCCTCCGAGAGTGATTCAGATGCGTTCGAACGGATCCAACAGCGACTGTGTCACAGCGCAACGAGTCAAACTAAAGCGCTGCAGCCTGGTGAAAGACGTGTTTTGCTTCCACACATACGGGTCACCCATCCCTCGCCACTGACGCTGACCTGGAATCGCGACGGTTCGGTTAAGCCTTGGCAACAGTTCCGTTTCCTTAAAAGTCTGAAAGAAAAAAAAAAAAAGGATCTCTCTACGGTTCACTGCAGCGTGCAGGATTGATTAGTGGCACACTCTGTCCGGGCACAAGTATGCCGCCTCTCCAGGGGAAAGGGAAAAGGGCCGGTAAACAACCACGGAGTTGGTCGTGGCGTGACTTAAATCACCGCTAAACGCTTTTCACTGCAATCCTGGAATGTGCTAGCGAGGTCGGCGTGAGCTTCCTCATAAAGCGGAATGACTCGCTCCGCCAAAAGTAGCAGTTTAGAGAAAATCCGGCTGGTGATTACATGTCATTTAGACAGCAAGAAAGTCTAAATTAAGCCGCGCGCGGAGGTCTTAAATGTTGAGGCACGTCAATGTGACTCACGGCATTAGGGACACAGACGCGGGGAAAGATGGGCGACACCCGCGGTTTGTGAACTCTGTCTTACCTATCCAAACGTCGTTACCAAACCAGGAGAGATTCTTCTGGGAGCTGTCGTAATAACCGATCTTCTTATAACTGCCGCCTAAGTGTGTGAGAGAGACAAAGAGCCAGAGAAAGAGATACAGTTTAATTAGTATTTCTTGTGTTTATCCCCCCCAAGGTATTTGTGGAGGGGGGGGATTTATAACTTTTAACAGTGCAACAAATCTGAACTGATAAATATTTATATTTCATAAAACTACTATTTAGTTATCATTCCAGCTCTTTCATATTAATGGAATGCGTGGGTACAGAAATAGCTCACAATGAACAGATAAAAAGGATGAAGAGGTGCATAAAGAAAGACAAACAAAGAAGTACCAGGGGGAGAAGAAGGAGAAAAGAAAAGAAAAAAAAAAGGAGCTCATGTGGCAGTCTTGACCAGGAATACTGATGAGGTCCCACAGTGATTCAGGGATTCAAGTCAGGTCGTCTCATTGTGGATGTCAAATTACCCCGACACCACAACAGGAAATATGAGACAGAGTGTGAGGGGGGAAAAGGGGAAGGATTATGAATTCTCATCCTTCAGGACGCGAGAGGGAACAGAGGTAGAAATTAATCCTCAACCTTATCCTGTGTGGAGAAACTCATTAAGTCGCTGGTGACAAATAGGACGCCGTTTCCAGAAACAGCTTAAAAACAGAGGCTTGTGCCCAATTAGAGCGCAGCTTTAAATCAACGCGTTTTTCCTGCGTCAGAGCACATCCGCACATGCAAAATTACAGGATGTCTCCGGCCAATTGCAGCGAAGGCCACATTAACAGAGACTTTGCCTTGAAATGAGCCATGAGCAACAATCAATATTTTTTTTTTTTTTTGATAAATGAGTGACATTTACTGTTCAGGCAACTTCTATAGGTGGACCATGTTGGAGTTAGAGTGTTTTACCTTGAAGTTGTTCGATAAGTGTCATTGCCATCCTGGAACCCTGAGCATCAAACACCACCTGGCCCTGTGATAGAGAAATGAAGAAGTTTCTTAGTGCTCATGGTTCATCGGAGTTACCCAAGTAACACAATCTGCAGCAAACTGCATTGATATCAATTTGAAGCTGTCAGATTGTGTGCTGAATGCATGGTGAATTTTGGAGCTTTGACCTAAATAGAAAATTCAATACACAAAAGCCGGCGTGCATCATCAGTTCACGTCATCCGTCTATGCCACTCATGTTTTAGAAATTAATCAGAAGCGGCTCATTGTAAGAAAAAAAAATAATGACTATATTGGTTCAATGTAAATTAACATTACATTTCTGAGAAGTCATTAGATGCCGCTAAAGGCTAAACTCCACCTATGAGGAGAAAGAATTTCCTAAACTTTATTCATAAAGCTGCTCTTACAAAATGCCATGCAGTATATTCTAGGTCATTTTATGTTTTTATGCTTATGTTAAGCATTATGATTGGTTTTCTTTTATAGATGTAGGTCATCATAGCAACAGTCATACTCTTAGGATTTGGTCTTAAATTCCTGAATTTTACAGCATCAGTAACTTGAAGCGATTTCAATATTTACTTCCTAAAACTTGCATCTCCACAACTTATTTTCTGTAGAAATATAAAAGAGACATCCTCAGTAGAATATATATATATACACATACATACATACATAAACACACACACACATACACAGTATACACAGTACACATTTACAGTATTTCAGGAGCGGGTCTTTTGACACTTTTTAATTGGAGTCCAGACTGGGACACGCTTTCAAAAAATGTGTTTCACCCAGATTTAAAACATGGCTCCAAGGCAACAATAAACTGTACATTATACTGTTTATTCAGTGTGAGAAATGACAAAGAGGCTATACAACATCATGTATTCTGGTGTAATAAAATTATATCAATAAGTAACTACCACTGCGAGAGCCAAATAGCCATAGGCAATAAGCAAAAAGTGTTTTTCACCCGGCTAATTAATTTACAGCGGTGCTTAGGAAACTTTACAGCGCCAGAGATGAAATACTTGCCACTCTGTGCGAGCTTGTGAGAAGCTGCAGCACAACGACAGTGAAGTTTTTAAATGCACAATGTGTCTGCAACAAAAAATAGTTAATATACGTTAGAGCCCAAGATGACAGCATCAAAACCCAAACAGACATCTGTCATGAATATTAACGAATGGTTATGATAGTTGTTGTTAAGCGTCATCTAGTAAATTATGTCACTTTTGATGCAAAGTTGACAGACATTGTTTGACAACTTGACATGAACAGAGGCAAAATAACCTTAATACTTTTCATTAAGATGTAATAAAACAATATCAATAAGCCCTAATCAGCTTTTTTTTTTTAAGTTTGACAGTAATGTCTGCTATGTCATGTTTGTCAAAGGTTGTTTTGTCTTGGTTAAAGTCAAGTTGACGTAACCAAGACATGTCAAACAATGTCAGCTTTGCACCAAAAGTGACACAATTTACAGAATAACACTAAGCGTTCATTATTGTTCATGACAGGTGTCATGTGATGATAATGGCAGTGTTATGACAGTCTGTCAAGTTCTGATATTTGATGATGGCACTTTTGATTGAAAATGACACAGATCAAGATCCTGTCTCTGCAACATTCATATGAAATGAAGCGCTACGGGGCACCAGATTCATGAGGTTTTTTTTTGTAAGGTTCCATCCTTTGCTCTTACCGAAACCCCTTCGAAGGAGCTAGTGTTCATCGCTCTGTAAATCTCGGAGGTGATGTCATGGTTGTTGTAGTTGAAGTCCTCCAGGCGCCGGCCCTTGGCCTTCAGCGGGGCCACGGTCTTGTTAAGGGCCAGGGCCAGAGCCCACACGGCGTCGTAGGCCAGCGGGGCCTCCTGGAACCCACCGGTCTCCTCGGGGTTCTTCCCTCCCAGGCGGGACATCAGGGCGGCGAGGAACTCCTGCGACGTCTGGAGAAGAGACGGGATATCAAAGAGATGTCCTTCTAAAGGAACGTAACACTGAAGAGGATTATACTGAGTCCACTTTTATATGCTCAAAATCCCCAGAACTGATCAGCTGCCTTTTTTTCCCCCCATTTGCATGTGTTTTGTATGAATGATTTGATCAGAAGGAACGTCTTAATGGTTAAAGCCGCACATACTGATAGCGTAGGGAAAACATCTTCACCTGTCTGTGCACCCGTATACACAGCCCCCATGATAACTTCAAAAGTAAAGGATGACGGATCAGCTCCAGTCTGTCCACCCAGAGACAGCCTGGATCCCGCCCTGTCATCTGGCCCCCCACAGGATCTTATTTCAGGAGAAATATGTATGGTCGTCAGCAAAGAGAGGCAAATACCTTTTTGATCGAATTGTGCAGTTTGTCACAATACCATCCAAGCATGAGACTGGAAATATGCAATTAGGAAGACTACAAAAACGGAATGGGAGCCTTCATGTGCATCGAGCGTCTGATATGAACCTAACTTGGATAAATGTGTGTGTTTTTTTTAATGAGTCCAGCCGTGGGGTGTCCACAGTAGCCCACAGAGCTAACCGCTCCAGTGTGACATTTCCAAGACAAAGGGAGGCCTCTGGGCTTGCTGCGGGCACCCTTTCGATGAGCCAAGGATGTAGTTAGAATGCCTTTGACATTTTTAAAGGAAGAGTTTGACATTTTCGAAAAAAAAAATATGCTTATCTGCTTTTATGCTGAGGAGGATGCCGTCATGTCGGAACGCCATCGCCCTCAGGCGACGAGCTAGCTTAGCACAATAATTCAGCCGGTGTTCGTTGCGGTTTTTTGGAAGTGACTGGCCGAGACAAGAACAAGTCTAGTGCATGGTTTCTGATTAAACTAATACAACATGTATTAGTGAGCTAATTTGTTTTAACATAGTTTAACTTGGAGAAAGCTTGGTGACTGCATTCTTCCTTATGGCAATAACTGATTTTAGTTCATTTAGTCTTTTTTTCCTGGTCAAGAAACCAAATTAACCCAAAATCAGGGGGAAATTTTGATATAGATAAATTATCTGTGAGTTTAATAAAATAATTCTACTCAATATTGAACTAATCGTACCAAAAACAAGATGTACTTCTGTCTTCTGGTTATCACTTGGGACCTATTTTCCAAAAGATTGTACATGGTGTTTAATGGAGATGGACAACTTACCCTATGATGCCATTCGATCTGTATTCTCGAACATGTGTAATCTCTTGCCATTGATCACTATACATCATCTCCTTTCAAAGTACAGTTCCATGTGGAAGGTGGAAGTACTTTCTATTATCAGTCTATTCTTGCTTTACATTTATAATTTATTTATTTATTTATTTATATTTATAATTGTAAGCGAGAATGTAAATGTAACGGAACTGTGAGAGTGGCATCAATCACTTCTGCAAACTCCCATCACAAACATTTCAAATAGCCTTCGCTGTGCTTTGCTGACATCAAGAGGGAGCTAAAATAATTGTGTACATCTATCCATTTCCATCCACTATTTTGTTTGTAATAGTTGAGTTTTTGACATGGCTTTTGGGAATTCGCCCAACCGGAGTTGTTATGATTACAGATCTGAGCAGGGAGAAGTGCCGGTTCTGTGTCAGCGCTGATCGAGGCGATCATTTTATTTTCTTTCAACTGACATTTGATGCACCATCAGATCTATGAGCGACTGTGAATTAAGAGATTTGTTTATGAGGAGGGATTCTGAAATTCTGTAACGGGGCTTCAGAGGAATCACCGCCAGTCAACAATTCTTGGCATCCCTGCTTTGTTAAAAACAGAAAGTCTTAGTAGCGGTTTTCAACTCAATACTAATGTTTTATCCGTGTGAGTTGAAGCTATTTTATCATTTTGGTGACAACAAACAACGTGAGGCACGACACGACATGTGAGATTATTGCATTCCAATTGCAGTTCAGTTATGTCAAATTCACCTAATTGAAATTCCCAAACAAACACCCTGACACTGGCATTTAAAATCCGCCACTACCTGCCGAAAACTAGCTGACAACGTGCAGACCCTGCAGGCGCTGGCACGCAAGCTTCATCGGAGAGCTCCATCTCTAAGAAATATGCCAATTTCAAACTCGGAATTGAATTTGAATAGATCGACTTCGCGCAGGAGTCCTGGTTGTAATTCTTATCGCCCGCTGAGCGGCACGTCAACAGCTAAATCAGCAGGTAGTGGCAGGTGCTATATGAATATAAACAACAGCTGCTGATGAAGTGCAAGAGAGGTGAGGAGGAGGAGGAGGAGGAGGAAGGGAGATGGGGGGCTGATGGAGAAGGGCTAGATGAGGAAATGGTTGTTAACGGTGGGTAAATAAGAAGAGTGGATGGGATGATCCACGACGGACCAGCGGGGTCGGTGAAGGTCGAACAATGGGAGCGACGGTTTAAGAGGATTACAGGAGGTGAACGGAGCGGAGAGTGGCTCAAACCTGAGGAATGTTCAGAAAGAGCGCGACAGTGATAGATTGAACTCATAATGCATGGTGTGTTTCCGTGATGAAATACAGATTTCTTCTGACAGTGGTTTAGGAAACATAATTTTGACTCATACAGACTTCATGAAAAAGCTGTAGCGTTTGTTGCTCTGGACGTTCAGTGTGTGGAACGACTGATCCTGGGTAGAAACACGGCCTCTAATCCACTGAATGTTCATCGGCGACGCAGAAATTTACCGCCATGTAGGTAAATGGTGGAAACTACCTTTAAACTGCTGAAGAAGACACACTGTTTGACTGACACAGAGATTTATATATTTTTTTGCTTTTTTGTTGCTGTAAAAAGTTTTTTTTTCACAATTCATTTTAATTTTTAATCTCAATATAGAGTCTGCAGCCATGATTGCAGATTCATGACACTAATCAGTTCTTCTAGCTGAATGCTAATGCCAGCATGGTAACATGCACAATTTGAGTTCTAAAATGCGGATATTTGGTAAGTATAATGTTTGCAATCTTGAGGATATTAGCATGCAAACATTTGCTCATAAGCTCTAAACACATAAAGTATAACAGAGGCTAATTTCCCTTTCATTAGTTTTGGGTCACAAAACAAATATTGGACAATTACAATTTTTGACCTATTAGTGGTGCAGTACAGTCAGGATCACCAAAGTTATTAAAATTCTGATCCTGGGATCCCGAGATATAATTATCAGTATCAGATTTCATGTTTTTGAGTTGTAAAGATATTTCTGATTGGACACTGCATTGTTCTCAATGGCCATGCAACTACTTTACCAAACTGGTGCATTATCAGCAATCACATTATGCAATTTAAACACGATTCTTCTTCTGTTGGTGTGTGGGTACATAAAATACAGCTGACATTGATTTTAAACTAATGAAAGAAGGGTATTTTTTTTTTATATCGAGATCTCAGTTTTTTCCATTAAAAGGAGTTAGATAGCATTATAATTTATTGATATGTTAGAGGCTTGTAGGTAATGTGCCTTTACACACGTTTGTGCAATCTTCTCGTCTATTTTATTGCCTGTGACATGAACATTTAATTTCCTGATTGCCTTGTGTATTTATTTATGAAACAGTGTATTGATGGAGATTCTCATATGTTTGGATCTTGGAGAATATTATGAACCCAGCTTGTGTTCATGCTATTAGAAGCTCAGCAGCCTCTTAAGCTCAAGCCTCTTTTCTAGGTTTTTAGCTGAGCAAAGCCAGAACATAGGTTGTAAACAAAATTACTAAATCCAGCGTTTTTTGGCTCTCAAATGCAACTTTTCATCCCAAAACTGTAAAGGTAAGACAGAACTTCTGTTAGACCATGTAACATAAGCCATTGTTCACTTTTGTATTCTTTGGCTGCTGAGTTTTTGTCAGAGGGAAATAATAGGTTTACTGTTGAATTTTCATTTGAGATGATTTTTATTTGTGGACCATGAAGTATTAGAGTGGTAGCAATCGAAATGTGGAGAGTGGGTTGACTTTCTGACACTATTCAGATTTTGATATTTGATAATTAACAGGCTTGGTGTCTGAGTTGTGTGTAAAAACCACTTATATTTGCTACATAATTATGTTTTTTGGTTCATTGACTCTCACGGTCCCCCAATTTGGGCTTTGAAGCTTAACCTAATATATTGCATTTTATATGCATTCCTGTCAAACACGAACTTCAAGCTTCAAGCAGCTGATTTTGCAATTTTCTGACCTTTATAAAAAGTTCAGACATCACTTGATATTTGTGATAATAAAACTGTAAAAGTTTGGGAGGATAAGCTGTGTTTTATTTTGTGTTCCCACCATGTTGGAGATGCCACGGACGGTCTCAGGATTCAGCATGACGATCTCCGTGGTCACGTGACCCTCCACGGCCTCCGTCATGTTCTCCACTGTGCAGTTGATGGCGGGGTCTTTGATCTTGAACCAGTTGTCGGCGTACCAGCCGATCAGAAACCACACATACTTCTTCCCGTAGAGCTTCTCCTTGAACACCTGCAGCAGGGAGGGAGGCGGGCAGATATGGAGGGAGGCAGCGAATGATAAATAAGCACGAGAGAATTATTGCCCGAGATGTGTCAAGCATTTTGTATCGTGGCCAAATAAGGAAAATTCAGACATTCAAACGGCTCATTACGGAGCTCAATTTCCGCTAATAGCCAGTCAGATTCCGTCTGTCGGGATCAATCTAGTGGAAGGGAGGGGGGAGCACTAACCTCACAAAACACTTTTCTGGCTTCAGTCTCGTAAAAGAGCCCCACGATGATCCTCGCGTCCTGGCGCTGCGTCGGGGGAAAAACATGTAAAACATCACTTTAGTTGCATCACTGTGTAACTTCACAATGGCACAGCTTGACGCGGCAGCACAGCCAAAGTTCCTGCTGCTTTCGCAGGACAGCACGCACCGCTGTTCAGGAGTCGCTAATTAGCATGGCGCATTAATTTCCTCTATCAAATCGCCTCTATGCTAATGGTATCGTGTGCAGCTGTGAGCCGGAGGAGGAGAAAGGGGGGTGGTGGTGGTGGTGTGAGGGGGGGGTAGACGGCGAGCAGCTGAGGTGAATTTTTAATCAAAAGCACCTTGAGGTTCTTGACAGCGACAGCCGGGTCGGTGAGGAAGCTCTGGCGAACGCTGATCTCGATGCCTGCCTCCTTCGTCCTCTGCTCCAGATCGTCCAGAGTCTGTGAGATGAAAGGGAAGGACAGAAGGAGACAAACAGGGAGAGAGAGGAAGGGGGGGGGGGGGTTAGAGAGGAGAGAGCACGGGTTGAGATGATAGAGAAAGACAAAAGGAAAAAAACACAAAAAAGTCTGCAGAGATAACAAGAAAAAAGAAAATAAAAAGAGAAAAACTGAAGTGTATATGAGAAACATTAAGAGAGGGACAGGTACTTTGAGAAATGCAGGGCGAACAAGAATTGCAGCATGGCAGAGAATAGATTTTTTTTTTAGACAAAGAATAGACCGGAGAGAAAGAAAAGAATAATGCGAGAAGGTGGAGGAAAGAATGTGAGAGAGAGATCATTAACCTCCATTACAGGAACCAACCCAAGTGCCACGGTATCGACCGGCCGTGCCTAGGAGAGATGTATTGCCTGATCAATATTTCTCACAACCAATATGCCAACAAATTACTTCAAAAATCCTTCATTAATCGCCGGGAGACAGCGCTTGAAGGAGTATTGCACATAGCCTGAGAACACGCGGGCTCCCATAAACAAACACACGGAGGCGGGCGGGCGATCGAGCAACACACACTTCATCGAAAATGACAGGGGCCAATGTGACGAGGCATGAAAAAAGTAGAAGAGAGTGAAGAGAAATAGATGCAGAGTCGGTGATAAAACCCAGAAAGCGAAAGGGGTCGGAGGTGGAGGAGACTGAAGGTACTGACTGAGGTGAAGACTTCGGTGGTCTGCTGGATGGTGGCGATGCGCGTCCACTTCCACTTCTGGAAGAGCTGCACCCTGGTGGGGTTGTGCAGGGTGGCTGAGGGGTGCGTGCGGAAGAAGGTGGGGAAACGCTGGCGGTTGGACAGGGCCGGCGAGCTGGAGCCGTAGGACAGCTGGGAAAAAAAAAAAAGGTCGGAGAGGGACAGATAAGACGAGAGAAAAAGAGAGAGAGAGCGAGAGAGAGACATGAGGGAGAAACAGGGAAAAAGATTTTGTGGACAAAAAATTAAAAAAAAAAAAAACTTCTGAAGGTCCTTCCAGGCATCAGTAGTAAACAGACTTCAATCAGAATGTATTCAAATCAGGACTCTCTTGTTCCTCACATGTACATGGCGTTCTTTGATGGAGACGGGTTCAAACAGCAAACAACAGAAAGGAAAGCCAGCGAAAACACACCGTTCCCATTTTCTAATTTTCATTCACATCCCTACCTCCCTCCTTTTTCAATAAACTCCAACCAAAAAAGGAAATAGTGCATGAAGGATTTCCCATGCATACATTTCCATTAAATTGCAATGACCCATTCTACTATAGCAAAAATTTTTTATATATAAATAAATTATTGCAGTAAAGTAGCAGTGGCGATCGTCTGTTTCTTTCATTTGGATCCACACAAGAACAAGGGGAAAAAAATGTGTAATTTGAATCTCGTTTCCTGCATTTTTACATTGATTTAGTGACAATGGTAAGTAATACAAAATTCAGGAGATCTACAATAGTCATCATGCTGAATTCTACCATAATAGTACTAAACATACATACATACATACAAAAAAGATGTTATAATAAGATTATTAGTATAATAGTTATTCCATTGTGGATGTATCTTAAAGAACATAAGTGACAGATCTGTGGTACATTACTGTTGCATTGTTGATAGATAATATGGCATTTGCAGCTTAAATCAGAACAAACATATAAATACCGAGAATGTTCATGTCCACAGATGCCAAAATGTACTCTAGAAGAATATAGGCAGACTGTGTTCTACTACTACATCAACTCATCTCAGAGCCAGGATCTGATCGCTGGCCAAACAGTGGCGTATTAAGCATGATTTGTGTGGTTAGAATATCAATATTGAAAAGATTCTGAAAGTGGGGGGGACTGCACAAACGAGGGGAGGCACAAAAAAAGAGAGAAAAATCCCATCCCCCTGAAAATTACACCCGAGTACTCATATAATTTAAATTCTCAGGCACAATTCCCACAAAACCATCCCCCCCCTGTCGTGTGTGTCCAAAGCAGCAGGGAAGAGGGATGGTGGAAAATGCCAACAGAAAAAAAAAAGAAAAAGAAAAAGGGAGACGGTTCCTCAAACAATTAGTTTCACAGTGACTGAAGATAAAATCCTCAACGTGGCTCCTTTAAAACGAGAAACCGGGCGTTTAGGGAGCTATTACAGACACACACACACACGGCCTATCCCCCTCTCCAGCTCTCATCTCAGCCCCATTACCCACACAGCCCTGAGACATTCACCGGTGGGAGCCGGGGGGGGGGCCTGATAGATGTCAAATGTCATGTACAATGTGGACTCCCACAATAACAAACCCCTGTGGGTGCAGGGGTAGGTAGACAAAGGCATCAATACCAAGCAAAAGGACACTATACAGGAAGTGACAGCTGATCTGGGAGCGCCGCTGAAAGATCTGGGGAAAAAAAACAAAAAAAAAACAGCAGTAGTATCGCTGGAATAGACGCACCCAGCTGGAATAAGCAAATCCTTGTGCTCCAGGTGTTCAGAACATACTACTAAAAAAATAAAATGTTTTCTTTATGAACAATAAAACTGCTGACGCTCTCTCTCTCTCTCTCTCTCTCTCTATATATATATATATATATATATATATAAATTGAAGCTTATTGAAGCTTAAAATTGAAAATGTATTCTTACACACAGAATATTTTTTAATTCATACTTAATATTCCTCAACCTCAGGATATATTTGTGTTGTTGAGTGAAAAACAACGAGAGCTGGAAGTCTATCATCATCGGGCAGAAAAAACAGCCATTACACCAGATGCTTTGACTAAGTGGAGTTTAATAATTACTTTCAGCACAGATGGGGAAGAAATGTCCGCTCGCTAATTAATCAGCCTGATATCTGCAGATATCTACTAACTAGACTTAGCTACTCAGCAGGTAAAGATGAATTTCAACTGGAAAATATTCAGTTGACTCGAGTTGCTTCAACTAAACAGAGATAATCAACTAACACACACACAAATCAACATGCAGGAAGCCATGACAAGTGTGGTGTATTAACCTGTTACTATTTTTACTCACTGCATTCACATTTATTGTAAAATAGAGGCGCAACAATTGGGGCTAAAAACTCTGCAATCAAAACCTAAGAATCCTTTTTCAAAATGGCATTTTATTTATTTATTTTTTTCCTCGCAGTGAAACGATACACACAGGAAGCTTTTAAATGACTCTTTCAAAGCAGCCACAACACACTGCTGTGGTTTCACATACAGGCTTCTGTGTAAGATTAATCCAGCACAGGCTGTACATCCACTCAAAATTTCAATGAAGGCAAAAAGAAAGGCGAAAAATGTAAAAAATATACACAGCTTTTATACAAGATGCAGTAGAGTATTGATATGCTAACTCGGTTGATGTTATGGCATATTGTGTTATCTGTGATTTGTGTATGAATTGTTTTCATGTGGGTGTGTGTGCGTGAGAGTGTTTGGGACATTTTTACATTTTACGTCTACTAGAAGAAATTGTAGTGTTTTGTAGAGAAGTGTGTCGCAAAAGTGCAAACAACTGCAAAGCAGAAAAACATGATTGCACATTTTCATCCATATAGTGTAAAACTGACACTGTAGGTGAAGGGTTATGAATCGCAATGTCTGTTAAGAGAATGGAACATACATTTTTTTAGTTTGGTCTCCATCCTTTCTTGCACAGGAATTCACTTCGCTATGCAATCCAGTCTAGACAGCAAGTTTATTTAGAAAATTAAGCAAGCATAAGCGCTAAACTGTCATCGTCATCAGGTATCAAGTACATAATCAAGTATGTTTGATTCGATTGGCTATAAACTACATATAGACACATTTGATAGACACTTGTAGCACTAAATAAAAGGCTCTGGGCTTTCCTAAACCACGCCTCCGATATGAATTAATGAACAAATCATTCCTAGACCGAATCAGTCTAGTCTGGATCAGTCCAGTATTGGCTTCAAAATTAGAGTGAATGCAATATAAAGTTCCTATTATCTCAAACTGGAGCAGAGACAGTGAGCACTCTGCTGTGGTTCTTCTTACGAGACGTTCTGATTCACCAGCTTTTTCTCACAAGGTAAAAATGTTTTGGTTTTGCACATTTTGGAATTTTTTTTTACTAATAAGCTGTTTACAGTAATAGCTTCAGGAAAAACAAAGTAAATGCAATGTAATGTTTGAAAAGGAGCCGAGGCAGAGAACACAACTTCCATACACTTGATGCAAAAATTGGTGTCACAAAATTGCAAAGAAATGCCCAGGCACATAAACATGGCTGATGCCTGAGGTTTTGGTCTAATATTTACTGGCTGACTAGAGAAAATCCCTAAAATAGGGTTTGACATCCAAAAGCCTTCACTTACACTTTAATTAGTGTATAATATAATTCAATCAAAATAAGAATTGAATCAGCCGTTTTAATTAATTGTGGCGCAGGTTGCAATTGTCCAATTACAAATGTGAAAATGACAAAGTAAAGTTATTGTTTCATTATTGTCAGTATCTGTAGTTGCTTATGCATTTCCTGTTTTATTTTGCAGCCTCTGTGTTGTTTTACTTCCTGGTGTTAAACCCTGCCTTGTTCCCCATCTCTTTGCCAGATTGTCTTCCTAACCCTATGTTTAAGCTCTCTAGCATTTTTGGCTCTGATTGCTCGCTTTATGGTCTATGACCCACTTTTGTGTTGCTGTGACCTTGGATTTTTGCTCATACCCTGTTCGCCTGTTTGGGAATTCCTTTGTGGAGTAAGTAACTACCTGTAATGTCTTGTATTAAAGAGCTTGTTTTACTGACACAGTAGCATGGCCTGGATTCTCTTTTTCATTGCACTCGGGTCCTCATACATCAGGATAAACTTAGTGGGTTGATTTTCAGTCTCTGAAATTTCTGCTGCCACCCTCAAAAAAATATAATATATGTGTATGGATTTTTCTGTTTGTGGTGCTCACACTACTGAAAAAACATTTACATCTAATTCAACTCCAAAACAGTGTTGGAGTTAATCTGGATAATCCAGAGAACATTACTTCCCAACAAAGAAACCGTCCCTCTGAAAATTGTTGGCAGCGGGTTCTGTAGATTATCCAGAGTATCAGGGGCATCGATTGTGTTGAAATCGCTCCTCAACACATCTGGATTGTGAGCATGAAATGCGGGCACTCCAAAATTCCCACAGTACTTTCTGGTAAATGCACTGCACACTTTTTTTTCCAAAATATTTTTTTTGTCACTCTCACACACACACATTCACTCAAACAGCAGTAGCAGCAGGCCACAATTGGGAGTAGCTGGGTTTCAGGGTCTTGCTCAAGCCCACTTCTACATGTGTAATGTATTTTTGCAAGGATTTCATTAGCACCACGTTTGGTAGGATACGCTTCAGCTGAAGTCGAAGCGTAAAAACACTACTAAAATAAGAGTAAAATGAATCTCCACCAAACACAAAAAACACAGACAAAACGAAAATGAAGCAAAAGCCCCCTGTGATAAATAGACCAAAGTGGCATCGAAGCTTCTGAAAAAAAATCCCCAACAATATGCGTGTGGATTTCTCAGTTCACCCGTAGCCTTGCAGCAGCAGATCAATGCCCATGTGTGGCTTACAGTGCTTTTAGAAAAAAAAGTCAGGGGGCGGGGGGGGATCAAATTAAAACTATGCCAAGAAGAGCGGATTGAGAGGCTCTTCTTGATCAACGTCCAGAAATGGAGGTTGCGTTTGCCTCCGCGGCGCTCTGACGAGGCTGTTTGACATGCGAGGAGGCTCCTGCAGGCAGAACCCATACAGAAATAATTGAGTGTGGCAGTTAGGAGCCTGTGCCAGTGGTGGTAAAGAGGGAACGATCCCTTTCTGTGTGTGTGTGTGTATGTGTGTGTGCGTGCGTGTGTGTGGGGACAATCGGCTGCTCAAATTGAGGCAGGAATGAAGAGTGGGAGACAAGAGAGAAAGACGGTGGAGACGGAAAGGAGGAAGGAAGGCAAAAAAGTGGTGGAAATAGAGCAGGCCAGGCCCCAGGCAACGGCAACAGACAGAGAAAAGAAGAAGGCAAAGAGTCAAAAAAGTGGAAGGAGAGCGTTTAATGATGACGAGCGAAAAAAAAAAAAGAGAGAAAGACCAGAAAGGAGGAAAGAGGGGCAGATGCCAACCACTAGAACTGATTGTTCTCGATGACTAATCTCTGGATGAAACTTCAATTATACAAAGCTAATAAGCAGAGCGCTGTGAGTGACAGAGAGGCAGATCAAGAAAAGAAGAGGGAATGAGATAAACAAGATAAACTGACTGGTGCAGGCATAAAAAGCTGAAATATTTTTTCCCCCGAAAAAAAAAAAAAAAACAGCAGCGGGAGACGGCATCAGATCTGTGGCTGATTTAGAGATGTGGGATGTGTTTTTTACTGGTAATAAACGTATTGTCATGCAGTATGCGCGGTTTGTTGTCCTGCGTGCGACGCCGCTGCCAGACCCGTTTTGTGCAACTGCCTCGCAAAGTGTCATTGCTTGACATAAAGGTGCCATGTGATGTATTTTAAAATCAATAATCAACTACGGCATTGATTTCTTTTTTTGGGGGCACTCCGCATCATTACCATGAGCAAACAAATCATTTGGAAGTCCGCACATTTGTTTTCTATTGTTCAGTCAGTGTTCCCCTACGGAAATTAAATGAAAAATCTCTTTCGGGCCGTTTCAACAGCATGAAACAGGAGTGATACACTTCAAGCACAAAGAGAGATAAAGCTTCCACAGTGTCTGTGTCAAGGTTCCTCACCAGCCTGCATCACTCTTCCTGCTATCAAAAGCAAATGTTTCCCAAGAGGGAAAACGAGGATGTGCTGTTTTCTCGGTAGAAAGCAGCAGGGTTTTTTTTGGGGGGGGCCTAATTTTAGAACAAGAGGTTCTAAATGTTCAAAACAATGGACTGGCTTGTTGATTTAACAGGTCACACGTGTGGCCCTGGTCTTGGGTTGTATTTGAAGTTGTGATATCCCCTAACAGATGTGCTTGTGGCTTTAAATACCAAAGCTTCTGTCTGGAGCTCTAGAAAGAACAGGTCTTTTTGTGCTTATCGCATTATAATGGCTGAATGTCAGTAAATGGGGAGTTTTGCACTGACTGTATAGTAACAACATCACAATTTTATAGAACTCCTGTACGCTCTGCATACTCAGATACAAATATGCATACACATGCAGTATTTATTTAACACATAGGGCGCTATATGGTCTGCTGAAAGGCACATGGCACACTTTGGTTTTTAGTTAGAAATATTTAAAATTTATATTTAGACTTTTAGAAATCATCGTGATCATCTGTTTTACCCAAAGGCTGGGGCAGGTTGTTTTGAGTCACAAGTGATAAGTGACTGTTAGTTTTGATGATACTGTTAAAAAACAGGAGGGATTTGTAGCTGCCCTGCACTCCTGTTCTTTACATATGCCTGCAGGAAAACACCCCCCGCCACCAAGCAAACCCTAAGAGTATACCCCTAGTCCTCGAAGACTTCTCCAGTTGTTCATTATTTCTGTTGCATGATAAAAAAAATCACTCCGCAAAAAAAAAGACAAAGAGACAACAAAAGAGAAGAAGCAAAGTATGCAGATGATATTAAGAAAAACCCCAGAGGCTCGGAGAAGGAACCCACCCTCGAAATTATAAATAAATAAATCATATAATCCACAAAGATGAGCAGACAAGAAAGCATAGGATCAAAAAGAAGAAAAAAAACTAGGCAACATAAATCAATACTTCAAATCATTTAATGAGGTTGTGTGTTTTGGAGTATGTGTGTGTGTGTGTGTGCGTCTGTGTGTGTGTGTGTGTGCAAGTGTGTGTGCGCGTGTACTGAAGCAGAGAGAGAGAGAGAGAGAGGCCAATTATAGTCAGATATGATCAGTTCGGATGGTTAAGTTTGCCTCATCAGACGTCCTAAGCCTATATTTGAAATTCTTGAGAGACGCAGACTGAAATGCAATCTGAATATAACTGTTCCATAGCTGAACACCCGTCTAATATCTAGTGGAGAACTGACAGAGCCCCGTACAGAAGAGTGTGTGGTGTAACCATTAGGCATGTGCTGCTGAATGGGGCAGTGCTGCTGAATACAAAGGCAGGTAGCATGAATAACACCAACAATTAGGATGTAATAAGATTTAGGTTAATAGATGGACCAAACTAATATATATATATATATATATATATATATATATATATATATATATATATATATATATATATATATATATATGTAATCAGTGTGTAAATCTATCAAAATAAGAATTGTTGTGTATTTATTATTTAGACTGAGCTGTTTTTATCTACATGAGAGATCTGCATGAGACACTGGGTATTAGTTTGCAAAGTGCAACACAATAGATCCCAACAGAAAATATCTCATCTCTAATCTCCCACTAATTACCACAGTGGGTTTTATTGCTTATAGTGTTAACTTCAGATTTGCAAGAGAAGGAATGTGATGCTTCTTCTTTTTAAAATCTTGCTTTAAGATTGTAAAATACATCACATTTAACCATTTCAAATTTCTAATTAATTAAACTACAGGTGAATGTGTACTATTTCCTCCTGTTACATTTGTCCATAATTCCCTTTCCTGGCATCACCAAACCTGACCAATGATATTTCTGTCCACCTTCGTCAAGCCAATTACTCTATAGATGGTGTTGTTTAAATAAGGCTGCAATTCTTGCCCTTCTGTCTTTCCGATGTGCTACTGCACCTCCTCCCAACTCCTCCCCACCACAACCACAGCCTCTGTGATATCCAGAGAGACTCATCCTAAGGTTTTCATCAGCCTCCTGCTGGCTCCACTCCACCACTAGCATCTAGGACTCTGGGGGGGTGGGGATCCTGTCCTCTCTCCTGTCTTCAAATGGGCCCAACACGTTATGAGGATGCTTCACTTTGATGGAGTCTATTCATCAAAAATGGTTCTGTCACTACATCACAAAATATTGTCAATCACCTCCTGATGATTTCTCCCTTTCCTTAATGAGATAATTACTCTTAAAGGATTCCCCAAATGTATTTTTTATATATATATATATATATATATATATATATATATATATATAAAAGTGAATTTGTGACACTGTGTTGTGAGGCCTTTCCTGAAGAACATGGACACTGGCTCCTGTTGGCCTTTAAATGACATTTAACAATGCCTCCTGTTCTAAAAACTAGATTCTGAAGGCAGATATGTCAAACTATCTGCTTAGCCATATACTACATGAGGTAAGTTAAAAAACAGAGATTCACCTTATGTAATCGTGTTGAACTGATCCTATAAATATGAGGGGATGGGTGGCTGGGAAATGGATATTGTTCTGAACCCGTGAACCTGGATCCAAACGACACTCACCACTATGAGGTTCCACATGCGTGCGGCCTCCGCCACCAGCGTGGAGACGCCACTGCAGCCGGGCATCAGAACTATCTTGATGGGCTCGGTGTAGAGGAGGTCATACAGCAACTTGGTGGCTTCTCCTGGGTCACACTGGAAGGACAAATTTACAAAGTGTTAAACGGCTGAATGGATAAAAGAGATAGATGGTTGGATCGATATTAAGGAAGAGAAATGAACTGAGGTGATCTGAATAAAAGGAGCAGGGGAAGAGGCAGACATAGAGGGAGAGGGACATGGAGAAGTGGTGCTGTGGGAGATGGAGGGCGACTGTAAACAGAAACAGAAAGCAGAAAACAGAAGAGAGCAGATAAAATAAAATGATATGGGAGTAGCGGGGGTGACAAAAAGGCCAATTCAAACGTGAAAAGAAAAGTAGAGGTAAGGGAGAAGAGAAAGAGAAGAACAAAGAAAGGAAATGGTATAAAAGTAGCGGGGAGCAGCAGAGAAGCCGCAAATGGGAAGAGGGGGGGAAAAAAAACAAGCTGGGCAAAAAAAAAAAAAAAAAGGCATTAGCGTTGTATATCATGAAAACGCAACATGCCGCCTGCAAGATCAAGATGTAAAGAAACGCGGAGACGGGCAAACAAAAGCGAACCTGACGACCGCAGCAGCCGCCATCACGAGTCATTACGACTGCCCGATAAAGTCGTTCACAGCATGTCTCAGCGGCCGGGAAATGTGGCCGGAATGATCCGTCACCGCCCTGTCAGCCGGACTGTCGACAGGTCATTACAGAGTCACAGATAAACCAAGCCTGACGCGTCTAACGACTCGGCGTGGAAGAGCAGGAGACAAACACACGTGCAGATTGGGAAAGAAAAAAAAAACACTCCCAATGAGTGTCACAATCGTAAACGCGGCCGACGGCGGCGAACACCAATATGGCTCCTAATTGAGGTGTTTGTGTCAATGGCGGAGTTGTCTGTGAGGCAGCGATGTGATTTTTTTCTGAAGTGGTAATCACCACCCAGGAATACGTGGGATAGCGGGGGGCTTCTTATTGATTGATGTGTTTTCCATTAACTCTAGATTGGTTGGAATTATAGTGGTGTCAGGTCATCAAAGAAAGTGTCGGGATGTCTACGTGACCTCAGATAACTCAATCTGAAGTCTAATAAAGGAGAAGTCTGACCCGTTGACGTCCTCTGATAGATATGGTTTTCTTTATTGGTGCCTATCAAAAAGTACGGAGTCCCATTCCTGATTCTTTGATTCATTGGGCCATAAAAAAAATACCTTCCAAGGAATGTTTTTTGAGAATGGTGCATGTCATGAAGGTGACCGAAGCGTTGATGGCGACTGACCTATCGATCTTTGCCGACTCTCAAGATGATTGGGAACGAGAATGCTCAGCCTCTCACCAACAGCTGTTGTCAGGTCGTTTAAAGTCAAGAATTAAATCTCCACTTCATGTGTGTTAACAGTGTGAGTAACAATAAAAAGCACAATGTATTTAGGCTTATTTTGGCAAAAGTATATATCATACATTGTGTAAAAATGTTATTATTCTACAGGAGTGGTTTAGGAAGTTTCTATGATTGCTTTCAGAGTTTAATTGAAGTGAAATAATACCTTTTTAACCTATGACACAATGTACCATTAACGGGACAGGGTCACTTACAGCAATGTTTTTCAACTTTTTTTAGCCAAGGTACATTTTCATTTTTACAGCAGTCAGGCTTAAAAAAGTTCACCTCACACCGATATGTTGTGAGAAAATGGGAGCAATGTCAAAACAGCTTTGTTGGCCAGCATGGGGAACTCCTTTAGCAGCTGCAAACCAAAAACTGTACAAAGGTAGATCAGCAAAACTCAGCTTGACTTTAGCGGGACTTTGGCTATTTTCTTTAGCCGCTTCGAGTCCTAGCATCTCATTTGCTATGGTCCTAGCATCTCATTTACAGTGGGCCTAGCATCTCATTTGCTATGGTCCTAGCATCTCATTTACAATGGGCCTAGCATCTCATTTACAATGGGCCTAGCATCTCATTTACAATGGGCCTAACATCTCATTTACAATAGTCCTAGCATCTCATTTACAATGGGCCTAGCATCTCATTTACAATGGGCCTAGCATCTCATTTATAATGGTCCCAGCATCTCATTTACAATGGGCCTAGCATCTCATTTATAATGGGCCTAGCATCTCATTTATAATGGTTCTAGCATCTCATTTACAATGGGCCTAACATCTCATTTATAATGGTTCTAGTATTTCATTTACAATGGGCCTAGCATCTCATTTATAATGGTTCTAGCATCTCAATTACAATGGGCCTAACATCTCATTTATAATGGTTCTAGTATTTCATTTACAATGGGCCTAGCATCTCATTTATAATGGTTCTAGCATCTCATTTACAATGGGCCTAGCATCTCATTTACAATGGGCCTAGCATCTCATTTATAATGGGCCTAGAATCTCATTTACAATGGGCCTAGCATCTCATTTATAATGGTTCTAGCATCTCATTTACAATGGGCCTAGCATCTCATTTATAATGGGCCTAGAATCTCATTTACAATGGGCCTAGCATCTCATTTATAATGGTTCTAGTATCTAATTTTCAATGGGCCTAGAATCTCATTTATAATGGGAATTCAGCTACATGGTAGCTAGCTTTAAGGGCTCTCTCATTTACCTTCGCAGTTTTTCCTCATGTAAGTCGCCTGTTTCTCCGTGTGTTCACGCAGGCTAATAAAAAAATTAACATTTTTGTTTTGAAGTGAAGTTTTTTTTCGCTTGCAGATGGCGTTTAAGCTTTACTCGGGACCATAGCATTGATGGAGAGCTGTTTACCACATACAAAGCAACAACGGAATCGGTGCCGTCGCATCCCCGGTAAATCCAAGTTAAAGCTAGCTTTTATCGTATTTCCTCGCGCCAGAAACCTCAAATCCATCACACTCACTGTTGTCCTACTACCCACAATGAACCGTCAACCTGCCGCTGTGTCCATCCGTCTCTAATTCGCTTGTCTCCGAGCACAAGGCAGTTATCTGCCTGCTGCTGCCCCCTACTGGTAGGAAGGAGTATTACTACATGATTACTCTGCCAGAGACAGCACGGACACACAACCTGAGAATTTCCCACAGCACACCTGACAATATCCCGTTGAAAAAAACACTGACTTACAGAAATATTACATTTCAGTCGGTTTAAGTTTGGTTTTATGTGCAAATAACACAACAATTATGGTCTCAAAGTTGTTCCGCATCAATTGACACAGTGCAAATAACGCCTTGACCCAATCAATGTGTGATTTCTGGAGATTGTCATCTCGAAAGCCGAGGAGAACAGGCTACGAAAGTGTGACCATCTTTGGCTTGATGGACAGCAGTGCGACCAAATGGAAATTTCCCACGACGAGACCATCCAAATGTGAGAATGGGCCTTCAAACGACATGTGACATGTGGGAACTGTGCTACTTACAACTTAGGCGTTCCATTTTTAGTCAGATAAGACTGAAAAAAGGTTCAACATTTTGCCACCTAGTTACACCTTCCATGTGTTGCAATGTACCTGGCTGTCATCTCTCCACTGACCCATCTAAAGAATATTTTAAATGACACTTAAGCATGAGGCTTCCTGCTCTATATACTGCTGACTATCTTCAATCCACTGGGTTAACAGCACCCTTTCATAACATACCATGCATAATTATTTAACTTCTGCCTAAGAGACACTAAATTTTGTCAGTTTGTGTTTCATGTTTTCTTTATTTTTTCCCTTCGGCAAAACATCTGATACTCATAATAATCATAATAATAATAAAACAAGCAAAAAAAGAACAGTATCTCAGCTATTTGAGCATGAAACATTCTTGTTGTTGACTAATAAAAGCATAACAAAGTTATGGAGAAAAAAAAGGACCTGGACAAAAACCCTATTAGTAGATGGCATATAAAATATCGCCCTAAGCTGGTTACTTGTACCTAATTATGGTTTTAGAGAGCATTTTACTATGTTAAAAAAATAAATCTGAGTCTGTTATACCGTTCTGTCTCACTGGACCACTGACTGTCTTCAGTGCACCGGGTTAATAGCATTAACATTGACCGGGAAAGCAGCTTCGCAATATTGATGTTGTAAAGGAATAGGCAACCTTGGCCAGCATTGGGCAGATAAGCAGCAGGCCTCCCTTCCAATCAATCTCTATACCATCTGATCACAGATCACTTCCTCCTCTCTGTTGGCCGACACAGAGCGATGCAAAGACCTCGATGGCGACTCGCTGTCCTTCTCTGTTTGCGTTCTCTGTGACTGTGGCTGTGGGTCGGCTGAGAAGAAGCTCATTCACACTCTGGTCTCAGTGCAAAACTCGGATGACCACTAATTTATTGCCTATGCTGATCACTTTTGAATTATGTAATCAATCCATCATTAGCATCTGACACTGCAGCTTATCTTAATGAGTTGTATGAGTCACTGACCTCTCATAACTTCTAGAATTTAAAATTTAATTAAAAAGGTGCGGATCCTGACCTTTAAAAAAAAATGTACGATATTATCCCTCAGATTAGCCAAAATCATGTCAAACAAATATATTTTAGTTTTAGATGGAATGCATGATTAATTAAATAGAGTTATGCATATTTCCAGCTCTTTATTTGTATTATGGGGCTATACTGGAAAATCTCTGGGCCCCTATATGTTATGGCTTTGGAGGCTAAACAAATAACAGTAGCAGATTTTATACCTTTATGCATTCTTTACTGGAAATTGACATTTTTCAAATACAATGCCACATGTTCTAGCACTCCAGGAAAAAAATGACAGTGGACGACTTGCACGAACACGTGGAACAGTTTAAGCAACAAAGGCTACAGAAGGGGAAATGAATCAGGCGTCTTCAGGAGGACGGATGACGCAGTCAGAGCAGGTCGCATCTAAAGGAACCACTTTTTTCAATAGATGTTTGGCTACTAGTACCTGGGGTTGGAATATGTTTACCACATAATAACACAGTTTTTCTCATCAATGCATTCTATTATTTTTCCATCTTTATGGAAAAGACCAATGAAAGCAAAAAAAAAGCGTAAACTTTAATGTTAAAACCAGAACTGCTTTCATCATTAATGTCAGTGGAAAGCAATAAACTTTGGTTTAACACGCAATAAGGGGTCAAATAAAAAGCCCTGGGCTAACACAGATGCAAAATAGCATCAGTCTCTGGAACTGAACATTTCAATCATTTAAGTGCCAGTGAGCGAGTGGGAACCTTTGGTTGAACAATAACAAAACGGGAACACAGTGCGGTAAGAGGTGAAAAGGCACACCGTCTCCCTTAAGACAGAGAAAAAAAAATGCACAACAGGGGTGTATGAAGGTAGGTAATAAAGGGTGAGGTATCTCTGCTATTCTTGGAAGTCTTTCTTCCACAACTCTCTGGGGTCATCACGATTTCTACTTTCATTTCTATCCCTCTATGGCTCATGAGAGCACTTGGACTGACGGCCCCCCGGATGCCGTACACATTCACAGACACACACACACTCACACACACACGCGCACACACAGGCCAGCGAGAGCGTGTGTACATAGCCGTGAAAGTGCACTTGCACGGCCACATGCACACACACACACGCACACACACAATGGCATAACTCCAACTTCTGTCACTGTCCTTGGTTCTGAAATTCCCTGAGCCAATATCAGTGTCAATGTTAACATGCCTACAGTGTATGTAGTTCTTCTTCCAATCAGTCAAACCCAGCTTGCGAGGACCTTTTAAAGAAGCTGAAGGTTCCCTGGGCTGGGAAGAACTGGAGAAGACTCTGGCTTGTCATAATACATTCTAATTATGCATCAGATTGAATAATATAAAAAGAGTGCAAAGAGGGGATAAGATAAGGGCCTGGGGAGAAAGCCTATGTATTGAATCTTAAAGTATTTGTCACTACTTCTCCTAATTTCTTACTAATTACATCCCACTCAAGGCCAGCATGAGCCAGTGGACACGCACGAGGACGGATCTAACCAGTGACGGATGCCGGTTATGCCACATAAAATTGTGTCATGGCTGCCAATTAAAATTAATGGCGGAAGTGAGGGAAGCACCTTGTTTCACCATTTTTTTCTCCTTATCTCCACTATCTAACTCCATCACTGTTAATAATTGATCAAAGTTTGCAGTCTGGGCTTTGATATATCCATGGCAACGGCCTGCGTGCAGAGTGTGTGCCTGCACATACTGTATGCGTATGTACACGTCGGTCCACGTGTGTGTGTGTGTGTGCATGCATGCACGTTGGTGGATCTCAGAAGGCTGTAAATAGTGTGATGCTGTCGCCAGAATAGCCAGGGAAACAAGCCGCTCTGCTACCACAGGGTATCTGCATCCATTAAAAGGACAGGCTGGGATTAAGTGTTGAGCCTCATGAATATTGTATGATGTTGAACAAGCTGAGGACATCACTTGATACTCACAATCCTAATGGTCACAAACTGGTGTACGCATGTGTGTGTGTGTGTGTGCGTGTCTCGGCACCTGTTTGCCAAATCTGAGTCAAAGTCGAATACACCTCCCCCTTAATACGTTCAGTATTGCTGTTAAACTTTAAAAAGCGGCGTAAAAGTTCCTCATCGTGCTAACAAATTCAGGTCAAAAGGGTTGTTGCATAAATACACTTCTCCAGCCTTGATCTCGAGATGCAAGCAAACAAAGGGACAGTTACGCCTCTCGTCTTAATCTCGTAGTTAAACAGAGAATTGGGCTCACACAAAAGGTGGAGATTTGCACTCTGACCAAACAAGAATGTGTTAGACGCAATAATGACTGCATGTAAATATCATAGCTAATTAATCCCTCTTCTTATAATTGCTTTTCCTTCCGCTCAGTGGGTAAGATCCTGATTACTATTCCAGCCAGGTGGAAAACGTTTGCGATGGTAAAAAAAATCTTTGAAGGTAAAAAATCTCATTGCAAACACACTGTACCCACAGCCGGAGCAATAAATTCCCCCTCTTGACTTAATTCAAAGAATTAAGCGGCGTCACTCAGACAATGTTATACCAGCATCTTTGAGCCGCTCTATTCAGAGGATCTGCATCTATTTCTCGAGCCGGAGGCACCAGCGATTCCTCAAGCACAAGGGGAGATGTTTTCCAATCCCTATGAAATCTGTTCATGGAATTGCTTTATGTTTATGGCAGCTACGTCTGCAGCTGCCTGCTCCACTACACTTGTAATCAGAGGATGCACGCACACACAATAACACAAACACACACTTATTTGATCTGTTTAGCGTTGGATTGCAAAGAACAAAGTGCATGCATAAGAGAATGTGAATAAGCATGCACTGTTTTATCAGCTCTGCATACATCCACCGTATGAATTTGCACACATATTTTGAAACCTTATTTGTTTCTGTGGTTTGCCTTCAAGAGTAAGTGTGTTGCCATGGAAACTCTCTCTCTCTCACACACACACACACACACACACACACATGCATACACACTCTCTCCGCTATTCTGTTTAACAGGATTCCAATGCAGAGCCCTGTACACCAATCAGAATAAAGCTTGTAGCACATTTCTAACCAGTCCCCCACAGTTAACCGTTTGGTGGCCTGGTCGCTCTCCAAGCATCTGTCCTGCAGCGTGATTGATAACAAACCCTCAAGAGAGGAGATAGGGGGGATATCCAGTAATTGTTTTCATGTGTCACCGCTTATCCCCAAAAACTTTCAGAATAAGAATGAGGGCCAGCAGCAACGAGGCAAAAATGGAAAGATTCTTCACCGTGATAAATAATGTGCTTTTTGATTAAAGTCTTTATCGGACCGTGTTAAAGGTGCTAAACCGGGGCAGCAGGGGGAAATGGAGCCAGGATTTAAGCAGGAGCCAGGAGGATTTAATTGGATACTGGATTTAAAGTGGTTGATAAGGCTGACATTTTTTAAAATGCCACCATGATTAAGAATTGATGAGCAACAAGCGGGAGGTGTGTTCTTTCATTTAGCACAAACCAGCGCTGTACACGGCAACGGAAACCCCCTCTGCCCAGCAGAGCGAGGACTTTGAGGATTAGTTATCAGTGGGGTGACCACTTATAAACACTCCCTGCTGGCTGGTATTTCCGCCTGGCACTCAGAATTAATAGTGTGAAACCTCTGCTAAAGAAAAATCACCTTCATCCTTTAATGCTCAACAATTTCAGGCCAATTTCAAGCCTTTCTTTGTTCAGTGAATTTCTTTATGAAATGAATATTTAACCACTACTAAAGCTGGGCTGAAGTGCTGCTTTTCATGCAGTCATCATGACATCCTTATTAACAGAGACCCTCTCACTCAGTTTTAGACTGGTTTAGGACTTATCTGACTATAGAGACAATTTTGACTCCTCAACTACCACTAGCATAACATGTGGAGTTCCTCAAGGCTCCATTCTAGTACCTAGTACCTAGTGCCTCTGTTATAGTGTGTTGTTCAATCTCTTCACGCTGCTACTGGGAAATATATTCAGGGAATATAATAACATTTATCATGAGCATATGCAGGAATATGCTCATGATAAACAGCTGTACATCTTTTTTAAAGCATTGACATCAGCTCTATTGCAACTCATTGAGAATATCAACTTGTAGGCGTCACATTACTTCTACATTTGAACAAAGTTTCAAGAGGAAGAGAGCTTAGAATGAACTGAAAAATACCTGCCACAAATCGCAGAAACCCAAGAAAAAAAAAAATCTCTTTCTAGTCGCTACTGTGAATTTGGAATTTCAGCCTAGTAATCTCACCTCGCCTTTTATCACCTTGGAAATATTGCTCAGGTGTAATGCTTTTAATGTGCGCTCCCTCTCCTGTAGGTCACCCAGGTCCTCTGGCAATGCCCTCTGATTCGTTCCCCGGGTGAAGACGAGGACAAAGAACTGCACGGAGGCTGCATTAAGTGCCCGCGGTCCTCAGCCTGCCATCACAATCTGTAAACACCTCTGAAAGGAATCCTAAAACGCACTGTTCTATTCCAGCATGATCTGAAACCACTCTCTTTATTGTGCCACACTCATTTCTTATAATATTTTCACTTTTTTTGCTATATATGATAATGTATAAATGATTGATTGTTGGATTGCCAAAGCTCTTCTTCCAGATGTGTGAGGCAGTGTAAAAATAAAAACAAATTCCCTAGCAACGTGCCAACCTTGGGATAAAATAAGCTCTTAAAAGTCAATGATAACACCATAGAGTTAGAGGAGACGTGACAACTTAAAAAAAAAAAAAAGTCAGTCTCTCCTCGGGTGTGAGTCTGAGAGGCAGCTCATCAGATCCCTTCCCCTGACTGACACCACGCATCCCCTCAGGCGCGCGCCTCCTCCCGACTCCACACGCACTCACCATGCTGTCGTAGTGGATGAGCTCCAGCTCGTAGTCGGGCAGGATGTCGCTCCTGTTGTTCACCAGGTCCAGGGCCATCTGGGCGGAGGGCATGCACGCCTGGCCGCCGGGCCAGCCGCCGCTCATGGGGAACAGGGCTCCGATGTACAGCTTCTTCTTGCCTGCGCACGGCCGTGGCCGGAGAAGGAGGAGGAGGAGAAGGATGAGAGATGTCCGGATTACGCGCGGGGGACGCGTGCAGATCACCGGCATGGTTGGAGGTGAGCTGATGTGAAGTAAACTGGCTGGAGCGGAGTCAAACCGAGTGATCGTGATTTGCTTTTAATGTGCGATTTCTGAAATGAGTTTTGCAACTGGTTTGGAATTTACTCAACACGTGTCCGGTTGAGTAAAACAGGGCTGAGTTTGGATTTGAGCAGGAGAGATATTGAAAACCATTTACTCGTAAATGCAAATGTTCACCGAAATCAAGTGAATGGTACAGTCAGTGTATAATTTATCGTAATGCATGGTGAATTATAGATGGCGTTATTCTCGGGACAAAGTCACACACAGTTCATTCTGCCTGTTTCACTGTGCGATCATGTGAGGACACGCGGGGTCTCGTCGGTCAACTTTGAAACGAACCTCGGTGCTGCCGTCCGACCCATTTCTCCGTTACAGTTCCGCACGCTTGGACTGAGCCGAACTAAACGCGTCAGCCGTGAATATTGGACACGCGCCTCGCGTTGCTACCGCCACTTTTACGCGAAGCTTTTGCTTTTTTCTTTTTTTTTTACGCGCGGATCAGACACCGGAGTCCGCGCGCAACGCGTCAACCGAACGAGGATGGCGAGCTGCAGCTAAAATAAAAAAATCTCCCTCCCACCCCAGAAAAAAAACGACTGTGTGAACTCAGAGTTGAAGCGGCGGATATCTTCCGCCTTTAACGCTGCCGTATTCCAAAAGATAATAATAATAAAAATTAAAAAAAAAAACGATTTGCCGCGGAAATGCAGGCGCGCCACAGCTCTGCGTCTGATCCACTGCAGCAGCGAGCACCGGCTGGAGGAGTGTGTGTGTGTGTGTGTGTGTGTGTGTGTGTGTGTGTGTGTGGAGAGAGAGAGAGAGAGAGGAGAGAGAGAGGAGAGAGGAGTGGTTGGGAGGGGGCTCTGGGCAAAACCTCCTCAAAGATGCTCTAATGAGTTACACGCTGAGTTTAACTCGAGCAGTGCATCCAAAAAAAGAGTCCCACACAAGCCTGAGTTTGGCACATTTTTCTCCTCGTTTCCATCAGTAGCTGCTGCTGCTCTACAATGCCGGCTGCTGCCTCCATAATCAATTACATATCAAAGCATCGTGTGGCCTGTTCTCATGCAGCCAGGGATAGAGGGGTTGGATGCACTTCACAGGTGAGGGTAGGGGTGGACAGTATGGTTAGGATCAATATCACAGGATTGTACCAGCATCATATATGCATAATGACGTTAAAAAATTAAGCAAATAGGATTTGGTGGAAAGTGATTTAGACATTTAGGCTCGTTTAAAAAGAGATCCTAAAGTGATGGGGTTATATATTGTCACAATTCAAGCAACTCATTTTGATCAGAGCTCAGCCCTGTATCTTTTCATTTAAAACTTGCTGAAACTTTTTTTTTTTCATTTCCATTGACACCACCAGATCACAGAAGAGATTAACCGTAGCGTTGAAAGTTCCTCTGAACTGTTATTATGAACTTTGTGTGAACTGCAAATCAAACCGGAGCCAGAGACACTCATTCCTCTTAAGTTGTTCGTGCAGATATTTTTAATCACATTTCTGACAGTTTTAATTAGTGCGCGTGTGTTTGTGATGAACGCATTGTGTGAAGGAATCGCTTGTCTGGTTTTGATGTTGCACCGTGCAATTAGCTCTCAGGTCTTTAAAAGCCATCTATCTTGATCTCAGAGAGATTTCCTGATTACACCGAGCTTAACTAACCAAGACAATGTTTCAAATAGTGTCAATGACGACATTTCGGTGATGATTAAATTCCAAGACTGCAAATGATGATTGTTTTTCATTATCATTTAATCTGCCTGATTTTTTTTCCCCCACTTAATCATTTAGTCTATAAATTGTCAGAAAATGAGAAGGCTGCTAAAATTTCCCAAAGCCCAAGGTGACATTGTTTGTTTTGTCAGATAACATATACATAAATACATATTCTATAATTGTGTTAAATAGAATTATAGTGAAAATAAATGACCCTCTTGAGGACCCCTGCAGGGTTCCTGGACCTCACTTTAGGAACTACTGGCAATACAAATTCCTAAACTAAATCTAAAAAAACAGAAACATGTTAAGGTAATATATATATAGGTAAGCTCTCAGTTTCCACCATGTTGTTTGACTGCCAATCAGCTCCATGCTTAATGGGAAATCACACATGAGCAATGTTAACCTCCTCTGCTAATTCAACGGCCATTCATCTCTACCTCCCTGCTGCGGCCAAGTCTGAGAAAATCAGTAAAAAAAAAGAAAAAAAAAATCTGGCAGGCGGCATAAATCACGGCTGATTTGTATTTGCCTTCATCTCCATCTGAGAAAAAAGTGCAGACGGTGATGGAGTTGGTGGGGGGGGGGGGCTGGACTCCCTGCAAACCTGCTGGTTCACGTCCTCCCGGCCTTGCACGCACGTGACAGTCGACACGACACATTGCAAACAGTCGACATGTGACCGCCCGCTTCTGACAAAAAACGTGGGCAAATAAACACGACTTTTATGTATAGCTGAACACGCAAGAAAGCGGTTTCAGCGGAATCATGAAGGAGCCGGTTTTCATGCGCGCCCCCTCGTGTGAACTCTCGTGTGGTTTGGTGGATACACTGGACTGCGTCATGAGGCATCGATGCATCCTTTGAGGGATGTCATAACTAAAGGTATAACGGCTCATTATCTGGGAGAAAAAACAGACAGTCAGCACCATATACTTTCTGCTTTTTCCAATACAGCCTATTTCCATTATTGACTGCGCTTTTTTTTTTTTTTTATTGAATTTCACGCTCATGTTTTGTGTAAGTGCTCTAATTGCAATGTGATGTTAGTGTAGAGGTTCTCTTTTGGAAATTACTTATTGTAGCAATTGAGAAGGAGGCCATTATTCCTCCAGTCTAAATTAAAAATCCTCTGTAGTAAGGCAATGGAATATGACTATTATATAACCCTGGTTCATTACCCAGATCTCATTATCTGGATATCCATGTAGCACGGAGCTATTCAGATCCAGCTGCTTAACAAGCCCTCACAGGCCGAGGTGAGCCTGCTGATCATTTGCTGGCATTTGCCTTCCACTTCCACCTCCTCATCCTCGCCGTCACCCTGTGACCCATCCAACGCGCCATCAATTATTCAACTGTGAACTTTGTTTGCCGTTTCGCGCCGTGAGCCTGCAGCGGACCACGGTGGCGAATGGCACTTTCAGCTGGGAGACGTTAGCTGTGACACAGTCTGCAGACGGGAGCGTTGTAACGTGTTGCTGAGCCAGTCTAATGAGGGACTCCTTCAGGATAATGGCCTGTTTTCCTCCAGGCAAATTAGTTAGTGGGGAAAAAAAATTCTTTGTTAACACAATCGCTGAATTACATTGTTGTCCACCTGCAGAGCGTGTTTCATACGGAGAGCGGAGCCTGTCATTGTGAAAATGCTGCGCATATATTGCAGTTGTTGAGATGAGAAGCTGAGATGAAGGTTTTTCCACGCGTACAGGTCAAGTCTATGGCAGCTAACGATTAGTCTCTTGAATATTTTTTCAATTAATTGATAGGTAGGTATATCAAAAAGTGGGGAAACATGTCCAAGATGAGATCTTTATATGTCCTTTTGTTCTAACCAACATTTAGCAATACATAGGGTTTCACTTTACTGTTATACAAGGCAAAGATACCAAAAATATTCACATTTGAGAAGTTGGAATCAGAGAATTTTAAAAATTGTCATAAATAACCCCGAATGATTAATCGATTCACCCAAATAATTACTGAATAATGGTAAGGACAAATGGTTTGAGCATGTTTAGAATTCAATTAAAAAATAAATGACAGCCAATCTTAATGAATAAATCACCATCCAAAAAAGATTTGCAACTTGATGTTAACATTGGTTGGATGGAGTCGATTCAGTCCTGCCAATCTCACAGGTTATATATCTTTTCTGTATGTGTCTACGCATTCAGTTAAGTGGTTGTAATCTGTTTGTGAAAGGGGTTTTAAGAAATATGATCAAAAGAAACATTTATTATTTGAACTAATCAACTAATCTACTAATCATTACCACTCAAGTCATATCCAGTATTTGCTCGTTTCACCAGCTGAAACAAAGTGAAAACTGCAGCCATGTTTATACTTAGCAGGGTAGCCAATATTATCAGGATGACGATAATTTCTGGGAGCACGAATGTTGGCCAGTATGCTAAAAATATAACTAAAACAAGCTTCAACTCCGATTCAGTATCAACATTACATAATTCGTCCCGGATTTCAATGCCCTGCAGCAGCTCAGATATTAGACTAATACATCATGCCTGACTGTGTACAGTTGATATCATTGATCAAGCATGAAATAATAAAATAAAATAAAATCCTGCCTCAAGTGTACAACTTTATAATTTCATAACCAATTGTGCACTTATATGCATGTAGATTGTATTTACTCTTAGATAACAATCTTAAAAATCTATTATTTCCACAAGTAAGTCTAAAATTCACATTAAATAAATACTGATTTATTATGCTGCTATGATGGCAATAATCATTTTCTTTTTTTGTCATTAAATCCCACGTCACTACCTCCAAAGTTCATGTCCTTTAAAAACAATTACAAACATATCAGTGAGCCTTGATGTAACTTAATTGCTGTGAACACGGGCACAGTCTATTTCCAGTCTCCCACGTACATCATCACGCCGCTGTAAATACTCACTAGAGCGTTAAAATGTGCATTAATCTGTGGCTGAAAATACCTCCAGACAAATGCACAATTTACTCCTGTTTGGGTAAAGTTTGTTAAAAGTTACACTAACTTTTCCAAATGTACACACGTGTTTGTGATCAGTGTTTTAAAGATTTACATCTGCGGTTTGGAGGAAAGTGTGAATGAAAGCGTTGTTGTTCTTGTGAGAGAAACATAAGAAGAATACTCTATAACGCAACACTTATGCTTAAATGTCAACAGTCTGTTGACCAGAGATAAACAGAAATGACGAATCATTTCATGACAGGGAAGAAAAAAAACAGATTTTATTTTTTTGCATTTTAGCACGGCTGCAGGGTTCGAATTGAAACAGTGTTCTGAATATTTTACTCATTTGTTTGTAGTATTCACTACGTACCTGGTGATGTTTGACTGTAATTGGAGAAAACATAGAAACTGACGCAATCCTCTACAGCAGCTTGCATAGATGTGTGCACACACACACACACACACACACACACACACACACACACACACACACACAGGGTGAAGCAGACACAGACAGGAGCAGGGTATTAACCTTTCTCCCGCTGAGGAGGCAGTAAGTGGGTGGTGATGGCACATAGAGCGGAGAGAAAGAGCACAGCCAGAAGGATGTCAGTATTGAGACAGTAGATGTAGATTTCTATTTGAGGAAACGCTGTTCTCGGCTGCTTTGTTAATTATGTGTTTTGTCAAGTCAGTCTGTGACATTTGGAAAGTTTTTTTCTTTTTTTTATATCAGCAACTTATTAGATTACTTGCATAATTCAACTCAGGTGTTTTTTTTTCTATCTTGCATGCAGGTTGTACGGACCGTATGTGTATGTAGGAGTGGACGTGAGTGTTTTGACTTGTGAAAGGCGAGCGCGCGCCTCTGCCTTATTCATTACGGAGACCGCGCCGTGCTGTGAGGCCTTTTCAAGAATGGCAAACAAATGCATGATTCAATACCTGGCCTACTCCTAACGCAGTGATATAACCGTGTGAGAGAGCGAACCATCGTAGGAAACGGTAACAAATGTACTCATCATTCCTGCCGGGGATCAGAAGGAAACCGCTGTACCTGCAGATGTTTTGACCCCTTTATTTTATTTCGGGGGAGCCACTTGTCAGCCACTTCCTGCTGCAAACTCACACACTAATATAGTCTAACAGCGTCAGTGTTGTGCTGCTGGTGAGGATAGAATATACAGAATATTCAGCACCTGAATAAATATGACAACTAATAAGAATCTGGACTTTTCATTAAAACTTTGGATTAAAAATGAACAAAACACTTAAAGGGATAGTTTGCATGAGTTGAATTTAAATGCTACCTCACTAATTATGCTTAAAAGCCAATTAAAAACTGAAAATGGTGTTCTTAGTATAAAGGGCGAGTAGTGGGAAATGCTGTCAGCCTCGTAATCCTGGATGTAAAAACTAACTTCTTGAGTTTAACCGTGTCTCTCAACAGAGAAATATTTATTTTCAGCAGGGATTTGTAGCGACGACCTTCAGATACAGGATGACTACCTGTCAATTGGTGATGCTGCTACTCCCCTAGAATGGGGACACACCCGAGTTTGGTGTTTTTCTCAAAGATCACTGCTGCCATCTTATGGTCACAGCACATATCACAGTTCAGAGATGCATAGACGTGCAGCAGGACAGGGATACTGTACACTTTATACTAGCAATGACAATAATACAAAGAAAGAAAAAATCATAAAAATTTCTACCTGTGTAGTTTCTGTCATCTTCAGCAGGAGAAAAGGAGAAAAGAAACAACAGTTTATTAGAGACTGAATCAGGTGGAAATAGAACAAATTCTCCTTTAGCATTTTAAATAACAACCTTTATACAAATGATGGTTATGTTAATTCTTAACAGTGGTGCAATTTGGAAGAACTATAAGAAAAATACATAGCTGTTAATTTGTTAAATCCATAATGATTAAAACTCTTGCACATGCAAATTGCCTCCTGCCTCCTTCACCAAATATCTGATGTTTCTTTTTTTTGATGATATTAGTCATAATAAATTACAATTTGCTAACATTTGGTGCAGCACAAGCACAAAATTAAAATGATTTCCTCCCACAAGATGGCAGTGACACACACTGGTGTGGAACGCAGTAAACGTGGGTTTGTGCTGAGCAGTGGAGCCTTACAGGAGCTCACTAGCTGCGGTAGGTATTATGTAATCTTGTGATATTTAACAGGCACATTAGAATATCACATTGAAATGTCATACGTTTAGGTATTGTATGGTGTTATAGGCCATTCCAACAGCATAAATCTACACACTGTGGACATTTTTATTTTTTTAAGGATTATACAGCCTACTTTCAGACGCCCATTGCAACTGTGCTGATAATTCCTCTTTCATCCTTTTTAATACTACCATTCCCATAGCAACTTTATTGGTTGCCATGCCAACTCCTCTGATAACCAGTTGGCAACCTCATTTCTCGCAGTTCTTTGTTTCATCCGTGCCTTTTTCCAGGATGCTTGTTTATTCGCGCTAATTTGAATAAATCCTTTCAGACAGTGGATACGCCAACTGTCGTACGTGAGAACACTCCCTCGGGTGTCATTCCCGTCACCAACAACCAACACTTTATATATTATTAATTCAGTATTTATTCAGTATTTATCCTGTGTGTGGTATAAAGTGGGACATCATTCACTTTACCTGCCTGTGCCAGCAGTACAGGCTCCACTCTTTGGATTACGCTCTGATTGGTCGGATCATTTGCTGCCTAGCAACCCTGTTCCACCGTTGGGACGGCAGGTGTTTGGAATTATCTGTTATTTTTAAAGCCTTATGTTCTCATTTCTTTTCTGAGGCAGACAAAAGTGAAAGCTAAGTAAGCTCTATCTATGTGATGAAATAGCACCGAATAGCTTGTTGTCTGCAGAAAGGGAAGCAGTAGCCAATCATTTACTGATTAGAGTCTAAACAATGCAATTTACATATTTTATAGTTTAAAGTTTCTGGTTGAATCTAATCAATAAATGCAGTTTTGTTCATATATACTAAGAAATCATAAAACCCTTGCACATGAAAATCTTGAACCAAACGTATTTTGGCATTTTGGCTTTAAAAAGAATATAGAAAGGAAACCGGTCAATTAATTGTCACAATCAAATCACCAACTAATTTCAGCTCTAAAAAAATATCAGTGGTATTAACCTCCCAGTCTCTAAATATTCCAAGACAATCGATCACCAGTGTCAATTGAACTATTATCTCAACTTTTCAAGAGGCCGGTTGTTAGTTGATATGGATGTTGTTGGATTTTCAGAATGTATATAAGAAATACTGATGGCGGATTTATCAATCAGAAAAAAACAGATTGGGTCACAGCTTGTCAGTCTGCATGTCAAAGTGTCCAGGAACGATCACACCGGCTGAGATACTCACAGAGGCAGGTGGGTTTAGGGGCATCCCACTTGCCCAGTTTAGTGCAATGGCTGACGTTCCTGCCCTCCAGGATGAAGCCGGCGTGGCAGCTGTAATGGAGCACCGTGCCCTCCACCGGCGGCCCGGGGGGCTTCACCGTCACCCGCCCGTTCTCCAGCGACGTCCACACCCGCGGACACAGCAGCACTGGGAACCAGAAAGAGCACTGAGAGTTAGAAAGAAGTGGTTCCCAATAGGCCCGCTAGGGATGAGGACTGAGGACCGAAGAACCCACGCGATTTGGCTCGGTGGCAAACTATAAAAGCAGGATTTATTTGATTTAACGATCGAGTTGCACAGAGCAACATTAGCGATCATTTGGAGCCATATCTCTGGCCACTGTATGAACCTAGGTCCAATTCCGCTCTCCTTTTAGCACTGGTCTGGATTCAACTAGCTCCCAGGGGAAATATCCGTCTAGCCAATAAATTCTCCACTACATGTGTTTACCAGCTCACTTAACTAACCGCCTGTCTGATATTTGGTGCGAGTACTCGGTCGCTTTATCAGATTTTTTTTCAATAAACAGCCAATGGAAGCAGTGGGTGCAGGCCTTAAAGTTCCCAGATTGTCTACTAGTTTTTTAAGATATTTTTGGGCTTTCAAGAACAAAAATCACCTCGTTATAGTTCTCTCTGGAGCTCTATAGAAAGAACAGGGTGGTTTTGTATCTGCATTAATAAAAACCCCCCTGTGGTTGGCTAATTTGAATGGTTGTGAAAACATCAGACCAGCATAGCAAGCACTGAGCAATAACACACAGCTTTGATGGGGAAACTCTGTGATGCATCAGGCTTTAAAACAAATAAAAACAGAAATCCAGACAACACTTAGCTGAATGTTAGTTGGTTAACTGGATAAAATATGTATATTTGTCCTGATAAGTGATGTCCAAACACAATGTGTGGTCATTGATCCACTCGGACAGAGGGATGCTGTGGGCTGAGGCAACATGACAGCTGATCATTTATTAAGTTTACGGATCACTCAGGTTCAGGCAAGATGACAAAAGAATTACTAGAAATGTCTAGAAAACACAGATTTAGGTGCATACACACGTCAAAACAGCATAAAATTGCATTAACTTGGGGGGTGGGATGCATTTCTCTGTGGAATGAGGGTTTTGAACCAGGAGACAGAATTTATATAACACAAAAAGCTATTTAAAATCTCACTGTATACAATAAGGGATCTTTAATCCGAACAATGAGCTGCAAGGCACTAAAACACTGTGTACAGCTGGAGAACCGCGGAGTTCAGTTATCCCTGTGAGTGACGCCTCTCATACGACACTTTGTCATTTAATCAGTTGTTTATATGAAAATATCAATTTATGGGGGGGGGGATATGACAAATCAACAAATTATTTATTCCAGGCCCAAAAATACGTGGAACACTGCAGTTTAAAGGTTCAGTGTGTAAAAGGCCCATATTATAGAACGAGTTTGAATGCTTTTTGATTACATGAAGGTCTTTGTGTTACATAAACAGGTCAGTGATAAATCATGTTTAGCAAGATAAGAAAGTCAATAACTTTTTAAACTACAGCATTATCAGCTCTCTTAAAATGTACATTTTGTTTCATGTTTTGCTTTTTTTTTTTTTTTTTACAAAAATTTAATTTAAATTTCATATATTTAATCCACCTAGCATATAAAACTAGTTGAGAAAGTGTTTCTAATTCCTTTATTTAGCACCATGTTTTCAGGGTTGTACCACATGACATGTCATATTGTCCCATCTCCCAAAAGCCTCAATCCACAGAGTAATTCTTTGTTTAGTCTTAAATGAAGAATCTGCAGACATCTTTATGATGTCTATGGAAATGTTGTTGATTTTGTAGGTGTCATAAACTAAAAAAAAGTCTAGTGTTTTTCATTGTTATTTATCTCTTGTGGTAATTCCTGCTGCTGCCACAGGGAACCCAAAAGAATCGGATCTATTCCAAAGCCTGACAAGTACTCGATAAGAACACAAAAAAAACTGAAGACAAATGAGTAAGGACATTTTTTTATCCTCAACCAGCACATCTGAGGCTGAGGTCTAAATTAATTAATCCTGTGAGATTACATCTGCTTGTAGAGTAGATTTACCTCTGAGAGACATGTGCATATATTAATGTGCTGAGTATAGATGCATGTATAAATTGCCCTGCACATAGATTTAATAAAAATATAATACAAGACAATATAATATGCATTTGATGTAGTTAGACAGTCTAAAAAATGTAACCTAAACTGCCCTGTGAAGCCTCTCAACGCTCACATAGACACTTTCTGTGTTAGGGTAATAAATAATTTAGGCTACATTTTAACTCCTAAACCGGCCTACTTTGTGATGTCATCTTGCAAAGCTACAGCCTCCATATGGTTTAGTGTTTGTCTTCCTTGTTTTATTTCCTGACAAAATGGCTGAGCTCCTTAATATAATTCTGTTTAGCTGCCGAGTTTCTTGAATCTTCCTTCCAGCACATAATAAAACTCCAACAATCTGCACATTACAGCTTGCACTCTTACATAAGCCAGAGAAAACCAAAAAAAATCCCGCTTTGGAGAACACACTCTCGGGGAAATCAAATTTCACTGATGTTGGATGTGAACTGAAATAAGAAAAACTGAGTAAAACGTGGATGTAAGTGGATTTCTCGTCTTATTCCTCTGAGACGAAATCACAGTCAGGATTCTTACATGAAAATAAAAAATTTGTCTCCAGATTCTAACAAGAAAAGATGTAAAAACAGTAGAAAAAAACCTTCAAAACTATATCTAACCTTAATACAAACCCCAACGATGATACAAATCATTTCATCTTTACTTGTATTTATTTACAGCCCTTAATCAAACATACATGTGAGAATACAAAGCCAAAAAGAAGCAAAGCAAATGATACCGATCAGAAATCAATACAGGTGACCCAAATCAGCTCAGTTCACTCTTCTTTGTATCTACTTTCATTTATCTCTTATCTTTTTTTTATTCTATTCTATTTTTACCTTTTAGAATGGATATATTGCTGCTGTTGTGTGCTTTAGTGTCACTAGTTTACTATTTCACTGATTACTATTTACTTTATGACCTCAAACCTGTTTAAAAGGTGCTAATCAAATAAAGTAGTTAGTAGTTAGTTAGTTCACTGCTGAGGACGATGAGATGAGGTTGAACGCTCCCCAAAAAAAAAAAGCCAATAAATACACACTGCTCTCAAGGTCTAAAAACAGAGTAAGAGATTTTACTGGTATTCAGGTGACAGTATTTGCTAAATGATAACACCCTCTAGGATGACACCTCTTTCTGGGTACAGCTGTAACAGCGTCAGTAGCATCTTCTTTTTCCAGTTTTAATTTCATTTCAGTAAATAAATTACCTAAAAAATTACGTGAAGTGTCAACTATTAACCTAGGTGAAATTACAATACATTTACTCACAGAAGTCACTACTATTAAGTTTTCTGGCTTTTATTTAAAGTTGTGATGTCACAAAAATATTCATATATATATATATATATATATATATATATATATATAATTGTTGTTTGAGTTTTATTTGTCGTCTCTGGATCTTCGCTCTCTCTGGAGAGAACATGTTTCATGTCTGTCTTGTTAATGCTAATAAGCCTCTCCTAAATGTCCACTGTGAGAGAGATAAACTAAAAAAAAAAATCCAGAAATCACAATGCATGATTTTTTAATGATTTATTTGTGTGATACAGCGGCAAATAAGTATTTGAACACCTGTGTGTCATCTAGAATTCTGACCCTGAAGGACCTGTTAGTCCCCCCATTAGAAGTCCACCTGCACTCCATGTATCATCCTTATTCAGATGCACCTGTTTGAAGTGGTTAGCTGCATAAAGACACCTGTCCACCCAATACAATCAGCAAGACTTTAACTTGTAACATGGCGAAGACCAAAGAGCTGTCCAACGACACAAGAGAGGAAATTGTACACCTCCACAAGGCTGGAAAGGGCTACGGAGCAATTGCCAAGCAGCTTGGTGAAAAAAGGTCCACTGTTGGAGCAATCATTAGAAAATGGAAGAAGCTAAACATGACGGTCAATCTCAATCGGAGTGGAGTCCCATGCAAGATATCATCTCGTGGGGTCTCAATGATTCTAAGAAAGGTGAGGAATCAGCTTGGAACTACACGACAGGAGTTGGTCAATGACCTGAAAAGAACTGGGACCAACGTTTCCAAGGTTACTGTAGGAAATACACTAAGACGTCATGATTTGAAATCATGCATGGCACGAAAGGTTCCCCTGCTTAAATCAGCACATGTCAAGGCCCGTCTCAAGTTTGCATATGACCATTTGGATGATACAGAGGAGTCATGGGAGAAAGTTTTGTGGTCAGATGAGACCAAAATAGAACTTTTTGGTCATAATTCCACTAAGCGTGTTTGGAGGAAGAAGAATGAAGAGTACAATCCGAAGAACACCATCCCTACTGTGAAGCATGGGGGTGGTAGCATCATGCTTTGGGGGTGTTTTTCTGCACATGGGACAGGACGAGTGCACTGCATTAAAGAGAGGATGACTGGGGCCGTGTATTGTGAGATTTTGGGGCACAACCTCCTTCCCTCAGTCAGAGCATTGAAGATGGGTCGTGGCTGGGTCTTCCAACACGACAACGACCCAAAGCACACAGCCAGGAAAACCAAGGACTGGCTCCGTAAGAAGCATATCAAGGTTCTAGCATGGCCCAGCCAGTCTCCAGACCTGAACCCAATCGAAAATCTTTGGAGGGAGCTCAAACTCTGTGTTTCTCAGCGACAGCCCAGAACCCTGACTGATCTAAAGAAGATCTGTGTGGAGGAGTGGGCCAGGATCCCTCCTGCAGTATGTGCAAACCTGGTGAAAAACGTTTGACCTCTGTAATAGCAAACAAAGGCTACTGTGCCAAATATTAACATTCATTTTCTCAGGTGTTCAAATACTTATTTGCCGCTATATCACACAAATAAATCAGTAAAAAATCATGCATTGTGATCTCTGGATTTTTCTTTTTAGTTTATCTCCCTCACAGTGGACACGCACCTACGATGACAATTTCAGACCCCTCCATGATTTCTAAGTGGGAGAAATAGCAAAATAGCAGGGTGTTCAAATACTTATTTTCCCCACTGTACATACAAGTTATGAGGTCACATGACCAGTCACTGCCTTTTGCTTGTGGACATTTGATGTTGAAACCTGCAGTCTGCAATGCACATATACATTAACAGAGAAAAGGAGTAGATGGCTTTTATTATATAATTATACCTTTTTGTGTAAAACCCATATCAGACACACTTTATTATTCAAAGCAAATTATTTTATATGTGTCCTAAAGCTCGTCTGGAGAGGATATTTAAGGTTGCAATACTTTATTTTGAAGTGTGAATATGAATTCAATCATTAGTAAAGTGAGAGCGAAGGTTGTGTAATAATTCACACTTTCCTCTGTGTGTAGTGTAAACGGGAAAGGTGGTATACTGTGGTGTCATAACAACTGAGATTTTATTACTGTAACTGTGGTTTTAATTAGTTGTTTAGAAGCATGTTCATGTCTTCCTCTCCACTATGAACCCTTTTTTTTCCTGATTAAAGACGAAAACACACCAAAACGTAGCTTTTTAAAAAAAAAAAAATTAGTTAGATAGGGCACATTATAATCCGCAGGGATTTTTTGGGCAAAAAAAATCACTTTCTGAGCAAGGAAAGGGGGACAAGATAAGAATCGTCCTGAGACTGACTTACAACACGTGCTGTGCTGCGCGATGTCCGTCCACGTGCCATTGGGTAAACACTTCCTGACCTTGGGTCCCACGATCACACGGTTTCCTCTGCAGATGTATTCTATCTCGTAATCCACCGGCAGGATCTGCACACTGCGGATCTGTAAAGGGAGACGTGGATGCACGGAGATTAGAACAGAAGAAGAGACAGTAAATTAACGCGTGATTGATGCACTCTCACACCGGTCCCTCTCGTTCAGTTGGGGACGCTCTTTATGCTGTGCAGAAGAGTAGATCGTGCCATGGAGCTCTGACAATAAAGCTACTGGGATGAAACTTTACATAGCAATATTGCCTTGAATTGATGGGCTGTCAGCCTATGAACAACACCTTCTCTGCATGGGAGAGGAAGGAAATGTGTGTGCATACATTCAGAGTGGTGCAAGAATTTTAATGATTTATAAGGCTCAGCTGTAGAGGTTTTGGTCTTTTTCATGCTTTGAAACTGCATCAAAAATCTCATCTCTGACTCTGCTTTCCTGCAGCAATGACATCAGTGGCAATCTGTGATCTTTAAACGAATGTACAGGTTTTACTAGGGTGAAAACGGTGGCGCTAACAGGATGACATGAAGATTTGATTAGACACAGCTTGTGTTGTGCTGTTTGTTTCAAATTACATCCCTTTTTTTTAACAGAAGAGCCATATGTTACGCGAGGCTACAATGATTTAGTATTGCACTACTGGAAAATGTACAGAAGTTAAAAGAGATTCGCTTTTCACACCTCTCTGACCGGCCGTTGGGTCAGTCAGGGAGTTTAAATTCACTATAAATTCATGCTGTGCAGCGTTGATCAAAACCACAGAGCTTTGTTTTAAAATCTAAAGTTTCCACAGCAACCAAACATGTGAGATTAAGTTTTGGGAAAATGTTTGCGAAATTCAGATTGTGATTAGGAGTTGCATATTAATCCCAGAAGGGCAGTTCACTTCACAAGTCAACCCATTCACACAACAAACACAGAGATCAGCAGTTCTGCATCAGGACAGTGACAACAGCAACAGACGTACATGATTTCAAAGTGGCCACGATCAGCATTTAGTAGCTTGATAGGTATATTAAAATAATATAATAGAAGCATTTACAGTTGGTGGTATGAAGCAGCCATAATAAATGTTGTCACCCTATTAAAATAATGGCCTGGGTCATTTTTTTTTTAAGTTTTTGGACTAATATAAACAGTTCAAATGCAAAGAAATTATATTATTAATCATTTTAATAAAAAAGGCATTGACAGTGGATGACTGTGGACACACAGAATGGTCTGTGTCACTTAAGTAACATTAAAAAATGAATTGATTTAAAATAATATTAAATAAGTAATATTGTAGTGTGAATTTAGGCAGTTCAATTCAATTCAATTCAATTTATTTGTATAGCCCAGAATCACAAATGTCAGATTTATTTACCTGTTTTTATTGAACGTAACTCATTTCCAACATCCACCTTTGACAACTTTTTTATGGCAAATTTTAAATGAAGTGAATTGGGCATCAAATATGTTTAATGGACTGAAGATCCTGGGACTTTCTTTCTTTCTTTCTTTATATTTGGCTACATATTCTTTGAATTTATTGATATTTACTCTAGTAGATCATGTTAAGAGCTTCTTTCTCTTCTTGCTTCTTAAAGTAGCTGCCATTAACAACTTGTTAAATTGGGCATTTTATCCTGAATTGGGCATAAAAAATAGACTTAGGCAAAAAGTTAAATGGTCTAAGAAAAATCCTTTAGGGTATAAAGAGTCTGATCATTTCAACATAGGATTAATCAAAGTGTTTACAATTAAACTTGTTATAATAAGAATAATAGCATTAATAATGGCATGCATCATTCTTTTGGAAAAAAACATAAAACACTTTATCAAATGCAATATTTTTTTTATCATTCATTTAAAAAAAGGCCTTGACAGTGGATGACTCAACATAGAACATTGTGTGTCTCTTATGTAACATTAAAGAATAAGGTGACTTTTTATTTTTTATTAATTTTTAATAGGGTGACAACATAATATTCATTATATATTTTATATTTATTAATATATAATACAATCAAATTATGAATTTTGTTGTTATCTTATATTGAGCTATGTTTCAGCAATAATCGGGAATGATTAAACCCAGCAATGGCTCTTGTGTTTTTTACGCTTTGTTTTTTTTTGGTTTTCGCAGCGACTAAAAGTTTTCCTACACTCTTTGGGTATTCAGCTGGTTGCCATCTGCAACCTTACCACTAGATGGCACCAGAGAATACACACTGTACCTTTAACTCAAGATCCTATGAACACCTTTTGCCGTGTCTTTCAAAACTCTGCACACCAAGGTTGTAACAAAAGTTGCTCGACAACCTTGAAAAAAAAGTTGGGAGTTTTTTTCCAAGGCCAGTTGGTTAAGCCTCATGACTTTGTCGGGTTTTGCTTTTTTCCCCCAGACTTGACAAACCTCCCTTTGGAGCCACAGAGGACATAATACTAATAATAACAACTGTTTTCACAGGCAAGATCTCCTCATGATAAATAATTAAAAGTATTTATTTACAACCTCATGGTGCATTCTGATCACATTTTTGCATGTATTTTTTTGTCTCTTTGTCTCCTGGTGTATAAATTGTGTTTTTTTTTCTTTTTTACACATCGGCTCTACCAAACAATTCACAGTTGAATCAGATGTAGAAAGATCAGTGGGGTAGCTGGATGTCATGTGGCAACGGTTGGAGGTTGCCGCTAAATCAATAAAGAAAATGCTCTATTAAATTATATATTGCATGCATATTGACAGCATATTGATGATTATTTAGATGTCAGAATTTAACAGACTGATTAAACTTCCATGACCATAAGGCGCACCGTACTAAAAGATGCTGTCTCAGTTCTGTTCCATTACTGTATTTAACACACACGCCTAACTATATAGCGCGGGTTGATATTACATTATCTGACAGATAAAGTGGAGGCTGTTTGATGTCCCCCTTCTTTAAGCCAACTGTGGTTTAGCATGTTGGAGCGAGCAGGCCAGGCTCTGTTATTTAAATCAGGTGCAGTAAGCGCGTTCTCTGTACCTGCTCTTGTGTCAGGCCTCTGTAGCGGATCCCCCCATCCCTGGGAGGCCGGATGATGGCACAGCCTGGGAAAAAAAAAGGGACAGGAAAGAAGGATGAAGGAAGAAAGAACCAGAGCAGAGAGGGAGAGCCCTGTCTCCAGATAATGTAGATATATTACAGCAAGATGATATATTGTCAATTTAACTGAAGCCTTTGCATTTCCTCGCCGCACAAATTACAGCTTTTCATTCAGGTCATTCAGCAATCTCTGCGGAGTTTCTTCTGTCCATTAATGCATATTAGGTACACACTGGCACACACACACACACACAAGACAAACAGACAGTTTCCCACATGTACGCAATCACAAATACACGCAAATTACCTCCAGTTGATGAATTATGTATGGGCACAACATAAGATGGAAGAGCATAGACCATAATCAGAAACAATAGCCGTGCCATCTCTGGATCTGAAAGAGAAGTAAGGGAGAGAAAGAGAGAGGGAGGTTTTACAAAAAAATGAGAAAGTGTGACATGGAAATTAAGGGTTTAGAAAGACAGAAAAGGAAACAGGAGACAAAAGAAGAAAACCGTCTTACAGTATTCGTGCTGCACTACAGTCTCTTTCAGATCACTGCTGTCCTCCTAAAAGGGATTCATCAACTTTTCCTTTTTTTCCTCATTTTTTGTAAAGCTCCATTTTCAGCCTACCTGATATATGCATAGAGAAGGGTAAGGCTGTATCACTTTTCTCTGCTGTCTTTTTTATTATACAGTGTGGACAGCTCAGGTTCAAGCTGATAGCCGGCTTTGCCTCATTTCAAACGCGCTGCATTCAAGGTTCCAGCCGAGGTCCTGGTGGCTCATTCTGATATCTTTATCATGAGGCGGCGCACAGAAAGCATTTCACGCCGAGGCATCCTCAATAGATGTTTGAGTTTTTTCTCTGCGTTAATGGTGCGAAAGTGGAACAGCTTTGTGGACAGGACACAAAAGCCCAAAAGGTGCTTTTTTTAAGGGGTGCTGATGGGCTGCAAAGACCTAGTTCATGATTAAACAAGCGAAAAACACCTGTCATGATAACAAATGAAATTCACTAGCGTCCTGCCGTGAGGATGGAACAACAGTCTGCTCAAGTGTCACGCCGATGGCCTGACGTGCAAGTTTTCACGAGTACACAATGAGTGTGCTGGGCTAACCAGCAAAAAGTCAAGTAGTGGCTCAAGTGCTGGCAGGCAGGGAGACACACACACACACATGCACACACACACACGCCTTATACCACTATACCAACCATAAACATGCTATATATAGCTGCTCATTTGCAGTTTTGAATAATAAATGTCGCTTTATGAGGCTGTCATACAGGCACATAATATAAACACAGCCTCACGCTTAACAAGGAGGTGGAGTGTGTGTGTGTGTGTGTGTGTGTAGTGGGGGGGGGGCATATAAAAGCAAAGCACCACTGTGAGGGAGACAGATGGCAGCAAGGATTGCTTGTGCAAGACAGACAAAACTCCGCTGGATACTCCATTAGCATTATCCAGTGTATTTTTAGAGTTCACTGACAAGAAGCATGCAGGAGGTAGACACCACCAGAGATTGTGTAGTGTGTGTGTGTGTGTGTGTGTGTGTTGGCATTGTACAGTGTGTGCATTATGTCCCGTGTAGAGAAGCAGGGAGAGAGAGAGAGAGAGAAAAGAAGGAGAAAGAAGGACAGCCCAGCAGGAGTCATTAAACATCAGCGCTCGCACACTGAGCTGGATGAAAGCGAACTGTGTGTGTGTGTGTGTGTGTGCATGTGTGTGTGTGCATGTGTGTGAATCCACGCAGGAAGCGGCCCGACCAGGCGTAAAGCCCCGTCGGGCAACGTGGCCGCAGACGGGCGAAGGCGAAGGCAGCCCCGTCAACTACGGCCTGAAGCCTTAAATGCAATTAAAGGCTTCAGCACCGCGGACAGCTCCACACGCACCGTCCACTTCCCCCGACGTTGCATAGACCTACTTCCGTGTGTGCGTGCGTGCGCGTGCGTGTGCGCAACACTTTGATATTAGCTTTTTTTTTTTTTTGGAATAGATCTCCCCAGCGCAGGGAGACTCGGATGCCGTGTGTTGTGCATGGCTGAGCATGAACTATCGTGAGTCGTGAGGGTCACAGCGAGGCTGCCACCAACCGTATGCTGCCGGTAGTAACTTGTCGGCTGTTGACGAGGGAATCCGCGACGGCCTGTATAAGAAGGAGGAGGAGGAGGAGGGGGGAAGGCCGAGCGCGAATTAAGACGCATCTGAAACGGCTTTTCTGAAGTAGCGCCTCGAATATACATATATATATGTGTGTGTGTGTGTATATAACACGTCAACCTCCGGCTGCACCGGCTGGTTTTAAAGGGATGGTGCACATCCTCCTCCTGCTGCTGCTGCTGCTGTTATTATGGATTTCTAACGCGTTAAAAAAAAGAAGATAGGCAACGGTGATGGTTTCTTGACAAGAGGGGAACTCAAAACAAATCTGGCCTGTGCAGCCGAGAATGAATGATGAATGGCCCTTTGCATACGTGATGAGGAACGGATTCTCGGCGTCCGCCTAGATTATCTACACGGCAAAAAAAATAAAAAAAAATAAAATAACGGAGCGAGCGATCTCTGAACAGATGTAGTGTAATATTGCGACCTAGGGTAATAGTAGCATATAGCCGCCCCCCCCCCCCCTTGAAGCAAAGCTGTAGCATGTGTACTTACTATTAGTTTCGATGCGCTCAGCCACAGATAACAGTACGTCCTCCGGTCGGGACCAGGCGGGAGGAAAAAGCCCGGTGTCGGGATTATTTGGTAAAAATATGCATCTTTGCAAGGATTTTTTTTTTTTTTTTTGTATGGCTATAATAATATGGCTATAAATGTGCAAGCTGCTCCGTGCGTAAACAGACTGTTAGAGGAAAAAAAAAACAGCACGTATTTATTCGGGATCTCTCCGCGTATTGCAGTTACGCATGGCAAAGGTAAGAAATCACAACAAACAGACAAAAAAAATCCATACAAAAAATATACATGCACTATATACAAACGCGTCCACCGTAAACGACGAAACAGCGATTCGCCACACACTCCTCCTTTTTTTTCCTCCTCCCCCTCCTCCCCACCGCCTCCCCCCTACAATCTTGAGCTAGTTCCCGACGTCATGATGGAGACGCACCGTGCGTAACAGTCCCTGCTCAGGCGTTCATGTGTGTGTGTGTGTGTGTGTGTCTCTCTCTCCTCGCTCAGGTCTAGACCCACACAGTGAATCTATAAGGACTGGAGGCTTTTGGATTTATGATAAAGCTCGTGGGGTGGATTTATCATGGCAGGAAGACTAGACACGGGTGGAGGTGCAGACATGGCGGTGTAGTGGTATCAACACTGTAAAGTCCCTTCTAAAGCAGCTTAACTCAATGAAGCAGCAATCAAGTCTTTTTTCTACATTGATCATCTAATAATTCAAAACCGATCAGCTGATCTTTTTTTTATCTCCCCCTCTGTCTTCTCCACGGTTCTCTGCTTCTGTTCTGCCATCTATTCTGAGATCAGCATCGTGCTTCATATTTATACATCTGCTGAATAATTGAAGCGAAGCTGAGGAAGACAACCTCTCCCTCTGTTTCTCACCGCCCTTCTTCTCTTCGATCGTGCCGCTTGAAATGCAATTCTATAGAAAAAAAAACATGACAGACACAGCAAAGAAGTATGATCTGTTTTATTGATTACAGTTATGACGATGCATAAATTGGAAAGAGTTCGGTGACACTAACTCACTGATGTCCTTAAAAGGGTGAAGACATACCGTTGACAGCAGTGAAGGTGAGATCAACTGCAACAATAAATGATTTAAATACAGACAGAGGAACAATTCATTCAAATCAGCGACACATGTAACTGTACATGTCAATATTTTCCAGCTTTGTAATAATTACATACATTTACATGTCAGTTCTTGACAATATGGTATAGCATCACAGTTTGCCGAGCAAAGTACAATTAAATAAAGAAAATACAGTAATAAAATCTTGTAGTCCCATTGAAAAACAATGATTGCCTTTTTTTAAAGAAGCAAATCATAAAAAGGGGAGACTTGTTCTTTCGATGGTTCTGGACAAAACTACAGATGAGTACGACAGCAACGTACAACTCAGGCTGAATTTGTCATTTGTTCTGTGGGGAAAGGCACACTTCAAACTACAACCAGGACAAATTAAATACAGAGCTTTTAAAATCCACTTCAACCTACGTAAATGACACGTTGGGAGAAAGGCTTTCGCGTGGTAAGAAAACAGTGTAACGACAGATAAATAAGAGATGGCTGAGCTTCTTCATCTAGCTTTAAAGCTGTCAGTGTTCAGTTTCATCATGTGTCCTTACATACATGTCATTAACTGTCTATTTAAATAGATAACAGGAGTGCATGCTGTCAGAGAAGAAGTTAGAGGATCTTTATCTTCAGTCATTCTATTCATGATTTCAGGAATTCTAAAAAACACATTCTCTTGTGCCAAAATAACAACTTGCAGCATGTTACAGGAAATAAATATTTACAAACCGTTAACATAAAGCATGCTCTCACTGCACCAACAGAGAATCGTCTTTGTCATTTTTCCCTAAATATAAGCAGATAAGTGATCTTCTCTACCTTAGAGGAATGAACTGATCGGTCTCGACACGACTAGAGGAGAAACAACTGAGGGTTTTGTTTTCACCAAATTAGATAAACAGCCAGCTTGGGAGAGAAGGGAATGGCTAAATATGTCAGTTCAAACTTCTCTGTTCATGCTCAAGAAAACCATTTCCTACCAGCTCCCTCAGGAGGAGTTAATACACAGTATATTTGTCCAGGAGGGGTGTAAGCTCTTTAGGGTCCATTAGTGTTCTAACAAGGTTGCAATATTAACGGAGCTCATCCTTAGAAAAACGTGTTGTAAGTCAACATACATGTGCTTATTTACACCATGTATTATACACCTACCACTGATCACTCCAGTTTTACATATGCAGCTAATTAACAGTTTTATACTTTGGTTGGTACCAATGAGGTAGGGATGTTTTACCCTACTGTGATTCGCCTAAAACTCACTTTTTGTTATATATGTACCCGCCGCAGCCTCACAAACTGAAGCTTCGGTGGTGCTGCTTGTAGAACTGCTGCTGACGCTCTTTGGCGCTGGGTTCCGGCAGCTTGTCTCTCCTCTCCATCACTGCGCCTCTCTCTTTCTCCACCTCATCCCCAGTCACGCTCCCAACATCGCTGAGGTCCCCAAGGTGCTCGATGGAGTCGTATTTCTCCAGGTCGGAAGCGATGGTCTGCAGGCTGAAGACTGAAAGGGAATCCGACCCCACCCGCTCCCTCTCCTTTTCATTCTCCCTCTCTTTGTATTTCTCCACCAGATTGATGGCTGCATCCGTTCGATCTTTCCCCGTCGCGCCGCCGCCGCAGGCTCCACCTTCTTCCTGAAGCCTGATGTCGGACTCGGCGCCGACAGGGGGGCTCCGCCCACCGCAGACTGTGGGGCGCCTGCCCTCCGCCTGGTCCCTCCCCCGCTGGGCGTGGATCTGCTCGCTGATTTGCTCCAGGTTTCGCAGAGCGATGGAATAGCGGCTCTTCACCTTGGCGACGTGCTGCTCCAGCTGCAGCACTTTGGTCTTGTTCTCCTGGAGTCAAACAGAGGGCAAAGCAACTTCATCATGAACTTAAACATTGATCTTAAGCCACACAGGAAAATAACCCACCATTGACCTCGAGTAAATCCATCAATTTCTGAATAGATTACAGAAGTTTTTGCCAAGTCAGCAGCATATTTACTACTCCACTAGACTAGTTCATTTTTTTGTGAGAATGGTAAACTAGGAGTGAACGAATATAGCTTGCACACATTGTGCTTATGGTTTCTCTAATAGATCATTGGGATTTGTGTGTCTACAGTACCTCCAGTATGTGGTTGAACTGTGCCTTGAGCTCAAAGTAAGGTTTGGACTTCAGAATAACTCTTTTGAGAGACTTCTGCAGCATCTGAACTCGAGCCTCAGCTTCCTGACAGGCGTGGGTGACGCGCATGTGCTCCCTCTCACTGCGCAGACGCTCCTCCTCCGCTTCATTCACCTGTGGAGTGACACGCAGCGGCCAGATAGTTAATGATTATAAGACATGGAACTCTACATTTATTACAGCATTTAGTATGTTTACATGCAGGGCTTAACCAAGCTATGCTCAAAATTTGATTTTTTACATGCTGTTGGACTTCTGTATCCGTTTACATGCAACTTGGAAAATAAAAAAAAAAAACGCAATATCTGTCTCTGTCGCTTTTTAATCAATCACGCTTGCTGGTCGTCAAATTGTGTGAACATACACTGAATCTGTGCCAACACTTTTTTTTAATCTCTTTACTTGGCTGTTTCTGGCACCTTCTCTGCTCCACTTCGTTACATCTTGACTCTACTGTTGCGAAGCATCAATGCGTTTTCCAACTTCAGTCTAATTAAGGCTTTGGAGAAAATAACTTTCAATCGCATTATCTAGGTGTGTTAATTTCACTATGAGTTTTCTAATGTTGCTTGTTCATCTATTAAATTAAAAAAAAAATGATATAAAAAAACAAAAGCTGACTCATATAATTTGAGTCTTAATTTATTCCTATGTCACTTACCGCATCATGTATACCTGTTTCGACAGTACCCATGATTTGTATGCACTCTCTTTTCTGTCCTTTCCATTTTTTAGTTAACTGTATACCTCGCTGGAAAACATGCATCACCGCATGTGAGTCACAACAACAACAACTACTCTTAGACACCTACTGTCCATGGCCCACTCAACCTCCTCGTCTATGTTACCTTGGAGGTAGCGTGGTTGAGCATTTCCTGCCAAGTGGGATCCAACGTGTTCTTTCCATCAGCCATCAGGCCCTGTTCAGCCACATACACCATCTCCCTGGCAGCTGTGTGCATGGAAACCGCTCTCTCATAGCTCAAAGCTGCCTTCTGGGTCTCCTGCTGAGCCTACAGAGAGCAGACCAGACCCATTTACAGATTTACAGAGAAGTTAAATATTAAAAAAGGACACCACAACCTGTTGTGTTCAACCACAACTCTATCAAAGTCGAGATGTCCTTACACACTCTAGTCCCCCTCCATATGTGCATACCTCTTTCGCAAGACGGCGGGCTTCATAGTATGGTCTCGCTTTTTCTATGCAGCCACCAAGCTGAGAGCTCTGAGCATTTAGTTTCCTGGCAGACTCTGTGAGGATCTTCCGATACCCTGATCTAGCATCCTAGATGGGGAAAGCATGAAAAGACGAGATTAGATGCATACATAATGGAATGACTGATTAGATTTTACACAGGGGTATGGATGGAAGTGAGCAATCGACCCTCGGTAAGTGCCAAACCACCAGCACCAGTACACTTTCCATTTCATGATGCCCATGCCTTAAAAGATTTCAAAACATTATTATCATATTGATTAGGAACTTCTGAGTAGATTGATAAAAATATTTAGTAACAGAGATGAACTCTTTCCAGGGGGATAGTGCAAAATCAAAACCAAAAATTTAATATACGCTATGTAAGAACATGAAACAAACCTCTTTAATTGGGTGAAAAGTTGTTGGTTTTTTTTTTTTTTTTAACTTACATCCAACTGTAATTCAAGCTTGTTGATTTCTGCACTGGCTTCATTGAGGTGCTCTAACTCTTCCTGTGTTGGGAAAAAAGAAAGCATTATGCAAGGTAAAACCATAAATGAGATGTATTCTTAAGATATAAAGCATGGGACAACAGTTTTGGTCACATGTGTTATAATTACATTAAAATGCAATCGTAATAACAAATTAATAAGGCAGCAGTTTTTAGTGGGTATATAGAAACACACACACACACACACACACACACACACACACACACACACACACACACACACACACACACACACACACACACACACACACACACACACACACACACACACACACACACACACACACACACACACACACACACACACACACACACACACACACACACACACACACACACACACACACACTTTTTACCCAAGGGAATAATCAAATTCTAAATTGAAAGTAATCATTAGTTGCAGCACTTTGTTTTATGATGCAGTAGATAAGATGAGACCATTTTGTGACACTTGTCAAAATATTCACCTTTGATCTGACAAGACTTTGTACAGATGACAGTACTCATTATTAAGTGAACACTAAAGACAGTAAAAAAGAAAAATCATAAATAAATCATTAATTCCAGCAAATAACTATCATCACAGTAAGTAATCCAGTAATACTCAGCTATGTACCATTAATACTAAATAAAACCTAAGAATAATATGTATGATATAACTTTAATTTCCCATGTGTATTAGTCACAAATGGAGGTAGTTTGCTTGTTGCACTTGTTATCAGCATTTCAGTCTTCTGTGAAATGCACTAAGCTGTATGAAATGTGCGATAGGACTGAATAATCGATTCATAACACAAGAGTGTTTATAGTGACATCTGTAATGCTTTACAGATTTTCAGTTTGTTTTTCCTTTGCTAAAGTAAATGTGCTATAACATATACTTACATACAATATATGGATTCCAATACATTGTCAATTTCAAAATTCTATTCTTTTACAGATTTATCTGGGGATTTTAGACATATTGACATTAGTGTAAAATTAGTTGTCCATTTCTCATTAATATACTAAATAAGATTAAATGAGAGTATTGTTTTCACAATATTTTGGGCTATTTTATAAACAGCTTGCAGCCTTTTTCGTGGACTATGTCTCCGGAAATGGTGGTGAACACGGTTCTATAAAAATTCCGCTATTCAGAAAAGACTGTTTGTTACTTTCGTTATAACTATGCTACTGCACAACTCATATAAAATAGATTGGCTCAATGTTTGTTTTTTTCTTTGAAACTATCATGGTATTACTGAAATCAAGTTTTATAATTTTTTAGCAGTATATCAGCAGACCTTAGTTTATTCTGAAATTGTTACTATGACAAAAACAAAATTAGTAAATTGTTACTAAGACTAATGTTAGCAAAGACTAAATTAAAATTATTGTCTTGCACTATTTGTAGCAAACTTGAGACATCGATTTTCATAAAACTGTGGGAAAGTTAATCATTGTCAGCCTAGTGAATAATAACAGAGTCCTTCAGCAACATTCCTTACAGTGTCATGAAACTGAGAAATACTAGTCAAAAGTAGACTAAAATTTAAACAGAGTTCCACAGACTACATTTAGGCTTAATCAAAAAGACTGGGTCGTGACTTATCTTAATATTTTTTTGTTAATGAGTGATTTAAAAACTCTTGTCAAAATTAACACTGCAGCCTCGAAACCCTGCATGCAATTGTATTTACACGTATACCAAACCCTCATTAACCATCCGTTTGCAAACAAAGCGGAGAACTATCTCCTAGAGGTCAACAGATCATGTTATATAGTGTTTTAAGTTACCTGGATTCTGGGATCCAGTTCCTCCTCGTACGGACTGTGGACCTGCTCTCCGCTGGTTTTCTGTTTTTCACTTTCGCCTTCCTCTCGGGTGTGCACCGACTCTAATGTAGACGCATTAGTTTCGGCAGCTTTCACGTCCTCGTCGCGACCGGGAATGTCCTCCCTCCAATCTCCGCCGTCAGACTCCCCGGAGCCGGCGGGGCTCTCACGCAAGTCTCCTGGCTCCATCCGGGCCTAGAGAGTCCCGCTAGCTGCAGCGTTAGCTAATGTTGTTTCACCAGCAGACGTGGAGGCTACTTTACCCAGAGTCCCGGCCCTATTTACAACACATAAGCGGAACAAAGTAAGCTCAAGGGATTTTCAACGCAGTGTTTTTAGCTGCCGTGTCAAATCACGCCAAACGCGAGCCCAGTCTATGCTAGCATGCTAACAGGCTAACGCCGTAATTCACGGGCTGCTTTACAGCAAACAGGCGAGAAGAAACAAATGTCATGACAATAAGTGTAAAATGAGACTCATAATTATGTCGCCACTTTCACTCATGTGATCCCTCATCTCTTACCCGAATTCATCATTCACATCAGCTAGGCTAGCTAGCTAGCGGCTTCGGTCATACAAGCCTCACATCATCGTTTCGAGTGAAGTAAACAGCGGAGCAGCGCTGTTTAGAAACGGACGCGCTGCGAGTTTTGGGCCAGGACGGCTGCCGTAGACACAACCTATTAATAAGGGTCAGTGACAAATCGTGTTTGACGAGATAAGAAAGTCGAAAGCTTTTTTTTAAAATGCGGTTTTAAGAAGCAATCGTCGGGTTTCTCAAAATTACATACATTTGTGTTGATGTTGGCTCCTTGTCATCATAAAGTCTCTACCACGTGACAGTTTTGGCATTTTCCCTTAACTGACCAGAAGTGTAATGTCACAAAGTGATAACATTTCATCATAGTACTTAAATATGACTATCTGTACTTTACCTCAGTTTGTATATTTGTACGTGTTTGTGTTTTTTTTAATTTTATATAACTTTCACTTTTATTCTACTATATTTCCACTATTTTACTTACTTACTACAAAGCATAATTGGTGGTGCAAAAAGACTGCATAGGAGCATGACTTGTGACATCACAACATAGTTTGCTTCAATATTTCACTTTACACAAGAGTGATATGGAAACCTGAAGCTTCCAGTGATGCATACACTTTATCATTCTCAGACTAAGTTCCCTGATACAAAGAATAGAATAGTAGAATACTGAGAGATCTGGTTGGAATCCAGTAGCTGTTTTAAAGTCAAGTTTAATTCTTCATCTTCTTCAACTTCTCTGGGAAATCAGCTCTTTGATGCATGGCCGCCAGCTAATGGACTGCAGTGCAGAACTGGAGATTTAGAAAAACTATAATAAACAAAACAAAAGCAACATTAACATAAACCTACATTTTCTCTGTTATTCCTGTTATTCTGAAATATTTAACTAGAAGATTCTGTATTTCCCATGATGTCTTTCCTACTAGATTTTCCCAGTGTGATATTGATTAATTCGTTTATTTTATTATTTAGGTGGATATTGAATCCTTTCTTCTGTCATTATACCTGTGGCCATTTATCAGTACCTGACAGACAGTTTCTGTTTTTTTACACTGTGTATCCTACATAATACAGTAATATAATACATATGAGCACAGTAATCTGAAAATTTTAATTATACATTTAGGAAAATATAACATTTTGAATGGTCACCCAAAGGAAAATACATTGCGATTAGATGGAAAAGAAGCTTTTTAAAACAGCACGTTGATAAATATATTTCTCATGAGATGAGTTCATTTTTTCCTCACATAATTATCTGAGATTTGGCTGTTTTTTTTCCTAATCAAACAGGAAATCTCATGTTTTGTTTTAATTTAAGTAATAAAATGACACTCATTGGTCAGAACAAGAAGAAACAATTAACCAAGTAATTGGCTTAAAATCTCCACAGAAAAAAGACAATTTCATTCAGGTAGACTGCGTATGCTTATTTTAATAATTGACTTCATGACAATATTGGATGAGAAATGGTTCATTGTTCTCAAGTATTCTGTAGAAGGCATCTTTGCAGTCTTTGCTTTGCAAGAAATCCAGGAGCATCCTCACTTTGTTTGTCCTGGAATACTCAGCCCTGATACCCTCGAGTATTCCTGAGCTGAGCATACAATGGTCAGAGAGCTGATCCAATATGGCATCAATGGATCTTATACGCTCAATCAGCACAGCCCTGTGCTTATCCAGAAAGTGTTCCCCTGAGGAGAGAGGAAAAGAAAAACACATTGATTTACTACTTTCAATATTTTTACTATTTTATTATTTTATTTTAAGTACAGACAACAAATATTAAAAACACAGAGTACTCATGGTTGTTGTAGGTAATCTGACACACACATAACCCAGTATTATAAATGCATAGAAATCTTTAAATTGGATTGTGTAAAGCAATTGAGAAATAGATTTTAGTATTTAAAAAAAAAACATTTCTGAAAATATGTTCATTAATGGAGGATCCATAGAGACTTTGTATATGTACACACACTAAATATGAAACCATGGCAAGAAGACAGTAAGTTTTTTTTCCTTTTTAAAACTGGTTGGAAAAGTTCACTATCTGAATTATATCATCCACCTCCAAATCAGGAAATTTGTCAATTTATATACACATGAATATATCATTTGACATTCGACAGCTGCTACATGTCATCTGATTCTATAGCAATGTAACTATATGACGTTTCATGCAAAGGACATTACGACCTATTGTGTAAGTGTTCTCAGGTGGCCAGTCTGCAAATTAAAGAATAATTATGATTTTCTTTTATTAAAATTGATCACACCATATGTATCCAACCATATGGTATCCATATGGAATGGATACATTATGGTAAAGTACATGTACTTTACATGGTAAGTAAAGTACATGGTACTTTACTTACCATGTAGTAAAGTAGGGAGTTTGTTATACTGTCAGATTCTGTTTTTCTAGACAGAGAAAAGGATTTTACACCCACCTTCTAACATTCTGTTTCCACTATTTGTTCCACCAGAGGGACCTTTATCTGAAACCAACAAAAAAGAAAATTAAAACTTCATTGAAGTTAGACAGCTGCAAAAAGTCAGATAGCTAATATATTTACAGACTTGGTCTCTCAATTTCTCTTGCTTCACCTTTTTTTGACAGTAACTTTCAAACCATTGGCTTGCTCATTAAGAAATTGCTTAAACACTTTTACACTCACAAGTTTTCACAGGTCACAAATTTTGCCTGATCAACATAAAAAATAACGCACATCATCTTCATAACAAAATTCATAAACACATATTTACAAACTCAACTGAAATTCTCAGCAATGCTTTCATGTATGGATCAAGTGTAAAGCTCGAAACCTGAAATGATGACGAATACAGTTTCTCCTGACAGATGTGTTGTCATGTTTGTTTCTTCCTGTTACTGACCTTCTGCTCCTAAGCCCATGTCCGACAACTTCTGCACCAGATCCGATCTCTGCATCCTCTTTAAAATGCTCTTCGTCACCTCCACAGCTGTAGCAAATCCATAATTCTGCACCAACAGATCCACCACGTCGTGCCTCTCTGCCTTAGACAGGTGACTCTCTGAGATTTGGGGGATGTCACCCACCTTTTCTTTCTTCAGGTACCACTTGAAGATCTTAAAATCATTCAACCTAAACTTAAGGGTTCATTTTTTTTTATTATATATAACTTTGCTTGGTATTTTACTATGGGAATCGCTTCTGACAAGACTGTTACAGAAGCTCCAATAACACATCTGTCATTGTCAGGCCTCGCCCCTCTGTGTACCACACTCGACTGCCCCTCCAGGCCATTCTTGTCACTCTAATCCCTGATAACAAAGTGACATGTTTCACCAACCATTCCCTCCTTGCATGTCTATGGGAAAAAAAAACAAAGATTGGCTGTCGAGTGTGGTATATAGAGGGGAGAGGTCATTCCCCACAGCTTTTACCTCAATGAGGTCAAAGCATTGGCCGTATTTTCATACTGTCTCGACTCGTGTGTTGCACCCACCTGATCTGCCTCTTGTTTGCTCAACATGGAATCCTACTCTACCTCAGCCCATCAACATTATTAGGCAGTTATGACTCCCCTCCCATCCTGCACTCACTAGAGGGAATGAAAAACACATTCATAGCTCCTGTAGGTAAGGACATTGTAACACTAGAAAAAGGTATTTAGATTACCAATAGTAATGCTGTTATTCCCACCACTGACAAATACAACCAATTACAATACATTACAATCCAAAAGTTAATGAGAGAAATAAATCATTCTGCGTTTTCACCTTTTACTATGCCTCAGCTCGGTTAGAACCCTGAACTCAGAACAAAAGTATTGCAATAGGTCAGCTTTTCGACTCAAATAGGAAACACAAAGTAGAATTCATACAACATTCTTTAAATAGTGTAAAGCCTTCAAACATAAACCGTGATATTAGCACTCACCGTGCGCAAACGTCCTGTTTGCTGCTTTACATGGCGGCTTTGTCACCGGTTTCCTCCTCTCACTGATGCTCCTCCTCTCTGTTACTGTCAGTGATCGTTGATTCAGTCATTTTACTTGCGAATTCTTCTCATCCCCACTTTACATTTTTTCCCCTCAATGGTTCACTTCTTTTTTTAAGTTGTTTGTTTTTTTACATGGCACTGTAACTTTGTTCTTGTTTTCTTCTCTTTTACTCTGTTTGCTGTTTTTTACAGCATTTAACTGTCTTGTTGCTTTTAATGCTTTGTGAGAAGCACTGTGAATTACCTTACCTTAATGTGGAATACAAATAGGCTTGCCTTGCATAAAGCTCAAATTAGACAGTACGCATTTTACTCTAAACTGAAAATCAAATACTCACTAAACACAGATTATGTAGTTTTTTTTTTTATTCCAAAAATATATAAACTCACACAATGTAGTCTATAAAGTAACAGCCCACATAGTGCTACATTGTAGAATCATCAAGAATCAAAGAGTTATTTCCCAATAAAGTGTATTCAGGAAGAACTGATTTTCAAAGAGGACATAAAACAATAAGAATGAAATGACAGATTATACTGCAGCATTGACCAGTGACCACCACCATAAGAAAAACATACCACAGATTATGTTTTCATATTTGTACCTGACATAAATAGGCTACCAGAAATTACAAATAATTTAAACAAAAGTGGCAACTTAGGAAATTGCATTATATGCGTTAATGAATGTCATGTGCACAATTAGTATAGTATAAAAATAGATCTCTGGTGAATTACAGCAGTTTTGTCTAACAAATTGTTCAGGCTGTATCCTACACTGTAAGACAAGTTTTGGAATAATGAAAAGGACCTGAGTGGCATTGGCAATATCCCCCACCAGAAAGAGGGACAACTCATACTGCATTGTGAAGGACAATTAACTCGATTAACTATCATTCGAAGAAAAGGTTTGAAAACATCCACCTTTGGTCTAGAACAATCTCCCCAACTGCCTTAGACATAACAGAAAGGCTACTGCACATATTTCTTCTAGATTATCAGCTCCAGGTGACATCGTACTGGGTCCACCCTGGAGGAGGAGCTAAGAAGATCCTCTGTCCTCTTGAGATAAAACTGACGACCCCTCTGTATCCGGCCCTTGGGACTCCAGACTTCAGGTCATCCATGATTCCCAGGTTTTTGGCCATCACTTTGAAACTGTCTTTGCTGGAGTACTGAAGGCGAAAGGGCCCAGTTCCTTTTAATCGCCCCTGCTTGATATCTTCATATGACACAATCGGAGCACTATAAACCTCCTTCTCAAACGTCTCTCTGTACGCCTCCTCCTTCAAGTAACTCAGGTCTAACTCAGTGAAAGGCACAAATTCGGTATTCAGTTTGATGTATCGTAAGTACTTGTCATAAAACTGTCCCAGACTCACGCCTTGACGGCCAAAGGTCAAAGTCCGTGAGATCTCTGGGCGGATGCAGGCACGGTCGTGACGCTGCTCTGGCTGACGCATCCAGTCATCCCAGAATGCCGCAGGCCACTTGGGCTCCAGCTCCTCCCACACCTCTTTGAGGAGCATCCACCCGAGGCCGGGGAAGAAGTCTGTCCGGTATAGCAGGTTTGCTTTTCCTGGATTCACATAGCCATCCCTGCCATTGTCATTCCAGGCTGACACGCACCAGAGAGTGGGGTCAGATTTCAGAAGTGCCAGCGAGGCTCTGAAGTACTCAAAGAAATCTGGCGCCACCTAGAGCAGAAGATGAATAATTTAGTTTCAGTGACAAGTGAAAGGTTGGTTTTATTTGAAGTTGTGATATCCCTAACAACATACACACACACATACTGTTCAAAAATTTTGGAGTCACTTAGAAATGTCCTTAATTTGAAGCTAAAATTAAAACTAATCTGCATCCTTAATGTGGTAAAAGACTATTCTAGCTGCAAATGTCTGGCTTTTAATGCAATATCTACATAGTTGTATAGAGCCCATTTCTAGAAACCATCACTCCAGTGTGTAATGGTACGTTGTGTTTTTTAATTGCATTATGAGCTAATGGATGATTAGAAAACCCTTGTGCAATTATGCTAGCACAGATGAAAACAGTTTAGCTGGTTAGATGCAGCATTCTTTGATGAAAGTAAAGTTTGAAGGAGAAAATGATTTCAAATAAAAATCATTATTTCTTGGCAACCTTGACAACGTCTTGAATATAACTTTTCTTCATTTTTCAACTCATTTGATAAATGAAAGCGTGACCTTTCATGGAAACCACAAAATTGTCCGGATGACGCCAAACCACTGCACCGTAGTGCATTTGTGGGTTTTGAGTACAAAAAAAATCATCTCATCTTTCAAGCTTCTCTCTGGAGCTTTAGAAAGAACAGGTTGTGTCTCTCATTAATATTAATAATCCTCTCCTCTGAATTTGGGTTATAGACAATTGGACAGGACAGAACAAGACATTTCAATATGTCATTTGGTGCTTCAGGAGACAGTGATCACTATTTTACCATTTGATGAAATCTAACAAACACCACACATGAAACAACAGATGAATTAATAATGCAAATACCAGCTACTTGCAACCCTAGTTTTAAAGGTAACATATGAAGCTTATGCACTGTTGATTTATTCATATAAAGCATAAAATGTATTATCAGCCTTTTGAATATCATGCTATACGTACTAAAAGGCATCAAAAGCAGCTAAATGACAAAAATGAACGTCATGATTACCTCCAGGTCATCCTCTACAATCACCACAGAGGAGTGAGACAGGGTCTTGAACACTTGGTTGAGAGCCCAGCGGTAATGTCTGGAGATTTTGTAGTAACCCTGAAACTTCTTGTGCGCCAGTGGCACGGCGATATTTGTCAAGTCCGGTTGTTTCAGGTGAGTCACCTGATCTCCGTAAGAGCGGATCACCTCCGCCGTCTCGGCATGGCCACAGTCCTGACTCACCAGGATTGGATAAAGCTCTGCAGAAGGACGGTGCTCCAGGAGTTTGTCCAGGCAGCGTCGCACGGTGACACGGTTACAGGCAATCACCAGGATGGGAATGACCGGCTGCCGGGGGGCGGCGGCCCTCGGTCTGTTTCGGTTTGACGGCTCCCACAGCGACTGGTGATTCTGGATCTGCAGCAGGATGTGCTTTTGCCGTTCGAGCTCTGCTTCAAACGTGTCCGCCATGCGGAGCACATCCCCCACCACGTCATTGGTGGGCTTTTCGGCCAGCTCCCTGTGCTCTCGAACGGGCTCGCCTGGCTGGCCGGGCGGGGGTCTGCCCCACAGCAAAAGCACCAGTATGGCGTTCCAGGTGATAAACAGGAACGTACCACACAGGATGAGGGAGCCTCTCTTGCGGAGCATGGCCCAGAAACTCAAGGGGAGGGAGGACAGGGTGTGAGGAGAAAGATGTGCCCTTGTTGCAGACAATAGGAACGGGATAAGGATAGGGCAGCCTGTGGATCATCACAAGAGCGTGATCAGAGATGTGGGATCACACCAAAGAGGCTACTTTGTTTTTACTAAAGTTATTTGGACACCATGTAGTGTCAATTTGGGTAAAGAAGGACAGAATATGATGAAGGGCAGGGCTCATCTTGGAGTAAAGTTGTTCATCAGATTCTCAGCCATCTGTAACAATAAAAACATAATTATTACATTATTATTACATATTTATATTTTGTCCATTGGTGCTGGGTACATATTGTGTTTTATGTTATTTTTTACCTTTACATGTTGCTTTTCTCTTTTGTCTTATTAAGTTTTTAACAGGTCTGTGTGTGATGGAGCATCAATTTCCCTGAAGGAGCCTCCCAAAGGGATCAATAAAGTCTTATCTCTCCATCTATAATGTACTTTATGAATGTCTTATACGGACATATTACACACATTTTCTGCCTTTATTATACAGTGTAGGTGTTTGTTCTTATTTATTTTTTGATTGGAATTTGGTTTGTTGTTCTTATTAAATATTTTTGCCACTATTAATTTTCAATCACTGTTATGTAGTCATACTATAGGAACCTTTATTTTAGCTCGAAAGACCATTGAGGAGGGATCCTCATCTATAATGATGTAGAGACAACAATACACGAAATGCAGGATGGAACAGGTAAAAATAATAATTATATATATATATATAAACCAACACTAATAAACAAATGTGTTTGAGTGCCAATACTGTGTGATTTTAGAGTTAACAATCGTGATATATAATGAGTCAGTAAATGTAACAAAGCTTTATATATGAATAGAAAAAAACAGTGCTGATCTTTTCTCAGAGTACAGATGTGGGTAAAGTATGGGTCATTGGTTATGTCAATGTAGATGTTACTGCTTAATCATATATCAGGCTATATCTCTATAGTCCATTATATTTACTATGTTTATTTTAACATGATTTAATTCTGATGAGCGTTCTGTCTGTACCTGCAATGTATATCATTTGTGTCATCTTCACGTTTTCACAACTCCAAACTCCAAAGTTGTCTGGCAGATCCTGAACCACGAATACCTACTTGCATCTTAATTCAGAAGAACAAAATGTACTGCAAGAAAACTAACATCGCGTTTGTAAGTGACAACAAACTGGACGTTGACGCATGGCGTTTTTTCTCGGTGTGGTAGGGAGTTGGTGTAGAACAGCGGTGGAGAGATTCAACCCGACGCTTTCCGATCGATTTCCTCCGCTCACCTGTAGCTGCCTCGAACAAACAAGACCAAACCGCGACGTGTCTCATACCGAAACGCGACTATAAAACGCAGTTTTCCCCCATTCCTCCTCCTCCTCCTCCTGTTTGCCGCTCCGCGGACACGTTAAGACTGTAAATACAGTCGCACCGAGGAGGAGCGTGTTGAAATTAGCTCTTACCCCGATAACGTGACCACTTCCTCCGCCTCTGGTGGACATTTCTCCGCCGTGTCTTCGCTGACAGGAACCGACGGGAGCGCGTGCTCGTCCAGCCTCTCGCTAGTTTCACGGCTATATTGAGAAAAAAACAACTTAACGGTGCTATAGTTGTTTTTTTGTTGTTGTTGTTGTATTGTTTCACACAAGACTGGAAGGAGAGTAGGAGGAGGCGAGAAGGGGAGGAGAGAGAGAGAGAAGGGAAAAAAAAGTACAGCGACGACTTCCTGGGTAGCGAGGAGTCACGCGAAGCCCGGAAGTCCCGCCCTAACTGTCACCTTGAGAAATTACACAACACTCCGTGGACGTGTGTTCGATGCTCTCCGCGGAGCTAATTAACTCGCTGGAGGTTCCGTGTCCGCGTTCACGCACTGTGTCTGGAAGTCGTGATCCCGGCGAAGAAAAAGATTTTTTTTTTTATTTTAACCGAGTCACTTACTGAAACTACAGCGTCTTGCACAGTTATCGCATTTTTTTCCGGTTCAATGGAGGTTTTAAACAGTGTTGGAAGAATGTAAAAAGTGCAAATTGAGTTTTCTATTTGATATAATTTGATTATTACTACTGAAACATCAGTGTTAGAGCAGCATGTTGCTGCTGCAGAGGAAAGAACTATTCCGCTACTTTATTTAGTAGGTGGTTCCCAACCAAAAGGTCACCAGATATATGTGAGGGGTCATGAGATAAATAACAGGACAGAGAAGGAGAACAAACTTCTGAGACATAAATCAGTTCCCCCTTTTAGAACTTCTCTCTAATCTTTGATTTTGGGGGGATAATATTAGATCAATTAAAGATTTTTTTTTATTTAAACCATGTGAGAAGTTGAGAGGTAAAAAAACACTTTTTAGAGGAGAAATTACCAACTTGCCGACATGTGAAAAGATGTCATAAGACAAAAATGTTAGAAATCAATGGTCTCATCTTTAACTTTAACTAAAGCTTGTTATCTATTCAGTTGTGTAAAATCTGCATCTGAAAAGTAACTTTTGGTTGTCAGGTAAATTTAATGGAATAGAAAATACAAAGTAGCATTAAATAGAAATACTTGAGTAAAGTAAGTATGCATACTAATAACACATAACAGTGGCTGATGAGGGTGGAACTTAAATAAAAACACCAATATTAAATATTCTGTTACTCCACAAAAAAAATGTATTAAAACTCCTCCTGCTTAAGTAAAAGCAGGCTACATAGGTATTAGCAGCAAAATGTTCCTGCACTTGTTTGGACCCTCTGACTGATATTTTATTAGGCGCCAACCCAAACAGGGCTGGAACACAGACTAAAAATAGGCTGCAAGTGCCCTTATAAACTGAAAACCTGTGAGGCTCCCTCTGTTTATCTTCACCATGAAAGATACCTTCCAAACATAAGTGAATATGTAATCTCTCAAACAGTCCTCCACAATTGAACAGTTGCACAAGGTGCATAGAATTAAATTGAATATTCCACTGTTTGCAAAATTATTTTTACTCCATTCCAAAAGTAAATATAACCTTTATTTCATAATTTGCAAAATGGTGTTTGTGCAAAACATAGATGTACAATATACAAGTACATTCAGAGATCTTGCCAATATTTTACTTCCCACCAGGAGGCTTTGAATATGATTACAAGTGGATGTTGTTTCACATGTTCTTCTTGTCGAAGTGGCAAAGCTGCTAAAAACGCTGGGTGTTTTTTTTTTCTTTTTCTTGACATCCTGGTTTTAAAGTCCAAATGTGCGTTGACAAAGTCAATAAATAGGTTTAGATCACGGTGTGTATTTATGGTGCTGAGGACTTGGACTCTGTCTCAGTGGGGTGTGTCTTCAGTGATCTGTTGTGCAGACTCTTTAGAGGGGTTGGCGTCTGTTGGACTGTGCATGTGTCCATTTGCCTAAAAGAGAAGCGACAATAGGCAATTTATTGAGTGGCCAATCAAAAAAAAGACAAATTTCTGTTGTATTTTCAAGCTTTGAATAAAAAAAACACAACTTTTAACGCTCACCTCTGCAGTGCGGAGTTTCTGACGCTTGCCGCGTCCCGCCGCTGCTGCGGTGGCGCGCCGCACGGGCTGCCGCGCGTCCGGCGCAACACCGCCAGCTTGCAAAACACAATTTCTGACACGAGAGCAGTCAACGACAAGCAGGTGCTCTTCAGCGTGCACCATCCGGTCAGCACGAACGCCGGGATCTGTCCCGAATGTTCCACCAAACGCGAAGAAGTCACCGTTACCTTCACGATCCCCCGAACGGACGCCGTTTCGCAGATGTGCGCGGCGTACTTTTCGTGTTTAATCATTTGGATGATTTGACAGCAGGTGTCCGTTCCGGGCAGCTTGGGGATCAGTTTGAGCGCCAGCTGACGCACCGGCGCGTTGGGGGCGCCGCACGCAGCGGGGTGCGCGTCCCGCGGGGAATGCGCGCTCGACGGCGACACATTTGCACAACACGCAGATTTACGTGTCTCCCTTGACCCTTTCTCTCTCAGCGTTTTCCTATCCACGCGCTCCACGACACGCTCCCCTGGTCGCTGAGCCTGGCCCCCGTACGCGGCGGCGGCGGGCCGCTTGGTCGGCGGATTCCTGCTCCAGATATTACCCTGACACCGGAGAACCGCGGTCAGGGCGGGGGCGGAGGGGGTGGAAGACATAGCGGCGGATGATGTCCACGAGACCGTGTTCACGCGTGAAACCCGTCAGTCCCTCCATCAAACTGAACGAAGGGGGGGAATCAGCGCGACCGGAGTACGCGGAGAAGTTGAACTTGGACTCAACTTTTTTTTTTTTTTTTATTGGCCGAAACGCTACTGGGTGGCCAATCGCACGCAACGGCACGTTCCGTAATGCCGCTGTTTTGACGTCAGCCCTTCGCGCCATATTCGGCTGTCTGCGTGATCGTCGTGATGAAAGATGAAGCAACGCGCCTGAGCCGAGAGGGGCGGGGTGGGGGGTGGAGGAGGAGGGGGGGGGCTGCAGGTGTTTGTGCCGCGCTGTACAAACACCTGATATTTCTAGCCTAGAAATATCACACTGTAAAAATACAAGCAGGCCTACTTATTTTTTATTTTAAGTGCACAGAAATAGAAGATCAGCCAAATGGAGTGTGGGATTGCCCCTCTCATAGTGTCTAAATATCCTGCAATATAGCAGGCTTATAGGCCTGGTAACACAACTAGATATTTGTCTAGATAGAACTATTTTTAAAGTCTGTGTTTCAGTTGTTGTTGGGCAGAAATTGCATGTCTCTGCGGCTGAATACCCAGGCTGCTTGCTGCTGTGTGGGGAAGGTGGTGCACTAGAGATTTCACAAGCACCTTTCCTCTATTTTCTCTATGTTATCCAATCCTTTCTCTGCAACCCGTAATCTCGCTTTTTCATCTTGGAATAACAGATCCACCAAATCAGCCCTTCCACGCCACCGGCTCGGTGAAACAGGGCCCAGGTTCTTTTTATAGTCATATGAAAGCGTCCCTCCCCTATAGGGGGGGGGGGGGGCTGTGTTAGTTGTCAGGGAGTCGATGGGGTTGATTTATTACTTGCTTATTTTGCAGGTGCAGAGGCTCACCTTGGTTAATGGTGGGAACGTGAACAGTAGCTACTTGTGACAGCGGGTCTCGGTTGAACTCTGTACTCTGTCCCCAATGTCCCAAAGACAGAAACACTCCTCTTTACCTTTATCTAGTGACTTTAAGATCATTTTGAGCAAGTACAGGTTAATGTACAAATATTTACACCAGCATTTTTGCATATTCTGGGTCATGAAATGTCACATTTAAATAATGTTGTTTAAGGTGTTTTCGCTGCTTTCAAAATTCAAAATGGGGCAAATTTGACCCGAATATTATGAAATGGTTAAATACAGCATGTAGCATCTCTCTCTTACTTTAGAGGGATGCAAGTAGAATCCTTTTGTGTATTTATCAGGGAATGCTAATGAACCACTAGTTAATGAGTAACTCCTTTTCAAATTTCAGATAATTGTTGATTAGGAAATGAGTTAGCAACAAGTCAGGAACGACTTGTTCATTTTTTTCCTACTTCTTCTTTATTTCAAACATTGTAAAATAAAAAAATAATTGAAAACAGGTAAAAAAAAAAAAAGCAAATAATACCAATAATGTTAAATAATAAACCTATAAGCAATTATTCAAACAGCACAAATTTAATTCTTTATATCGCCCCCCCTATTAAAGTAAGTCATTTTTTGACAAATGCCACCTTTTGGCCTAAATCATCTCTTCATGATGCTTTTCTGTGAAAATCCTGAGTTAAAAGGGTCATACTCTTTATACCCTGTAGGACAATGGCCATTTCCATAGGTGTTTATTTTAATAGGGTGACAATATTTGATGATCATTAGTAAGTACTTCCCTATTTATTCCTAATAGAGGATTATTTAATGAGTTGCAAGAGGGGAGAACTTCATTATGATTCATCAATTATCAGCTCTGTATTTGTTCATCAATGGTTTCCTATTAACTGATTAAAAGCTCATCTTTAAAAAGTGATTAAGAGCTCATTAACTAATTGTTTACTGGCAACTATATTATCCTTCCATCCTCATTTTGTTCCCTGTGAAAACGTCACATTTGTCACTAAAAGTTAAGCCTTTTCTTGTTATTTTATTACACTTTATGTTACATTTTCCTTAAGGCAGCTACTGAACACTAAGGCAAAAAGGCAGGAGGAAAAACTGGCTGGACCCCAATAGGCTCACAAACGGAACAGAGCTCATCTCACGATTGTTACTTCACAAGCACTTGTTTGTGAAGTAACAAGTGTTTGTGGATTGCCTCAAGTGATCACTTATCCCATTGTTAACGCTCACAGCTAACCTCCGGGTGAAAGCTGGGGAGAGGAAATGGTATGAAGGTAACACAAAAAAGAGAAAAGAAACACTTGTGCTGCTGAACAGGTTTGTCAGCCTGAAAGCAGAGGAAGCTGAGTATGCAGGTGAGAGGGGTCTGCCTGCAGCACTGCTGAGGACAGCCAGCTCCAGACACTATTGAACATGTTCTGACTTTGAGTTACTTATTATGATCAGCCATATTAACAGGGAATAAAATCTGAAGAGGAATTATGCATCCAGAGCAGTTGGAGTGAACAGGCCGATGGTTAACCTAAAAATAACTCAAGACTATTTTTTTTAAAAGCGACATTTGAGAGATTTGTCTGATAAGTGATCCGTCAGTGTCTCAAAAATGCTTTATTCAAAGGATCCATTACAACCATTCTTATGAGCGAAAGGAGAGAATAAATATATAGATCATCTATAGCTATGTACAATAAGTTGGACTATACACAACATATAAAAGAACTATAGAAACCCTGAACTGGATACTCGTATCAGCCTGGCGCAAACAAAACAAAGCATCATAGATGCATTTCAACATTTACAGCTTATTAATCATATTGGACAGTGGCTTTCACAGTAATCACAAACATGTTCAGAAAAGAACATAAAGCTTAAGAAAAAAAATAAAGTTCTGTCTTCTTTGTGTGCAACATTGTCTTCTAAAAAAATGTTGCCGTCCCCGTTTCTCTTAATTCCTTCGCCTCCTTCGCTGCATGGGATGCAGCTTCAATGTGTCCCAGTGCTTAATTTGTCCTCCACCATTACTTCTAATTTTCTCTCCCTCCACGTTAGTCTTATCTCTACAGCTCGTCTTCCCTTGTTTCCTTTTTTCGGGGTCCTGACCGCTGGATGGGGGATTTAACCCCCGGACGGAGTCGTCGACGTTTGGTTTGAGGGGGGTCTCCGAATGACCACATTTGGTATGATCACGAAGGCCAGGATCCCCACCAGCATGAGCGCCACGGTGATGGTGACGATGGACGCCACCACGGTGTAATAGCACTGGTCCGAGCGGAACAGCCTGCGCAGGCGACCTCTGACCCGGTTGGGAGGCCTGCCCACGTCCAACACGGTGGCCGGGGCCGCTCCCTGCTCGGCCATAGCCAGGCCGACGCCACCGGCCAACGCCACCTGCCCGTCCTGGCTCTTTTTACCCACGGTGAGCATGTTGGAGTTGGTCGGGCCGCTGGGGGGAGGGTTCTTCAGGAGCAGCTTGCCCTTGCTGCGCTTGAAGCGAATGGACTGCATCCTGTGCATCTCCGGGGGGAGTTTGCCTATGATGTCCTGGTTGTTGCCCAGCCGCGGCAGGTCCTGGCCGTGGGGGAGGTCGGTCAGCTCCCGGCACACCGGGCAGCACAGGGTCTTGATCTCCGGGGAGGTCACGTTGATGCGAGCCAGGCACTCCAGACAGAAGGTGTGCCCGCACGCCAGCAGCTTCGGGGTCTTGAAGATGTTGTCGTAGGAGCAGAAGCACACGGCGCACTCCGTGTCGTCCACGTCGTCCTCCGGCGTGCGGCGCTTGCCCTCGCCCTCCCTGCGGTCCCGCCTCCGGGCCTCCTCGCTCCTCCCGCGCCGGCTACTCCTCTCGCCCTGGTGCCGGTCTCTCCTCCTGCCTCTTTCGACCCGCTCGGAGCTGATGCTCCTGGACCTCCTGGCCTTCGCTGGCTTCTCCTTCCTCCGGTCTTTCTGGCTGAGCTTGGGTTTGACGTTGGGGGCCTGCCTGTCCCCCTGGCTGTGGCTCCAGCTCCGCATGGGCCTGCGTCGCTCCCTGTCGTCGCTCATGGTCGGCGTGACGATGTGAGAGGTAGAGGGGCAGGCTGCTTTTCTGAAGAACAGCGTTTCCTGAAAAAACAACTGTGGAAAATGAATGGGATGAGTTCATTGGAGCAGGAAATAAAGACGGGGGCATTTACCAGCAGTCACCACTGCTCTATCATGATGATGAAGCAATAATGACCCATATGTCACTATCAAATGTACACAATGTATTCAAATGCTATCTTTTTTTTTTTTTCTCCATTTATTCAACATGCATGTTGCGCATTTGCTGTTGTGTTTGTTTAACAGGCTTTCCTGTAGAGTAAGTCATCGGCAAACATATCTGCAGGGAGGACTACACAACTGCACATACTTTAAATAGATTTAGGCTAAAGCTGATTTTATGATCCTGCAGACTTGATGGGTTACACACTGTTGAACTGAAACACAGGTTCGTCACACTGCTTTATTGTTTTCAAATGCTTCAGGAAACATTCCATCATACCTCACATAGTCAGTCATTAAGCTCAGCTTTTAACCAGTTGTGAGCGGACAATCAACATTTCACCTGCCAAGTTCTTACAAAAATGCAGCAAGTCTGGGTTTAGTGACAGGTTGCTGTTAGTTTAGGATTTAAAGGGGTAGAAAAAAGTAAAGGAATCAATTTGCACTAAACTTCAGCTGTTAAAGAACAAGTCAATAATTGAAGCAGAATTTGTATGCACACACACACACACACACACACACTTACCTGCTGAGGTAGATGTATCACGTCGTCAGAGGTGATCTGACACAGGAGATAATCCTATTCTGTAAAACCTCGTTCATCACCAAACTTTAATTTAACGCCGTCTAGAGAAAGCGACTTTGGTGCCACCCTGCTGCTCCTGTTATCCTGTTCTGTCAGTGGCGTTACGTCTCATTTCTTGTTTTCTAATTGTAACACGGCACTGCCTCCACCGAGCCCTCCTTCCCCGCCTCCTTTTTTTTTTTTCCCCTCTTCTCTTGTCGGACCAGTTGGACCAGCTGCAATGACCCAATGCTTTTTTAGCGTAGGTGTGTGTGGAATATGTAGATAATCCGACCATTTACTTAGATAACTCTCACACATTTCCACTCATACAGCACAGATCGGTGTAGCGGCATTAAAAAAAAATGACTCCAGCTCCAGCCTTTAACGAAGGCCGGTCACCTTGCAGTTCATCAGATATGATGCCAGGGTCATCATGTGGCAGCGTGTGTGTGTGATAGGAATCAAGAAAAACAATAGATTAACAGGAAAATTCCACTGTCACTGCATTGCAGGATAGGGTACAGCACTGTCAACACAGGACGTATCAGCGGCTCATACCTGTCATACCTGCACACGTCTGTCACTCTGTGGGTCTACAGACAAAAACAACATTTATCCTCTTCTCACTCCAAACACGAAAACACGCTCCAGTGGGATTACAACAGAGCTCATTTAAATATTCACATTGAAATATCAACAGATAAAGGATGCAAAGCAGTTTCTTGTTTGTGAAACCGAACACCTTGTCATCAGGACGCAACACTATGCCGATTCTGGAGACGGTGTTGTTATCGTCCCTTGGCTTACGAGTTAAATGTGAAAGGAGGTGGTTTTTGAAAATAGAGGAATAAAAATGTCACGTGTACTTGTTTCTGTGAGAAGTGGCTATTGTGTAAACATGAATAGTTTAGTTACAATATATTTCACCCAGTTCCTCTAGTTCAATTCAACCAGCACGACGAGAGGTGATGATAGGAGGCCCAGTCAAATAAGGTGTCTAAATATAACTTGTTGCACAGTTGTGAACTTCCTGGTGCAAAATAAAAAGGTAGTAAATACTAATGTAATGAATAATTATCTGCAAACCAACTGACACACTTAAATCCAGGAAACCAAGTGGTTGGAAAACTTTATTGCCATAGAAAAATGAAATTAAACAACATAAGGAACCTCTCACACGAGTCAAACTTATTAATTGGACGTTAGTTTTTACAGCTTGGTGGAGACTTCTCAGTAATGGTTCATTTACACAATCTAACAGTGGTCTGCTTTGACAAATGCAGAATTTGACAAAGCCCTAAATCGACAGGCGGTCCAGTGAGTGCTCAAAAGCACCTGCAATATAAAACAAGAGTCTCAGGTTGAGGTGAAAAAAATAAAACCCACCCTGCCGAGTCCTGCTGCTAGAGCAGAAAACTCAGATTCGAGCGTGTTAATGTTTCCTCGTCGTCGTTCCCACCTTTCTGTGGACCTATGTGACCATCTCGGTGTGAATGCCATTCACAATTGCCAAATGTCTTGTGCCAAATCTGGTAGAAATTCAATGCTGTCTTTGTGAGCACTGTTAGAAATGCTTTATGAAGTTATAGCGGCAGCACCTCTACCTTGTGAACAACAGTCTAGAAAAATCTGACTGTTTAAGTGCTGAACTGACTATCAGACAGATACATTTTCAACACTTTTTTCCTTTTTTTTTTGTATATTTTCAAAACTTTCAACATCATTTCTTCTCCTACTTTTAACCCTGTCCTGAGAGAAGGGCCGAGTGTGCCGCCTGTGCTTTTTATGTTTGCCATCTGTGGAGCGAGTGTCGGAATTCACTTCAGCCCAGCTCCTCCTTTGTTTTGCCCTGCTTTCGGGGCATCTTCTTGCTGCTGCTGTCCTCCAGCTCTTTGCTCTTGTAGTAGTGAGGAGCCACTTCGAGCAGCCAGCTGCTCTCTATCTCGATCACCTGTGTGCGGGGAGAGATTGATCAATCCGATGCGGACACGGAGCGGGATGCAGTTTAAATACATGCTGTTATTGCAAAAACCTTTCTTCCTGCACCACTGCAGCAAACAAATGATAAAATGCATGACATCAGAGCAGGCAGACCTGTCTCATGAACTCCTTGGTGGTGAAGACCAGCTCGTGGTAGATGAGCCAGCGCGGCTGCTCCTCGAACAGGGAGCTGTTGGGATGGACGTAGACCGTCTGCTGGTGCTTCACCGTCTTGTAGCCGCCTTTACTCAGCCGTGCCGTGTGATAGAAATATCCTGCAGTCACGGCCTGGGAGAGGGACAGGAGCAAGGGGAGAGGCTGAGCAACTTATGTTTTTACATTGTGAATGTCTACTTAACGTGTAAAATCTTGTCATTTCAAGCTCCTAACCCAGGTCTACCTTTTCCGTAATTTGCTGCTTTAACACACCTCTGAATCTTTGACCTGTTGCCTAGGTGACAACTGCTTAACAACCTACCCAAAAGGGAATTGTCATAAATACAGTAAGTTGTATTAGTTCTAGTTTTCATCAAGTATTAATAGTAAACAGTGGGCCTGATTTGTCTCGCACAGCATGTATGTAAAACACAATTATAAAGCAGAAAGACATGTATATTACTGCACACTAGTGTTGAAAACAACAGAATACCAGAAGCAGAAGCAGAAATGTCACAATATGTAAAATAAAAAAAAAAAAAAAAAAAAAGGAAGTTGCTGTTCAACCCTTTCTGAAGGTAGGTTTCGTAGATACTGTCCAAGTGGTACTGCCCGCACAGACCTGCTTTTCCAATCGTCTTTTCACAGATCCATATGAACTGTTCTCGCCTGTTAATCCAGGCCAGGTGGGTGTGTTCACAGCAGTAAAGCTTGTAAAGACAGCACGACTCGGAAAGCCAGCTGTCTGATAAGTGTGACGTGCCCTCCTCGTGTTGGAAATCTACATATGTTTGTCTTCTGCTGTAAAATGACTAATTTATTTGCTTGAATTTAGGCACGCTGCCAATCAGTGTCTCCTTCCTTAAAATAAGAAGAACAAAATGCTTTTAAAGCCAGTTAGTTGAGAATTTATTTCATAATGACTCAATTAAACTGTGATATTGATTTCCCCAATTTAGTGGCATTCCTGGCAAAAAGGTGTAACCAAACTAATAAAACAAACGCCCTTGCTTATCTCAAGTGGTTTAGAGGTGCGTTCACAATACACATGGGCCCTGATATGAACTACATGTATGAACTGGCTGAAAGTTCACGTAGAAAGTTATTTGACCTGCTTTGTTCTGTGGTGATTTACAGGCTTCCTCGCACAGTTCAGGTTTTCAAAACTTAAACAAAATTGTGTATTACAATTTCCTACTCCAGGATGCAACAATGTCTGAACAAACAGTCCAAACCCCCTGAATATTCTATGAAAAAGTTATAGCGCACTCTTATACGGAGTACATTTGTGAACCTGGAGCCATCAGTGAGTAGAGACTTTCCACTTTTTTAATCTCTGAGTGCCTCTGTTTTCTTTCTTTTAGATTCTGATTTCACCCGCATCAGAACAGCACCCGAGTACAATTATCTGAAGCCTCCTGAGTGCCCAAAGCGCCTTTATGTCTTCCAACTGAAACTGTTTTTTGCATTATATCTCTAATTGCACTGCATTATATCTATATTTATATTAGGGACGAGGAACCAAAGGAGGTTCCAGTTTTTGGAGCGCCGACCTTGCGAATGGGCGTGCTGTCTCCCTGGGAGCTGACCACCTCCACCTCTATGCGATCCATCAGGCCCTCCAGCTGGTCCCTGACATCCCGCGCTCTTCTCATGGAGCGGAACTGGATGAAGTTTTCATAGCACCACTGTGTAGAGTAGCCACTCTCCAACCACTGAGGTAGAAAGACATCACACACACGCACACACACAGCCACACACACACACACACACAGTAACAAACAGGAAGGTCAGCACTCTTCAATGCTGCTTTGAGCTATAATTACAATAATTATTCATTTACAGGTTTTGTATGACTTTACTACACCTACTGATAAATGATTTGCCATGTAGTCCTATATTTTCTACCAATTGACCCCTGATTCATCTGATAACTCATGCTGGACCACTACTGAACACATTTTTATATAAATAAAGATTATTTGATAATGAATAATCAAAAATAATTGTCAGTTGCAGCCCTAAAAATTCATGCTGTCACACTGTTACAACTCAAATGTCAGAGTAGACCTGCTGCTACTCTACTCTGAAAAGAAACAGAAGTCCAACTCAGATTGTAATGAGCACACCAAACAATTTGCATACCAGGTCACAGAAAACCTAAACAGTTGGTTGTTGAATATCAGCAATAATACGATTTAGTAGAATGACCCAGCAAAAAAATCCGTCATTATAATGTTCTGTTTGTGTTGAAACTGCATTAGAAGTGTTGATTCAACACAAGATTCAGTCAGTGGAGTTGATATAATAAAGGATATTCTAATATAACTCATGTCCTAAATACCTTTTAATATGTAAAACATAATAAAGCAGCACTGCCTGTCTCAAAAATGTATGAAATAGAGTTAAAGTAACACCTCTGTGATGGTAATAAATCAAATAATGTCAATAAAAATGTGATGTAAGCTTCATAATAGAATTGATAGCAAGTTTATTGGACAGCATTGGACTGTACATGTGTGACGACTAAACTGGCCCCTCCGAGATGAAGTAAATTAATGATACACTGCTGCTCTGCATATTCCCAAATACCTGTGTGTAGACATTCAGCAGGACCAGGTGGTCTCCCCCGGGCACCACAAAGTTCATCCTGGCGTTATCAGCGTGCACCACTTTGTCTTTGGGCCGGTAGAAAATGGAGTTGTTCACGGAGAGCATGGCCGCTATCGACAGCACTTCCTCTGAGCACTTATATCTTAAGGAGGCAGAGATTTGTAAAAGAAAAAAAATAAATAAATGAAATATGGAGACAAAACATTGTGAATTATACTTCCTGCAAAGAAACTTAAGTGACCGTTCTTGTGAGAGAACATTAAGTCACTTGTTGTTGATCACAGTTTTAGTCTTTGGACATCGGTTGGGCTGATGAGTTCCGTTATCGATTAAAGTTCTTAATTCATCTCACACACACACACACACACACACACACACACATATACACAAACACACACACACACACACACACACACACACACACACACACACACACACACACACACACACACACACACACTTACTGCTCAGAAGCCAGGATCATCTTGCTCAGCATGGGATCCACTGGCAGCTCAGCCATCCTGCGACCCAGCTACACACACAAAGTGAGGATTTTAATTAACAATAATCTTTACGGCAATCAAGTAAACTAGATTAGTTTTGTCATAGGAGCCATAAATTGTAATTACCACACGTCCTCTCTTTTGTGTATCAACACTTTCTATCAAGGAAGTGAGTGAGAATTCTGTGCTGGAGGGCCTGCATCAGGGGCATCAGGTATGCACAGGGCTTCATGCAAATATGCAGTCGGACCAAGTGAAGATGGATACAGATTATACTTGTCAAATAAAATGATTACGTATCTCATTCCTGTGATTGAGGTTAGGAATGTAAAACATCTTTGAGTCATTTAAGTCACTGTTGCCGTTTGGTTCTGACTCTCCGCTGGGAAGAGGACGGAGTGGGTGGAATGATTAATCCACAGCTTGTTGTAGAATAAGTAACATCTACGAGGTTCTTACAGACGTCACAGAGTAGAGACAGAACAAGTGGATGGGGAAAAACTAAGAATGGTGTCAAAACAAGGCTTCAGGACCTTTACGAAAGCAGAGAGTCAATACCTCTCTATGAAACTAGTAGTTTTCCTGCAGTCACTGCTGTCCTCCCTAATGAAGATGGAGGGTGAGATTTACTGATGCCTAGCATTTTATGCAGCATTTATCAACCTGGAGAAGTTTCACTTCCACAAGATAAACGGAAAAAAACAGGGCCAGGGAAACCAAAATCAGGTCTCCTTATATTTACATTTGACTCAGAAACAAATATTTCAAATGATTCATGCAAGGATTATATCTATTTGCAAAGCTGTATGTTTGTCCTAATAAACCTTGGGTAGTGTGAGTTAGTGTGATGCATCGAGCCACAATAGCCACATTTAGGGGAAACACATCAGGTTGAACTAAACCGGGCATTCTTTTAAAATCTGTCATGGTGCTGCTGTGGAAACAAAGATACTATACTATACCATTGTGCTACAGCAGCCTCTAATGGTGAATATCTGGAGGTTTTCTGAACAATACTCTCACAAGCTGTTCAACTAAACATTTATTCTCCAACAGTGCAAGGCATTTAATAGCAAAACAAACATTTATTGTCTCAAAGATATTACCTTTGTGAGTTCCCCTAGGTGGTTGAGAGCACCGAGGGCATAGAGCTGCTCCAGCGCCAACACCAGGGTCTCATGTGGAGGCGGGTCCATGAAGTCAAAGTGAATGAGGTCGTTGATGCCTGCAGACGCAGAGATGCATTAACCCAGTGTTTCTCAATCATTTTCTCTTGCACCCCTCTATGGGAGAAGAAAACATCTCGCGCCTGTCTTCATGCTGTCCGCTGCCAACATTTCAGACACAGTAACACACCGGTCTTTCACAGTGAACCAAGTGCTACATACACTTTGTCATATTCGAATGAGACGTTCAATTGTCTCTTTATCATCGTCTCTCTCCGCCTGCATTAACCTGACCTCAAAACCACTTCAGAGTGATTCACTCTTTCACCTTTATGACATCATCTAATCTGTTACATATGAGCTAAAAATGATGAGATCAGTTAGTAGTTTCATTCGAAAATGAGATCTTTATTCTCGCGGTCTGCAGAGCTTCTACTCCTCACCTAAACTCTTTAGCAGCAGGACGACATTCCCCAAGTTGGTCCTCTGAATCTCAGGCACCGATGTTTCTTCCATCTCATGTTTGAAGGCCCAAGCCGTGTAAAGCCGGAAACATTTCCCAGCAGCCACTCTGCCGGCACGGCCTGCTCGCTGGTTAGCCGAAGCCTGGAACGGAAACACACGGCATGAGTTGGCAGCAAAACAGAAATTCACCATCACTTCTACATTGACTTGCTGCCTGTTCAACGATAGGAAGACCAGTGTGTGGTTACCCGAGAGCAGGGTGTGACAATGAGTGACTCCATGCCAGTGCGGGCGTTATAGCTCTTCTGTTTGCAAAATCCTGGGTCAATGACGTAAATGATGCCATCTATGGTCAGTGAGGTTTCGGCTATGTTGGTGGCCACCACCACCTTGGAATGATAGGGAGAGAACAAGAGTGCAAGGTTAGTATGAGAGAAAATACAACACAAACAAAGCATATTAAATCAAACAGTGAAAATCGGGATTAAAGATGCCATAAAAACAATGTAACAAGGCATTAAATTGAAATCGCGGTTTACTTCATAGGAGGAACTTTAACAGAAGAACCATAAATCGGTAACTTGACTGGTAAACAAGGGGTCTGATGGAGTTTGCTTTATTTTAAGGGTTTACAGACCAAAAAGGCTGGGAATAAGGTAGTTTGTTTCTGTGCTCAGGCTCATTTGCGTTTTAATCATATTTTTTGCAGAGGCTTGCTTTGCTCGCCCCAATAAAAGTTGTTTTGAGTCTTTGTTTCCCAGAAACCCTGTGAAACCCTGTGATGGAGCTTGAGAATGCACGGTTAGCATGACACATCGAGCCACAATGGCCACATTTAGGGGAAAAACGTCAGGTTGAAATAAACAGGAATTTCCTTTGAAAATTTACAAAACTATGAAGTGTTGCTTGCGGAAACTAGGATACTGTACCACTTTCTTTCCAGCCCCTTTGTGCTACAGCAGCCTCAAATAGTGAATAACATCACAGACATTTAATCTGGGTACATCGATACACATCTGATATAGTAAACAGATTAAATAGAGTTTTATCTTCATTGTGTCTTACAAAGTAATAAACTTAACAAATCTGCAGTGGAGCATAGCAAGAAAGAAGAGTTCTGTTGTGATATGCTAGTGTCACTTCAATGTTTGCCAAGTTCCCATATCCTGTTGCCTCCAAGGCATTTGTATTAGTCAACAAAAGCAGTTCTGCAAGTTGTCTAACCTTACGGGCCCCGGGTGGCGTGGGGTTGAAGATCTTGGCTTGCATATCAGACGGCAGGTTGGCGTAGATGGGCAGCACCAGCAGCTCTGCAATCTTAGACCCAAGGCGCCTGCATCGCTCCTGGAGGAGCTCACAGCATGCCTCGATCTCCTCCTGCAAGAGGTATTTAAGAGGTCAAATGGAGATAGATCAGTTCAGGATATGAGGAATAAAGAAGACCATGATGTACAAACATATCAAAAATGTGAGTGCCAAAATGAACTCATCATATAGTTACACAAAAAGCTGTAGACTCGCAATCTCCCATTACAACTGTGTACACAACTTTCACCCTCTTGACAAAGATCTTAGAGATGAGGAAGTACCCCACGCCAGATATATAAACGTTACCTGTCCAGTAAGGAAAACCAGAACATCTCCAGGAGCCTGGGTGACGTGGATCTGCAGCACAGACACCACACAGGCCTCCAGGTAGTCTGCCTCAGGAGCCTTGACAAGAAAACAAAGATACTCACATTAGTGGAAAACTTTTATTTGGGGGGAAAGTGCTTCTCTACTCTCACTTGGCACTGAGAACATAGACCAAAAATATATAAAAGTACAACGATGCAGAAACAAAAATAATAATAGTAATTTGCACATCATATATATTTTTTATATTTATATATTAAAACTATTTCACACTTTTATAGTAGGCTCTTACCACCGTTTGGCTAAAAAGAATAATTACCTTAAATGCCTGCACACAGAATGACCTTAAATTTTCTAACAATTTTCTATTATTATTAGATTTTTCAATTTATTATGGCTGTGTAGGGCACTCTAGGGCCTACTTTTTCAAACAGTAGGGCCTACTTTTGTGTAGAAGATGTCGACTGGGTATCTCCTGCCAGGAATCCTGAAGACGGGCGCCTCATCGAAGAAGCAGGAGAAGCGCTCCGTGTCCAGAGTGGCGCTCGCCACCAGCACCTTCAGGTCCGGCCTGAACCTGGCGATGTCCTTAATCAGGCCGAACAGGATGTCTGTGTGCAGCGTTCGCTCGTGGGCCTCGTCTATGATGATCACACTGGAGGGAGAGTGGACAGTGACGATAAGAGTTGCTCAACATGCATACATACGTTACACCTAAATATATTGTCCTGTTGTCAATCCATCAGCAGCTAGATTATTATTTTCTTATATATGTATACACTACCATTTAAAAGTTTGGAGTCACTTAGTCTAATGTCCTTTTTATTTCAATGAAAAGTTTTCAATGAAGATACCTATAAAGTAATCAGAAATACACTCTATACATTGTTAATGTGGTAAATGACTAGTCTAGCTGCAAATGTCTGGTTTAAATACAAAATCTACATAGGTGTATAGAGGCTCATTTCCAGTTCTGATGGTACATTGTGTTTACTAAATGCATTAGAAGCTAATGGATGATTAGAAAACCCTTGTGCATTTATGTTAACACAGCTAAAAACAGTATAGATGGTTAGATGTAGCATTCTTTGATGAAAGCAAAGTTTGAAGGAGAACATTTTTATTTCAAATATTTATTTCTACCCTTGTCGATCTCTAGACCTACCTATAACTGGCCAGGTCGGGCTCTGTGAGGAACTCTCGGAGCAGCATGCCATCTGTCATGTACTTAAGCACCGTTCTCTCTGATGTGCAGTCCTCGAAGCGGATACTGTAACCCACCTGGATGACACGATACAGCGAATATGAAGAATCACACCAAATAATAGCTTCAAGATTGCCTGTCATTAAAAGAGACCTTAAACTAATTATTCACATTGCTTCTGTAATAAAGTGATTATAAAACAATATCAGCAGGAGATTATGTCAAACTCACCTCATTGCCGAGCTTGACGCTCATTTCCTGAGCCACTCTGGCAGCCACCGACATCGCCGCCACTCTGCGAGGTTGTGTACATCCGATCTTCATCCCTCCTTTAGTGTATCCCTAAAGGGGATTACAGGTTTAGAAATCGGCTTCTCCAAATCACAATATATATTTTCCCCCATTTATCACTGGTGAGTGAACTGTGATGTGGTTTCAGATGCTCTGATAACCTCAAACATGCATTTATTTAATTTTGACCACCTGGGGGCAGTGGAAACAAATTGTGGACACAACACTAAGAATTTCTCAGATTGCACATTTTCAGGTGAAACATTATTTAGAGAAATAATGCTTATAGCCAACAAAAGGGGGATTCTATTGTATGTCCATGTAGTAGCAAAATAAATAATTAGAAGAGAAATCCAGAGTGGTGTGAAGAAGTTTCAACTGAATCACCGTCATAATTCACAGTCATTCTATGCAGCAAATCATGTTGCCACATTAGTCACAGTTGTATATGCAATATAGAATTGTTCAGCTCTGTACTCACATGTTCTAGGAGGTACTGTGGGATCTGGGTGGTCTTGCCGGAGCCTGTCTCCCCCTCAATGACCAGGATCTGGTGTTCCTCGATGGCGGCCAACAGGTCATCCCTGTAGGGGAAGATGGGCAAACTGCGTCGGACCTCCTGCATGGACTGCTTCTTCATCTCCGCCTGCGAGACTGATGGAGCCTCCTGGTCCTGAACACAACAGGAGTTCACTTACATGTGAGAAAAATGTGTCACACGTTATATAAAATAAATAAAATAAAAGTGTGAAATGTACCGATAATGAACGAACCCCACCTGTTCTGTCCGAGTTCCCTTCATGGTAATTGCAGTGCTGACGAAGTTGATCATTTCGTCCTCCTCCAGGATCAGCTGGTACTTGTCCTGCTCCCGCCTCATCCCTTGCTCTCGCTCTTTTCTGGCCCCGAAGCTGAGGGATGCCGTCTTCAGCCTTTCCTCCTCCCAGCGGCCCTGCTCCCCTCCCAGCTCCATGGGAGTTTCCTCCAGCTCCAGGTCCTTCTGGGGCACCTCCTGCTCAGCAGGGAAGGAGGAAAAAGGATGAAAAAATAAATGGCGTGGAACGGACAGAGGAGGCAGTAAAAAAGACCTAAAAGGCAGGAGCAAAGGCTTATAAGTCGATGTCAGCGGGTGACTTTTTTCATCCCTACCTTGCTTCTCTTCTCCTCAGGCATGTAGTATCTGTTCTTCCTCTCCTCGTGTTCCTTGGCGCCAGCCTTTTTGTAGTCTTTAGCTAGGTCGCGGAGGGTGCGTTTGTATTCCAAATCATTTTTCTCTCTTTCAGTCAAGTCGTCTGAAGCGAAGAGGTACTCGTCGTCGATGATTTCTGCCTCCAGGTCCTCCAGCTTCTCTGCCTCCCTCTTCTTTAGATATTCCCAGCGAGACCGTTTCCTTAACTCTGGCACCTGGAAAGGGGGGAAAGGAAGGCAAATGATCCAAAACTTTACTATACAATCAGACATGGAGCGAATGATTTTCAATACTAAAGGCATGTGTCTATATTTCACAAAATATCTTGAACCACTCACAAAGTTCTTTTGATCATCTTCAGCCATCTTCAGTCTCTTCTGAGCCTCCTCATAAGCCTGGAGAGAAACAAACATAATGAAAGTTTTTTTTTTTTTTTTTACCTGCATCTTACAGGGAGTCATCTCTGAGAAGCAATGTATGATCTATGTTGGAACCTTTCTGTCCGTCCTTTCTGCGATGTTGCGGGTCTTGTCTTTGTCTTTCAGCTTCACTCGCTCAGCAAACGCATCTCTCTCTTCGATATCGTGCAGTCGCTCTCTCTCTTCCTTCTCCCACTCTTCTTCTTCCTCCTCCTCCTTCACGACAGATTTCTGGTCTGAATTACTCCTGGTAAAAAAAAAATAGTTTGATTATTTAAAAGACCTACTTTAAACAGTCTTTGTTTAAAATAAAAGTAAGTAAAAGCTAAACATTCAAAATTAAATAGATTTTTAAAAAATCTGGATTACCTTTTAGGCACTTCTTCTTCACTTGAAGACTCACTCGCCTTCTTCTGCCTGATGTGCTTCCTCTTGTTTCCTCTGTCCTTGTCTTTGCTCTTCTTCTTCCCTTTCTGCTTCTCTTTCACAGCATCTCCATCACTGTCACTGTCCTCCAGTAAGGTGTATGTGCGGTTCTTCCTATCCATTTCAATGGCGTGCCGCTCTACCGCCCGGGCTGGTTTTTCAACAACCTGCTTGCGAGGGATCTATAGTACACGGTAAAAGAGGTACTTAAAAACACATGCGACAACTGTTTTGCGCAGGGTAAATACAGTTGATCTAAAGATGATCTAAAACAGAATTTACCTTGTCAAAGAGTTCCCGTGCAAAGCCAACCACACTCTGGTCGATGTCAATTGTGCCCGTCTGCTGCAGGCGAGCCACGAAGTCTTCAGGGCTTGATGCTTTTCGGGCAGTCCCGATCATGAACTGAGATACATATCTGTCACTTAACCCCAGGATGTCGTGGAGTCGGTCATTCACCCATTGCTCCAGATTGGCCATGGTGCCTGTTAAGAGATCAGTCACAGGACGAGAACATAATAAGCACGGTCAGGTGCAGAAATATCAGCCACAGTAAAGAAACTGCCAACAACACAACTAGTTCGGACAACTAGTTCGGAGAGGTCTGCTCTGCTGTTATTAACCTGCCATTGAGAGTACACTTTCGCAGGTTGAGTTGCGAAGAGCCGGTTCATTCGTCTGGCTTCATTCTCATGTGTGTACCTCTTTAGGCGGCTGGCCAAGGCTTGGAGCCTTTGTTTGGCAGTTTTGAGTGCTTCAGGTAAGGGCATCTGTCTGTACCTCTTGGGCATTGGTCTTTTCATTGCACCTCTCTGGGCCTCTGTCAGTTGGCTCACTTCACTCCGTGTTGCCTTGATTTTAGCCTCCAACCTTCGTTTCCATGGTGGGTATTGTTTCTCATGGCTCCCATGGTTGCTCTTATAGCCAAGCATCTCTAGGATCACTGCTGCTGAAAAATATCAAGGGCTCAGAGAAGAGCTGGAGAAGGCTTGGAAGGTGAAGGCGACAGAGGTGCCCGTGGTGATCGGAGCACTCGGGGCAGTGACCCCCAAACTGGAGGAGTGGCTACAACAGATCCCTGGAAAAACATCAGACATCTCAGTCCAGAAAAGCGCAGTCCTTGGAACAGCAAGGATACTGCGCAGAACCCTCAAGCTCCCTGGCCTCTGGTAGAGGACGCGAGCTTGGAAAGTGGATGAGACCAACCGTGGAAGGGTGAGAAGGGAATTATTTTTTTTATATATATATAAATATATATCTCAAAGTACATTTTTTTGTCAATTCCTTCTACAAAGGTTTCGAAAATTTCCCACTTTTCCTATGCGTTTTACATGTACATATACTATACACTAATTATTATTAAACGTATGTAGAGTATTTATCTTATGTCTAGAGGAAACTTGGTAAGTACCTTTTTCCTCTTGGTATAATAATAATAAAGTTTATAAATAGTCTTGTGAGCCGATCCACTAATTTAATGTACTGGATTTATTTCTGTCACTTGTATGCAGCTTTTCTTCCAAGTTCAACAGGACAACAGTAAGTTGTTATGCGCCTGTTTTTATGCGTGAGTATAATATTAGGTTGAAATGTCGCCAAAGATACATATCCAAAGCGTTACTAAACTGTATTCGACTCAAAAAGAACCCAAACATCTCCACTCACCGCTTTTCAAACTGCCGAAACAACGTTGTTGTTATGGTGGAAGTCGCAGGCTGCGAGTTAGCACTTAGCTAACTCAGCGAACATTAGCTGCCAACTTCGCTTGTAGCTCAAAGGTTATGAGCAACCCCTCCTGACCATACGAAATTATCTATCTGCGGTTTTGTATTCACGAAAACCACGCAAATAAATTAAGCTATTAAAACATGTTTTGCTAACTTCACTCAACGCACGTTAGGACAAAAGCGGAAACGCGTCACGCAGGAATTCAGCGAAGAAGAGCGGAGCCGCCTCGGAGGCTGCGACGCTCGCTGCTACTGATTACTGCCCCCTTCTGGTCATCCGGGGAACAACAACCATCAAACTGCTGCCACATGTGGCCTCTGCTTTTTGTTGGGTCTTATAGTGTAAAACTTTGCACAATTTTATACCTTTCTATTTAACAAATTACTTTTCGGATTCCATTAAATAACAACCTATATAATTAGGCTTCTAAAATACAAAAAAATCTGATCTGAAAAGGAATCAGAGGATGGCATTTCTGACTATATTAATGCAGAATTCAGGTGAGGTAAGATTCAGAACGCTGTTTTAAAATGTACTGCTTCTTGTTCCCCTGTCATATCAGTATTATTTTGGGAGGATTAAATAACACGATAAGATTATTGATTGATTGAATTTGCTGATTCAATCAATTTTTTCTTTGCTTGTGTTACTTCATCCCTTCTTTTGAATCAGTATTTCAGGCCTGCTTTTTATTGTACATTTTATTCCCAGATGCATCCAGCCACTAAAGTGAAAGTGATTGACCTGTATGACTACCTGGCCAGTCTTAAGCCAATGTGGAAGCAGGTCCGAGCTTTCAAGAGACTCATCGAACCCATCATGCGGAGTTCTCCTGATGGTGTCCACCTTCTGTGCTTTTCTCAAGGTTATTTCCCCCCTCCCTCTCTCTCTCTTTTTCTCTTGCACACATGCACACATACACACAAATTAACAGCCATCAAGACCATTATGCAACTAACCAAACCCTGCACATTCCAGGCGTGTCATTTTATTTCTTACAAATTTTCACTGACATCTATTGGATTATGCATTATTTAAATATATCTCTCTTGTAGAAGGTTTCTATATTAAAACTTTTGTTCAACTTTAAGAACACAAATATATTCTCTTCACATGGTGCATTTTTTCAAATAAAAGTGTTTAAAGTTACGGCAAACCAACAAAAGCACACACATATATACAGCATATATACATCAGATCACACGGTCTATGTCGCTTTGTTGGAACTCTCTTGACGTCTTATTCTTTCCTCAGGTGGTTTAATTTGTCGAGCGCTTCTCTCCACGTCTCCAGATCACAACGTCCACTCCTTCATCTCCCTCTCGTCACCGCTGGCTGGCCAGTACGGAGGTCAGGGGGCTTCTTGTCAAACATATGTCTAGATCCCAAATACCTTTGGCCTAATGTTGAATTTAGGACTTTAGCTGAGTTACTTATAGACACATAATTAAAATGTTATGTACATGCAGAACAAATACTTCAAATACTGTTTTTGTTTTCCTAATTGTCTCCACAGACACAAACTACCTAAACTGGGTCTTTCCTGACAACATAAAGAAAACAGTGTTTCGAATTTGCTACAGCAGAATGGGACAGAAAGTGTCTAGCTGAAGACGCTAGACTCTCGCGGGGACGTGTCGGTGTGCATTCAGTCTGGCGTGACGCATGTGAACTGGCATTCCAACTTCACAGTGTTCACCAACTGCATCGAGAAGTGGCTCACATGAACGGAACACAGGTGGAGGGCAAAAGTAGAACCACATTATTAACACAGAATGTGCGACTTCACACAGAAAACGCTCAGACTGGCACCACCATCTAAGTTTTAAAACTGAAGCAACATATCCTCCAGCTAGCTTGAATCTTTTTTTTAGTGATCCATTTTGTGCAAATGCTTAAATTTAGTATATTAAGCTGTTTTTATTGATTTTATTTTCATCCCTTGCTCTCGCTCCTTTCTGGCACCGAAGCTGAGGGATGCCGTCTTCAGCCTTTCCTCCTCCCAGCGGCCCTGCTCCCCTCCCAGCTCCATGGGAGTTTCCTCCAGCTCCAGGTCCTTCTGGTGCACCTCCTGCTCAGCAGGGAAGGAGGAAAAAGGATGAAAAAATAAATGGCGTGGAACGGACAGAGGAGGCAGTAAAAAAGACCTAAAAGGCAGGAGCAAAGGCTTATAAGTTGATGTCAGCGGGTGACTTTTTTCATCCCTACCTTGCTTCTTTTCTCCTCAGGCATGTAGTATCTGTTCTTCCTCTCCTCGTGTTCCTTGGCGCCAGCCTTTTTGTAGTCTTTAGCAAGGTCGCGGAGGGTGCGTTTGTATTCCAAATCATTTTTCTCTCTTTCAGTCAAGTCGTCTGAAGCGAAGAGGTACTCGTCGTCGATGATTTCTGCCTCCAGGTCTGCTCTGCTGTTATTACCCTGCCATGGAGAGTACACTTTCGCAGGTTGAGTTGCGAAGTGCCGGTTTATTCGTCTGGCTTCATTCTCATGTGTGTACCTCTTTAGGCGGCTGGCCAAGGCTTGGAGCCTTTGTTTGGCAGTTTCGAGTGCTTCAGGTATGGGCATCTGTCTGTACCTCTGGGGCAGTGGTCTTTTCATTGCACCTCTCTGGGCCTGTGTCAGTTGGCTCACTTCACTCCGTGTTGCCTTGATTTTAGCCTCCAACCTTCGTTTCCATGGTGGGTGTTGTTTCTCATGGCTCCCATGGTTGCTCTTATAGCCAGGCATCTCTAGGATCACTGCTGCTGAAAAATATCAAGGGCTCAGAGAAGAGCTGGAGAAGGCTTGGAAGGTGAAGGCGACAGTGGTGCCCGTGGTGATCGGAGCACTCGGGGCAGTGACCCCCAAACTGGAGGAGTGGCTACAACAGATCCCTGGAAAAACATCAGACATCTCAGTCCAGAAAAGCGCAGTCCTTGGAACAGTAAGGATACTGCGCAGAACCCTCAAGCTCCCTGGCCTCTGGTAGAGGACCCGAGCTTGGAAAGTGGATGAGACCACCCGTGGAAGGGTGAGAAGGGAATTTTTTATATATATATATAAATATATATCTCAAAGTACATTTTTTGTCAATTTCTTCACATGTACTATACAAAGGTATCGAAAATGCGTTTCTCACTTTCCCACTTTTCCTATGCGTTTTACATGTACATATACTATACACTAATTATTATTAAAAGAATGTAGAGTATTTATCTTATAACATGTCTAGAGGAAACTTGGTAAGTACCTTTTTCCTCTTGGTATAATAATAATAAAGTTTATAAATAGTCTTCAAGATGTTGACAAGTGAGCCAATCCACTAATTTAATGTACTGGATTTATTTCTGTCACTTGTATGCAGCTTTTCTTCCAAGTTAAACAGGACAACAGTAAGTTGTTATGCGCCTATTTTTATGCGTGAGTATAATATTAGGTTGAAATGTCGCCAAAGATACATATCCAACGCGTTACTAAACTGTATTCGACTCAAAAAGAACCCGATCATCTCCACTCACCGCTTTTCAAACTGCCGAAACAACGTTGTTGTTATGGTGGAAGTCGCAGGCTGCGAGTTAGCACTTAGCTAACTCAGCGAACTTCAGCTAAACATTAGCTGCCAACTTCGCTTGTAGCTCAAAGGTTATGAGCAACCCCTCCTGACCATACGAAATGATCTATCTGCGGTTTTGTGTTCACGAAAACCACGCAAATAAATTAAGCTATTAAAACATGTTTTGCTAACACTCAACGCACGTTAGGACAAAAGCGGAAACGCGTCACGCAGGAATTCAGCGAAGAAGAGCGGAGCCGCCTCGGAGGCTGCGACGCTCGCTGCTGCTGATTACTGCCCCCTTCTGGTCATCCGGGGAACAACAACCATCAAACTGCTGCCACATGTGGCCTCTGCTTTTTGTTGGGTCTTAAAGTGTAAATGATTTGTGACTGATATGTGATCTTGTATGTCTACTTGTATTTGTAGTTGCACCCTAAAATGTTAAATAAACTTTATTGAAAATTAAAATAAATAAACAATGTGTGCTGGTTGAAATTTAAAATATATATTTTTTACAATAAGTCAGTAACAAAAGTCCATCCTAATACACTCCCCATAGTCCCTTACACACACAAAAACAGTTCATCAGTCACAAACACAAATATTATTCATAACACTCTTGCACAAATAGAATAAAAAAACAAAAAAAAAACAGTGTCAAATACAGGCTGAATTTAAGAGCATCTCTGAGGGCCAAATTAAAGATCTCTCCTCATTATGCTGAGTCTCTTGTGCCCATATGAGACCTTCCTCTATTTATCCCTAATGGCTTCTTTATATACTGTTCTTAAGTCCACTGTTCCAAACATGAGGTGTCTATGCCTGGTCAAACTTATCTTTATACGGTCACAACCACTCACCATTAGCTCCTCCTTTTTTTTTACAAGACAGGAATAGACAATACACTACAATCCCAACCAGGATTGTTCATCAACTCATCTGGACAAACATTCCACAAGGTATCTGTATGTCTTTGTTCTCTTACACTACTACATGATTGTAGGTTAGCTATTATATCTAAATGCCCCAAGGCATGAGCCACTGCCTGCCGCCCAGGGTGGTGTCCTGGTCCAGGGGCTGAAACATCGGCGAAGGGTGGCACCAGGTGCCCACATTTTCACCGGAGGAGGTGCAAGAGGCCCAAGCAGAATTCATCGTCTGACCTGCAAAATTAACTCACAGTGATGAAGCATATGAGATTCAGATCAACTTTAAATTGCATTTTTTGCACTGAATGATTTTTGTGTCCTCATCCATTACTAAAAGTATATTTGAAGGCGATTTTTTTATCTATATGCAACAGTAGGAATAATTACAGCAGGAAATGCGTATTGTATTACTTCAGTATTTAAGAAAAACATATTTAAAATAGCCATGCATCTACTTTCCTATTTTTTTATTTACAGTATTTAGAAAATTTTTAAGGGGGTATTTTGAAGAACAAATTGCAGCATAAACATAATGGTACAGCAAAACACAAGCATTTACTGCAGGTGCAGGCCTTTTGAGGGCTATAAATTAATTTTTAGGTTTGAATGTGAAGCTTCTGAAATGGCAAGTTCACGGTTTTCAAATATCTCATGACAATAGTTATAAATCTATTTTTTTTTTCAAATTAATCTTCCTCTTCATGACCATTAAATGCATGTACAGTGTAAATGATGGCAGGGACAAGCCACGCAGCCTTCAAACCGCCAATGTCAACATCTTTTCTCAGTGCCAAAGTTCCCCTTTCTTTCACCTTCAGTGATTAGCCCACTGAAACCGGATGTGATCTTTACCACTGCACAACATCTGCACACAGTAGGTTATAAAGCACGAACACACAGAGACGAAGAGGAAAGCGCGCCTGCTCTCCACACCTACACACAGAAGTTGAGAGAGACTGATTCAATCATCAGGACTGAAGACCCGCTCCCTGGGGAGCAAAGTCTCTCGCTCTCTCTCTGTCAGTGCTGCCTTGTCTCGACCTTCCGTCGCCTGGGCCTGAGGTCTCACCTGTGGCCGGATGGAGATGAAGGCTCCGCGGGCCAACCGGAGATCGCTGACCCCGCTGGGACGGCTGCTGCTGCTGCTGCTGCTGACGGGAGCTTGCATTGAGGCGTACAGGCCCGTCATCATCGTGCACGGCTTATTCGATGGGCCGAGGGAGTTTGCAATGCTGTCTCTTTACATAAGCAAGGTAGGACATCTGGAGTCTAGACTAACACATCTACTCTAGTGCTGAGGAGGCTACAACTGGTTTATTCCATTATTTGTGTTCTACTTTGTACTTATGCTGCACTACAATTCAGAGTAAAACTTTGCACATTTTTATACCTTTCTATTTGACAAATTACTTTTCGGATTCCATTAAATAACAACCTATATAATTAGGCTTCTAAAATACAAAAATCTGATCTGAAAAAGGAATCAGAGGATGGCATTTCTGACTATATTACTACAGAATTCAGGTGAAGTAAGATTCAGACACTGTTTTAAAATGTACTGCTTCTTGTTCCCCTGTCATATCAGTATTATTTTGGGAGGATTAAATGACACGATAAGATTATTGATTGATTGAATTTGCTGATTCAATCAATTTTTTCTTTGCTTGTGTTACTTCATCCCTTCTTTTGAATCTGTATTTCAGGCCTGCTTTTTAATGTTCATTTTATTCCCAGATGCATCCAGCCACTAAAGTGAAAGTGATTGACCTGTATGACTACCTGGCCAGTCTTAAGCCAATGTGGAAGCAGGTCCGAGCCTTCAAGAGACTCATCGAACCCATCATGCGGAGTTCTCCTGATGGTGTCCACCTTCTGTGCTTTTCTCAAGGTTATTTCCCCCCTCCCTCTCTCTCTCTTTTTTCTCTTGCACACATGCACACATGCACACAAATTAACAGCCATCAAGACCATTATGCAACTAACCAAACCCTGCACATTCCAGGCGTGTCATTTTATTTCTTACAAATTTTCACTGACATCTATTGGATTATGCATTATTCAAATATATCTCTCTTGTAGAAGGTTTCTATAATAAAACTTCTGTTCAACTTTAAGAACACATAAATATATTCTCTTCACATGGTGCATTTTTTTGCATATATGCATATATACATCAGATCACACGGTCTATGTCGCTTTGTTGGAACTCTCTTGACGTCTTATTCTTTCCTCAGGTGGTTTGATTTGTCGAGCGCTTCTCTCCACGTCTCCAGATCACAACGTCCACTCCTTCATCTCCCTCTCGTCACCGCTGGCTGGCCAGTACGGAGGTCAGGGGGCTTCTTGTCAAAAATATGTCTAGATCCCAAATACCTTTGGCCTAATGTTGAATTCAGGACTTTAGCTGAGTTACTTATAGACACATATAATTAAATTGTTATGTACACGCAGAACAAATACTCCAAATACTGTTTTTGTTTTCCTAATTGTCTCCACAGACACAAACTACCTAAACTGGGTCTTTCCTGACAACATAAAGAAAACAGTGTTTCGAATTTGCTACAGCAGAATGGGACAGAAAGTGTCTATCTGTGACTACTGGAACGGTATCCACTGTCTTTAAGAGCTGAAAACATTTACCTTTTTTCTTAATCTAAGGATAGCTTGCACGCCCCCCCCCCCCCCCCCCCCCCCATTGTAAAGACACTACTACAGATTTCTCTTGCTGTTTTCTCCACAGACCCCCACCACAGGTCCCTCTACGTGCAGAGCAACAGCTTTCTGGCTTTGCTCAATGGTGACAGACCACACAAGCATATGAAAGGTAACGGAATAAGCTCCTGTCACATGCACTATGTACTGTATATATGTGGACAGATTGTACCAGTGGAAAAAAAATGCATTTGTCAATTTAACAGCATGGAGAGAGAACTTCCTGCGCATCAAGAAGCTTGTTCTGATTGGAGGACCGGACGATGGCGTCATCACACCATGGCAGTCCAGGTTTAAGTCTGATCAGTATTACAATCATTGGACATCACTGAGAGTCATTTCATTTGTCTGAGATTAACACGAAAAGCCAAATTAATAATATTACATCCTTTATTCTGCATATCTTTCAGCATTTTTCTCTTTATGAGTGGAGTATTGCATAAAACAAGTAGGATAGGATAAAACATGCATTGCAAACATATAAGGAGTTCAACTTTTAGAGGAGATTAGTGGTCTAAGTTGGTTTTCAGTCTTTGGTGCTGAAATACCAGCGGAGGTTTCAATTCTCTTTACCTGGACTGACTTACTTCCTCTTTCATACACAGCCACTTTGGATTTTATGACAGCAACGAACATATCGTGGAAATGAGGAACCAGGAGGTAAGTTGGAAACCAGCTAACTTACCTTACATTATGTACATGTACATATGTTTTTTTGCAACTCTCTGCAAAATCTACACCTTTGGAAGTTCTTAAATTAAAGCTTATTTTTTCGACTTTTATCTATCAAACTGCTTTCTTTTCATTTTTTAAAAATTATTACAATTATGGGTCAGTGACAAATTATTGTTGGCAAAATGGGTAAAGTCAAAACCTTTTATAATACAGTTTAACAGATTCATCAGGTCTCTCAAAGTCTACATTTTGTGTTCATGTTGGCTTCCTTTCATTTAAAAGTCCATTTGTTTTGACAAAAATCACAATTTTGTGTTATATTTTTGACACAAAATGTCAAAGGGTGTAACCAATGATACATAAGAGCATATGATATTACCACATGTTGAGTAACCAGGTATTTTCCTCTTCTTTCCCTTTAAAAAGTTTTACAAAAACGACACGTTTGGGCTGAAGACGCTAGACTCTCGCGGGGACGTGTCGGTGTGCATTCAGTCTGGCGTGACGCATGTGAACTGGCATTCCAACTTCACAGTGTTCACCAACTGCATCGAGAAGTGGCTCACATGAATGGAACACAGGTGGAGGGCTAAAGTAGAACCACATTATTAACACACAATGTGCGACTTCACACAGAAAACGCTCAGACTGACACCATCATCCAAGTTTTAAAACTGAAGCAACATATCCTCTTTGTGCAAATGCTTAAATTTAGTGTATTAAGCTGTTTTTTTATTTTATTTTATAAATGGTCTCCATATGAAGTGAGGGTAATTACAACAGTAATTAATATTATAGGTAATAGAGCCTTAAGTGATTAATCATAGACATTTATTTTAATAAATTCCAGTACGCCTGCAAGCTCAAGGCAATACATGTTTAAAAGGGATTTTTTTTTTTAATGAGAAAGCTTTTGTTAAACGTTTTTTTAATAATCTCATGCCAATACAAAAGGACAGACTACACATGCATGCACAGCTCTATATATTTGGATGTAGCAATGTATTGATGAATTAATTAATTAATTAAGTGGTGCATAAGGTCATCAAAGCAAAAAGGATTCTCCATTTTACTAATAACTTGCACATTAACTCACACACACAAATTCTCAGTCAGCCACGTGTATACAGGCAAACAAACTCTTCTTTACACCCACACACAATCCACACAATGTGTAATTTATCTAATCTCTAATCTAGTCATGTGAAATGCTGGGTGTGACACTATACTGTTTGGGGACACAGCTATTACACATATGAGCATGTCAACCCTGGATATACTTAACTCAACTTTGATTATATAGTATTTTACAAACAACGCATCGGGTTACAGCAGAAAACAAAAGAAAGACAAAAGGACAAAAACACAATAAGGGCAAAGACCACAAAAATAGAAAGTTCTGCACATTGTAGTATGGTCCTATAGAGCAGACCCGTTAGAATTCCTTCCTTTATGAAACTTTTGAATTGTGTTGAATCAGCTTTCTTTTTTTTTTGACACTGTTGTGTTGCACTGTCGCTGTCCCAGAGACTGCCGCCTCTATTGTTGCAAGGTTTTGTTACTGCATTTGGTTAAATCAAGTGCCTTTAAATGTACAACAGAACCAAAAAGCACAGCCTCAATATTAACCGGAAGCATTGAGCCAACACACAAACTGAAATAAAAGTCTTAGTGCAAATGCAGTTCATATTTATTAAAGGAGTATTGTATTAGTCCACACAGATGTTTTCTTTGTAATGTTGAATCCTCAAGCTTTAATTCCTGTGGTTAACTGCAAACCAGGCGGTTGGATGAAAATAGAAATGCAAACATTTGCCCTCATTCTAGTCTGCTTGTTTTGTCCTTCACACCTGATTTGATCAATTCGTTTGATCACTTCTGTGATCAGTCAATCACACCAATTGATTTTTTGGAGTTAACAGGACAAAGCCAATATATCTAATCAGAAATGCAACTTTTCCAACTATGCCTGAGTTTATTTTTTCGTCAAATAGTTTTGTAGGAAGAAGAAATAAGAGGGAATATATGATGAATGGTTTTGCATCACTATGAGTGGTGAGCAGTAATTTTCCATAAATGAAAAAGTGCTTAAATAAAGGAAAGTTGGACATCTCATTATGTGGACTCTGGGGAATTATGAGTCATAAGTGCAATTGGAGACATCTGAAAGCTGCATCCTTATCAGGAACTGGTTCCAGCTGTCTACTGGATCACACACACACACACACACGTACACACACACACACACACACACACAGTTGATTTAAGACTAACGTCTCTGATTATAGTGCTGTGTTTCGAATCATAAAAGAATGTCAGAGATAACTACTAGACTTTTGTTATATTTACAGAACATTTATGGACAGAGATTTGAAGCGATGGGACAGAAAATGTGACTCAGGCTCTTTCTTTTATCAAAGCCACTGTTTTTTTTTTTTTAGTTTCGGTTTTGTTCCCACTTTGTTCCTTCTTATCAGTCTTCTTCTTGCCAGGGGCTCAGATTGGAGGGGTCGCCTGATTTGACAATATCTGTATTGTACGATATTTCTTTCATTGCTGATCTGGTAGATTGTCTCCATGTGTTTCAGAGACAGAAAATCATGTTTTGTACATTTCTTTTTCATTTCTGCTTTGCAATAAATCGATCTTTTCCTTACTTTGGAAAGTTCTGGATATTATGAGTCTTTACCACAGGTTTCATTAACTGAATGAGCATTACCTCTCTAAATCTACTGTAATATATTGAAATCTATGATTGTTCATTCTGCACCATTATTATTATAAACTACAGTACACCACCCATCTAATATATATAAAGGTAAGCTATAAAGGCAACACTGTGTTTCTAATTGAATTCAGTTTTTGCCAACATGAAACGGGTTGACCACATTTGTGAATGGTAATGTTATCTTGCAGTTTTTATTTTTATAATATTTATGGTGTAAAACTAATCTTACTTAGTAATTTATTGTTTTTGTTAATTGAAATTTCATATGTAGAAAAATATTAATATATGGGTATCCAATTAATTAAATAACCAATTTAATGGTTATTCAGTTAAAGGTATATTCCAGTACAGTAATGTGTGACAGTGGGCTTAAATAAATTTATGAAATTTCTTAAAGTTTTATCTTATACTAGGGGTATTTTATTCCATTGTATTGTATAGTATTTTACCTTTTGTTTCAGTTGTTATTGTATAATATAAGTAAAGGTATATGTTTTAACTCCTGTGCACCTCCAGGAACATTTTTGTCCTTGGATTTTTCAATAATTTTGTATGTGATCTAGTAAAACAAATCTGAATCAGTTTTTCATTTCAGAGAACCATGAGAACCAATCAGAACCAATCAGAATTGGCTGTTTGTTCATAGTATCCAACTGTATCCTGTTTAATCCAAACCTTTAACTCAACTTTAGAGTTTGAATTTGGTCTGTTGAGTTTATCAGAGCATTTTATTAGTTTGTTCACTGAATGCCTATCATTGAATATTGTTTCATTGAAATTATGTATTATTATTTATAATTTTTAGCCCCTGAATTGAACTCCTAAATCACCTATAACTTGTTGTTCCTTTTTTAAAAAAAAGATTTAAATTGTATAATTAAAGCCAAAGAAAATAGTTATGACAAATTTTGTTAGCAGAATTCAGAGGCTAAAAATCTAATTAATTAGAGCAACTTGAAAATGTGTATGTATAAGGATTTATATTTTTTATTTTACAGGATTTTTATAATACAACAAATCATTTAATGGTGATTTGAAAAGTAAAAAAAACGCAATGTTACAAATTTTTTACAAATTATTTTTTAAATCTGTTGAAACAGATTCACTTCCATTATATTTTCTAATAATTAGCTACTGTTTTAATGAGCTATTTTAAGGGGTGTCGGTACTCAAGGGTTAACCCACTTTGTTTTGAATCGGCAGTTTAAATAAAGTTTTGTATTATTCGTGTTCACACGCCTCTAAAGCAACAGGTATGACCGTCGACGTCAGCAAGGTGACACCCACGCGCCCACCTCTCTTCCTCTACTCAGCTGTGGAGTGACGCGGCTCCGCTCGGTTCACGGTGCACATTTTCTCTGCATGAAACTACTTTTTTCCCCCCCACTTCTCTTCTTCTTTCCTTGTGTGTGACTTCGCTTCATTCACGCGAGGCGACAATGGACGTTTCTTCCTCGGCGCTCGCGTGACGACGGACTTCAAAAGAAACTTGTGTCAGCGGCGGGAACGACGCACGCGCGTAAGACTTTTGTTTAAAAAAAAAAAAAAAGACAGGAGAGAACATGGTGTTAATTGTGCATGTGTTGGGTGAACTAAACCGGACAGAGAGAGGGGTAAAGCTCCTCTTTCACGGGCTGACGTGAGTTTCAATCTCTGCACCTCACTCGCTTAAAAATAGAATCAGATGGTTGAACTGTTTTCCACTGGATGGTGAACTTTCCTGTTGGGAGGAGGAAATAAAAAAAAAAAAAAGTTACATGTAGGTTAAAAACCCCGGAAAAAGAGCGACGTTAAACTCCAGCAGGGGCACAAGCAGCGTTAGAAATAACACAAAGCTGTAAAAAGTGAATAAGTGAATCGCTGTGTGGGTTTTATTGCATTGCAAGTGGGTTTTTCTCTTATTGGTGGTGTTGGAGGGGAGGTTGTGTTGTTTTAATTGGCTGTGAGAGGGCGGAGAGTTCACGGACAGACTGACCGAAGAGAAAGTTTCATTCATCCGCGGACTGACTGGATCCAGTGTCAGCGTGGCTCAAGGTCGACGTGTCCCGCCCTGTGGGAACCTCCTGTAACCCCCCCCCCACACACACACACGCACACACACACACTGGCCGCGAACACGCAGCAGGAAAAAGATATGTAGAATCTATAAAAGCAGCAGGAAAGACGAACCCGAATGCCCACCTGGCTTATTTCAGAGGAAAATATTTTTTTTTCCAGCGTCCAACTCTTACAATCAATCTGAACCAGCTGTTAGGCTGCAGGCTTAAAGGGAAAGTTCGACATTTTTGGGGAAAAAATAAATTCCTACATTCTCATAGTCGTAGCTATAGGTGCTTTACCTTCTCTTTATTTTTCCCCCTCCCATATCAGCAGAGAACTGTGAGGCTCTCACCATGTTTTAAAATTATAGGGGATCATTAAGAGATGGAGCTTATCACTCCACTGAGCAGGTGTGTGAGCCGTGTTCCTCCGCCCAGTGGCTTTCTGAAGAAAGTAGTCCTGGGTATTTGCTTCACATGTCATAACATTAGTTATTGTTTTATAGTGTGGTGAACGTGCAGGTCACATCATGTCCACCGCAGCTTTCTGGAGTTGCTGGATTGTGTATTTGATGAGGGGAACCAAAAAAAAAATACCATTAGTCGTGTAGTAGTAGCTGAGCAGACGGCTCTTATCACAAAAAAGTTAAAGCACCTATTGCTCTGACAATGGGTGAATTTTCAAAAATGTTAATGATGATAAAGCAAGCTGTAAATCACTGTTTCACAACCTGTTTTTATCCTAACGGTGAAACCATATATGTGCTTGTGACCCCTTAATATAGGCTAAAGTACAGATCTGCAAGTGGAGTTGCAATGATTAGTCAATTCATAGTTTCCAACTATACTTATTTTTTAGTCGTCTAATAAAAATCTAAATTCTCTAATTCTAGTTTTTAATATCTTTATATATTTTCCCTATTTTTTTAATCTTCTATGGCAGAAAACGGAATGTCTTTTGATTCAGGACTGTTAACAGAGTAAGAGATATGAAGATATCATGTTAAGTTTTGAGAAATCGTGATGAACATTTTGTCACCATTTTCACCTAATCAATAAGAGGAAATAATTGTCAGTTGCAGTCCTGTTTAAAAGCATTTTGTTTTTTTATGAATGTTCTAGAGCTCTTAAGAAGTAAAATTATATATTGTTCACAAGAAAAGTAATTGAGTAGTTTAAAGTAGGGCTGCAACCAACAATTCTTTTCATTATCATTCCTTAGTCAGTCAATATTTTTTTAAATCTAGAAAATGTCTGAGAAACATCCAAAGTTTTGAGAAGCAGGGTTTAACTTTTCCTTTTTTTTTATTTAATCATTTTGTGGTTCTTGATCCTCAGGCTGGGAGCAAACTACTTTTTTCCTGTTTTATTTCAGAGTATTCCCAACATCCATCAGACATCAGAGGGATTGAATCAGCCCTCCGTCCACGATGTCCTGCAGAGGTAAAAATGACTTGTGCCGAATATGCGGAGGGGCTCTCCAAGGAAACCAAAGGCGGTGGCTGTTCGGAGGCCAAAATAAAAGGAATGGTGGTCAGCCACAGACCTCCACAGAGTCCCTGAGAGGAGGAAGCCTGTCCAGGTCCTCGCTGAACAGCCCCTGGGGTAAGTCTGAAACAAAAGGAAATCAATTATTTGTCTGAAATAAATCCACAAATATGTTTGAAAACTTTTATTGTTCTTTTCCTCCCCACAGGAAGCTCTTTATCCCTGTGTTCCTCCGTCTCTCTCTCAAAGTCCCAGCTGTCCCTGACCTCCCCCTCCAAGGGAACGGATCTGCTCTCCGTGCTGACCCACATACTGGGACAGCCCGTATCCCGGGGCAACGGGCAGGGGGAGTTTGTTTGTGGCAAATGCACGTGCATCCTCGAGCGGGTGTTCAAGTTCGACTCGGTGATAGCCAGGGTGAGGGTGCTGTCCTCCGAGAAGCTTCAGAGGCTGACGCTGGAGCGGGACAAGATCCGGCGCTGGGTCCGCCAGAACTACTGCCAGAGACACGGGCCGGAGTTCGCGAGCAGGGGCAGCACCAGCGAGGAGGACGGCGAGGCGGAGAAGGAGGGCTACAGGGAGATGCTCAAAGAGAACATGGCTCTTTCGGAGTATGAGTGCTGGTCCGAGAAGTGGGACACGTGTCCGTATTTTATAAGAACGGGGAAAAGGTGCAGGAGGGGTAAAGGATGCGAAGGCTGCGACGCCCTGCGAGTGTCCGACTCAGATTACGAGTCCGTCTGCGGCGTTCCCCGCCGCCTGCCCTTCCAGCCGTTCTCTCCCCTGGCCTTGTCGCGGGATAAATCCCAGAGCATGCCTCTCCACTGGCAGAGGGTGCCGTCCACCTACTCCAGTCCCGCCTCGCTGGCCGGGTCCAGCCTGGACTTGCGGGCGTCTTCCTGCGCTGAATCCATTCAGTCGCTGGACTCTCTTGATGGCAACGACCCCTTCGATTCTCCAGGTGACCAGGCAGTCAACTTTGTGCTCAAGGAGTTGAGATGTATCGAAGGAAAACCGGTCAGCTCACCATCAGGGAGCAAGATCCCAGTTCTGGGCAGGAAGGACGGGAGGTATTCTGGAGAGACGCTGCTGACGACCGTTAGCCGGGTGCTCAACTTTGGGGATGTGATGAATGGAGGGGATGAAACCGAAGAGGACAGGGACATCCTGACAGAGCTGAGGGACGAGTTCATGCCTCTTCATCGAGAGGTTAGTGTGACTATTGTCTATCTATAAAGTAGAGTCTGTCAGTCTGTGGCTCACATATCTCTCTGTCTGTATGTCAGAATAACCTCAGCTTTAGGATATAGTTTAAGCATGGCACAATGGTGTGTATCCCGTCTTTTGAAATTTTTTGGATGGATATTTAAAATAGAATTGTCATTACAACTCCCATTAGTGTGCTTTGTAGTGTTAGCATGCTTGCCTCACAAGCAGCAGACCTTGGTTCCTTTTTTGTCTATGCCTATTTTTTGTCTAAACAATCTTTCACCAAGAAAAAGTTAAAATCCCGTACCATTGCGCATCACACCGCTATCCTGCATCAACGCTTTTGTTACACTGCTACAGCTCCGTATCACAATGACTATTAAATCAAACTATCTTCCTGCACAAATTGTGTGACCAATGTAGTGAAAGTAGGTGTACTTCTACTTTATACCTCCCACTAAAACAACAAACATAAAAAAGTGCTGCTGCCTTTTCTTTTTTCAGAGGAGAACCACTCCCTATGCACTGGCTGCAGCATCTTAAATAAAACTACAAGTATAAACATATAAATACTAACTATAAACTATGCTAAAACTTCAAGGGTGGGTGTTCACAGACCCTCAGGAAATCCCAACATGATTGTTTTATGATAGATAATTTGTGAATATGAAAAACAATGTGAAGACACAAATCTATCCTTTCACCACGTACTACACATACTGTGGACAGCAGAGCAGTCTGTGGGACATGCAAAAGTTGGATACATTCAATCTATCTACCTTTCATTGTGGGAACTGTGTGAGTAAATATAAACTGAAGAAACTTTTTGTGTACACAAAAAGAACTCTGACCAAGCACTGTGTAAGCGAGTGACTGTAAATATTGACACAGTGAGCTGCAATCCGGGAGCAATTGGGGCCAGTCTAGTAATCCATAAAGACTATAAATACACGTTTAATATTTTATAAAAAAAAAAAAAAAAAACACCACAACCCACCCTAAATATTGAATCATTTGTCATTTCAGAGTGCTACAACCCGGGTTCACCACGCTGTCAGGCACTTGCAAGGTCAGCTGGACCAAGCTGTGACCCGCATCAGAACCCTGGAGGCTGAGCTGAAACATGGGAAGAGCAAACCAGCAGAAGTCAATGGAACAGAGGAGTGGAGCCCTGTAAGCATTCAGTTTATTTTTCTCCCATTTGAATCCTATCATAGATAGATAGAAAGAATCTGGACACCTGGATGCAACATGTGCCTGAGGGGAAGGCACATTAATAATTAATCCGTTGTGTATGTGTTTTGTCAGTGAAATGACACAAAACTGCTGCTCTGTTAACAGCACAGATATTTAGTTTATGATCACACATGACACAAAAGTTTCTAGTAGTCCAACTTTCATAAAAAAAAGATGTTAAACAAAGTTCTTCAAAAAAAAGAATTGTATGATAGCGGCCCTGTCTCTCTCTCACAAACACACACTAATAATAATAAAAACAGGAACTTCAAATTTTCACATATTAGAAGCTACTTTACAAGATGATATAAATATTCATAATTATTCATTAAAAAAATAACAAGAGTTGCAGATTAATCTTCTGTTGGTTTACTAATCCATTAATCGGCCAATCATTGCAGCTCCAGAACAAACCTTTAATGTTGTAAATACTCTAGAATTGAGTGAGACGGACTGCAGGGAGTTTTCTCATTTTCACTCAAAAGAAGATTGTGTACAAAAATGTCATTATGGTCAGCAGAATAATAAATGTATAAAACAAATAATGATGTAAACGATGTGTATCATTGTATGAAATATTACAAAATAAAATACACAAATTGTAAATAATTAGACCAAAGTAAAGAAACAGTTGCACAGTTTTTATGTTTGCTTTAGTCAAGAAAAACAGGTTTGTAACTCTGTCACATGCTTCATAAATGCCCTGTGGATGTGTTGACCTAGCACAAATATAACATTATAAAAGGAGCGGAGGGTGGGTGCGCTTTGTGCCAAAAGAAAGGTGCGTTTGCATTTCCTCATTTACAGGTGCAGATAATGACCAGTCATGCACACGCACATCATCTCTTTCTGGAATCTTCCCCGACCAGTGGAGTTTGCCCCAGGCTTAGAAGTCTTATGATAGAGAATATCATTAACATGCTTCTCAGCTGCTTTGTAGAGCCTCCGCATGACCTGATCTTTGTCAGGATCATAGACGCTGTATTCACATGATGAGCATAATTTAATATTGGAAATAATTATTGTGAAAAGTGTGAAAGAGGCAGGAACACATAATTGTAAGAAATTGTTTTTCTTCATAGATCGTTCTATCTTTTACAGTAATAATAATAACACAGGGGATATGCTACACAATTTATTTTTGATTCAGTGCAACTTAGATTGTGTTCATGGATACATACACAAGTACTTGTTAATATCTATTCATCAAACTTTTAATGGTGCCACATGGCCAAAATGAAATCAAATATCTTCTATTCTTATCTGTGTGTCTGTGTCTTGCATATCTCGGTTTTCTCAACCTTAACCTCAACCTTCAGATGTAGCTTGTGCATGGCATAAGATGGTGTGCATTTTTTTAATTTTTTTTAATCTTTTAAAAGATATTTAAATCATTATCATTAAAAGAGCACAATCCCCCAGCAGCCCTCTGTAATTAACTAGCCAATGGAACAAAAGTTTACAGAAAGTATGGAGTAAGAAAATTATAAGTCTGGTTTTACTTGGTCGATCAACACAACTTAAAAACGGGTATGTAGATTGAGATCTGCACTTTCAACGTAAATTGTAGCCTGGCTTACAAATGCATGCTTACTGTAGGCCCTGCAATAGTAGGCTATAAGCAAACACACAAACTCCATTGTAGCAATATGGTTCTTGTTTATGAGAAAATAATAATTAGTGGATTAATTAACTTTTTTTTGCTGTTGCACAGTCTTTCATTTTTATTAATTTACACTGTACCAACCCAGACAGTGTGGTATGTTTGGTATTGTTGCTTGGCAAACGACTTAACATAGTTGTACCCCCAAAATACTTGTTGGATTTTAGTTAAATTGGCTAGAATAGAGCAGGAAATCAAGCAATTGCAGTAGCATTAAGTGTCTGTTATCAAAAGTTGAATTTTGTGGTGTTAGCCTTCTTTACCTACAGTATTCTTTGACAGTTCCAGATCTGAACTATGTTCGGGTTCAGTTTTTTATTTTATTATATATTTTTTAACATTGATGCACTATAAACGTCACAGTATGAACTTCTGCTCTGACTTGTGAAAGAATCTAATGTCCCATGTCCTTGGTGTCCCTGCAGCTGTCCCAGCAGGACGGTGCCGGCCCCCTGCTGCAGAGCCTTGGTCACTCCCTGCACAGCCGGGAGCGTCTGATCCAGGTGGGTGAGCTGATGAGTGCAGACGGGACCCGGTCATGCACGCGGTGGTGGGATCTTCCCCTGCCGCTCGGGCTCACTGGAGCTCACTGGAATGTTGTTTGTCTTTGAAGTCGCTGCCTGCCCTTAAAGAGACAGAGACAAAAATACACTCCCCTTTTGTCTGTTAACCACGTACACGTTTCACACCAGTGACACTGCCGTTTGTTGTCTGGCGCCTTCACCAAGGCTGCTCTTAAAATCTGCTGCTTGTGAAGTTGGTGATTGAATGCAGGGACTTTATTTGGATTGGAATTGTAAATCTCTGGATAAACTTGAAACATCGACTGATTAAAGCATGCTTGTTTGAGGTTTAGTCTTTATTATTTGTGAATTAGTGAAGATATGAAAAATGGCCTTGCTACACTTTTCTTAGCAGTGATTGTACTTTAAAAATAAGCTGTTTACAAGCAGTGAACATTGAGTTGGAAAGCAAATATAGGCTGGTTTAAAAAAAAAAAAAAAAAAAAAAAGCCTGTCCCCAATGTTGTCTCTTTTGTCAGAAACATTTCAGTGTCATTTTCAGGAGTTCTGTTTGTATGCCTTTTTAACATACAATGAGTGTTGTTGTTCTAACAGATTTGGTTTTCATGGAGAGTAGATAAGCATGTGGCTGCCTGTTGGATGAGCTGACACAGCCTGATGCTGTGGTTCTAATTTACATGTGGCCAGTGGTGGGAAAGTTCATTTTCTACATGATCTGGTTCAAAGTTCAGTTCACAAATTTCAAAATGTGAACTAGTCTGTTCATAGTTCATTATTGTTTAGAGTTAAAAGTTCATTCTAAACCTAGTTAATAGTTTTTTTTTCAATATGTTGCTGTGAGCTATTATTTTATCAGTTTTAACACTGAAACTGTATGTGACAGACTTCATCTTCGTATCAAATTGTAAATTCTTATCCAACTAGGGTTCACATTAGAACTTAGAGAACAGCATTTCCCTCATTGTTGGTGTCCAGACCACATGAGTAGCAGCTGCAGCTTTCACACCGTAGGAAGAAAAAATGCAAATTTGCTGTGAATTTTTTCTTCTCGAAAGAAGTTTAAAAAGCAAAGTTTGCACTATGTTGCAGTATGTTGTTCCCATCCTCACCTACTTTTCATAGATCTCTTTTAAATTGTCATAACACTAATCTGTGTTACTCTGACCTGCTATAGTTGCTGCCATTCTGCTTTTTTGTTTTGCTTCAATGACTCGTGGTAGTGCAGCTAGTGTTGTTTTGCCAGATTTAATGTTTTTTCCACTGGATTTTAAGGGCTCTTTACAATGGGTTCAGCTGGGTTTCACACCTGGAAACTGGTTCAGACACCAAAAGGAAATCTTTCTGTCCGTTCATCAGGCATCAAAAATGGAAAATTTTCACGTTTGCCCAAAACATGAACACATTCCAGATAAGGTTCAGGTACAACGCTGCACATGGCTCTATATAAAAATTTGGCTTAGGATACTATATGTTGGCTTTTCTTATCATTTAGAATCCTCAAAAATCCTATATAGTTTCAAGATTTACAAGATATAACTGATAAACTGTGCTTGAAATGTCACATGCCGATACAACTTTGGTACTCTCTTCCAGGAGTGTATGGGTCTGATCAGGAGACTGTGTGTGGAGGACGGAGCAGGGACCGAGCTGACTGATAAACTGTCTGAGAATCTGAAAGAAACTCTCTCTGACAACAAGGTTAGAGCTGACCCGTTGACCCAGTAAAATGTCTTAAATAGAACATTAGCAGCTGCTCCATTCATCTAACACATGCTCTTTATAACAATTTCTTATGCAATAATAAACTTCAATATTTTTATTTTTTTAAACTACCAAATCAGACAAAACAAGGCATACAAGCCGTCCCCATGGACAAACAAAACAACATATTGTTGGTTGTTAATATGCTGTAGCACAGCGATGGTCGACACAAAAACAGACCTGAGAGTCCTCAACAGAGCAGTGTAGGTCTTGTAATGTCTATATTTTACCTCAGGCCTGCAGGAAATGAAAGTAGTCGGGCAGCCTGTTTTTCTGTGGCTGTGCAAAAATAAAAAATAAAAGTGAAATTACAATTCTGTTTCTAAGATTTAGTTGCATGTAACTTTAGTATGATTAAAATAATAGTTTTCCTTGTCATATTGTACTCAAATCTTTGCAATGTATTTAAATCCTGAATGTGGTAGTGTTAAATCTTTATCATTTTTTGTGATAGACTGCCCTGAAGAGTTTGCTGTCTGAAATGACTGAAAGAGAAAAGGCCATGACGGACGAGATGGAGGCATTGAGAAAGGCCGGAAGAGATAGAGAGAGAGACCTCGACACAATCAACACTGTGCTGCAGTGCAACCAGGATATTATCAATGTGAGAGTCATTACAAAACATACACACACACAGGTTTATACATTCAAGCACTCTGTACATGTGTACTTTGTCCCATGTACAGTTTACTCTGCCAGAGACTTTATCTTGCTGCATATGCATCCTTACTCCAGGACCTTCGAGTGGCTCTGCAGGAGAAGGAGCGACTGCTGGAGGACATGGACAAAGAGAGGAAGGTGTGGAGACAGAGGGATCAGGCCTTCACTGCTGTCCTGCAGGAGAAGGAGACTCTGATCCACCACCTCAAAGAGGAGCTGGAGAGCTGTCAGAAAAATGTGCAGGTACATGAATACCTTCACACATGCACTCAGTGGCAAAATAAATGGCAGAATTAAGCAAAGGAAGAGCAGTTCTAACTGGTTTGGTGTTGTGCTGTGGGCAAGTTTAATGATTAGTTAGTTGTTATGCTGTAATACTGTGAAATATTGTTAGTGTAGATGTCTGACACTGTTCAGTTTGCTGTAGTTCTGTTTGGTATACTCGAAGGCCACAGAGATTTGTGGCTGAAGATTTATTCTCTAAAAAACAAATAGAAACAGAACCTTTTCTGTTCCTAGTTATTTAGGGGGAAAGTGGAAAAATCGCTTATTAGTCACAACTTACTGGGTGTTTTTTGAGATGATTCATCTAGAAATGCTGTCGCCCCACCTCCACATACTATCCTGACAGTCAGTTAGTCTATTTTATTTTAATCAAGGCAGTTAGAAGTTGGTGCTCAATCTCAAACCAGTTCTCTTGGCCACAAACCTGTTTCACAAACCTGTTGCTGGGGGCTCATTGTTGTGACTTTTTATAGCAGAGATGTATAGGGATGTCTATACAGCGATGCAAGTTGAACCAATTGATGCTATCATCAGTGTAGCATAAGAACTAGAGGTTGTGAGTGATGGTTTAAGGGCTTTTTATTGACTCGAAAGAGAGCTGGTCAAAGCAGTGTTGATGCAGACACTCTTCACTCTGCTTATTTCTGTTTGGGATTTTTCTTTTCCTCCGACTCAAAGAAATATTTCAGCTAGAGAGCTTATGTTTTATGTTTATACCGCAGTTTGAAGAAGTGGCAGAAATGTCTAATGTCTTACAGCTTAAAGTTTCATTCTCTCTGTTATTGAATGAGCAGCCTGTTCTGCAGAGCTCCGCCCTCCTGGCCTCTTCTGGGCGATGAGGTTTTTCAGTAAATATTGACTTCGGTGGCCATGGGGAATGCTTCACTCACAACTTGTGGTTTTCCTGCAGACTCTCTCCGACTCCATGACTGGCCAAGGACCGGCGGGAGGCAGAGCTGAGGCGGCTCTCGCCTCTCAGCTGAGGGAGAAGGAAAGTCAGCTGGCAGCCCTGTTGAAGGACCGAGAGGGAAACAGCACCACCATGAGCCGAGAGGTCGCCAAGCTTACCACGGCCCTGCAGGAATACCAGACTATGGTTCAGGTAAAGTATCAGAGGTGGAAAGATGCACATTTTATTACATACAGATTCAGATATTTTTTCTTTTTTGATTTTTAAACACTGGATATGTGATGCAAATCTCAGACATGGTTAGATATTTTAGAGAATGCAATTATATCTACAATTTATTCCCAGACAGAGAAGGACAATGTTGAGTTATGTTTCTCATTTTCATTTAACAAACTGCATCAATAGAATTGTACAATGCAGCTTTTCAAGTGAAGACTCGATGTGTAAGCTACACTTCAACCAGCATTCCTTTTACCATAGTAGACAACATTCTTGCAATTGTACATGAAATAGGTCAAATAATACATTTCTATTTTGTTGATTTAATGTTTTTTGAGACATTAAGCCCAGAAAAAATGTCTAAATTCCCTGATGCCAGCTTCTATTTAGAAGACATTTGAGGACATTTCATAGTGCTGCTTAAAATATTGATCAACATTGTTCACCAGTTTCTCTTGTTTTATAGACTAAATTAAAATGGATTAATCATTAAGTAATAAAAATAAGCAACAGATTATTTGGATATGATAATACTTGTTAGTTGTGTCATTGGTCCATAAAGCCAATGAAAGTGACAGCTTCTGCCTTTTCTTTTACTGTCACCAGAATCAGCAGGAGAGTCACAGCCGGTCAGTTTCCTCTCTGACGGATCAACTTCGAGACACCCGGCGAGAGCTGAGAGAGAAAGAGAAGCAGAAGAAGGAGGCTGATCGGGTCTGGCAGAACAGCCGAGAGGACCGAGACAGGGAGGAGAAGAAACTGCGGGACAGCATCGAGAAGAGAGACAAACTCATAGAGGTAGTACCCAGAGCCTATTAAAACAGCATATGTAATATATGAAATAAAATGTGTATTGTAAGGGTAAGTGGAGATAATCTTCAGCTCCCTGAAACCTGCATTTGTAACTCCAGCCTAACTTCATCTCTAACTTGGGTCGTCTGTCTGATGCTTCTGTGTGTGCAGCTCGCCCTCTAGTGGCGTCCTCTAAAACAAACTCAGATGTGTTAAAAGTCTGTATAAGCTTAGTTAATGCTTTGTAGGGGTGACGGATCTTTGTTTCTTTGACAGCAAATCCTCTATGATGCCGAGGAGCGGGACCATCTGTTCAGAGAGCTGCAGCAGAACCTGCAGAAGAAGCACGAACCCGCAACCGCCGTGAAACACGCACTGTGATGGACGGGAGCCGGGTGACAGGATGCAAACCTACTGCACAGAGATGGAGGAATAATTTGCACTTTTCTGCACCACCTCTTTGACGTATCGACCGTGGTGTATATTTATATTTATCTCCACATATTTGACGTTTGCATTTTGCAGACCTGCCTTGTCCTGGAATGTTGCTGATGGAAAGTTTAATTTTCCAAAATTATTACTTAATCCTCTGGAGTGAATAATCTTTCCAGACGTAGAGAATCAGATGCAGTCTGATTGTTTTCAGTTTGGTGAGCTGTCGGGCTCTTTTCTTCCTAAAGCTGGATGTTCAATACTTGACTTAAAAATCACATTTATTTAAATATATGAGTTGATTGTTGAATGTAATGGGTTTAATGTTTAAGGAGTGATCAGATTTAATTTGAGTGTGATGGTTGCAGATGGAAACATTTCTGAATGGTGATGGTTGTCAGTGAATCTGAGTGACGTTTATTGTGTCCTTCAGGACAGGAGAGGGTGCAGTTTTGCTTTAAAATTAAATCGGTATCTCCATTGTCTTATTTTATTTGTCTTTTTACTTTTCTTGAATAAAAACTGCCTATGTCATGTTTACAGTGCTGGTTTGGCACTTGTGGAGGGGAATATCTGGGACCAAAATTGCATTTTTAACCACCTTTTTTCTGCTTTTATTCTATTGCCTTTAAGTGATCTTTCCATTTTACATGTCTTGTACTGTCAGTCTGTGAGTTGTTGCTGGAGACCTATTTTTCTTTCTTTTAGCTCAAGAGAATTAAACACTCTGATTCAAACAACCAATGTCCCCAGACTCCCTTATTTCCTTATCCATCACGCTTGTTGAGATGAAACAGGCGCTGAAACTGCTGCAATAAAAAGCCAGTGTTGAATGACAGCGCCCCCCGTCCTCTGTTCGCCGTCCAATCACAGCGCGGCTTTGAGTTTCTGGTTACTTCAGGAACGGTTGCCATGGAGATGACACCTCAACACCTCACGCAAAGTTTCCACATGAGATGCTCGCAGTGGTCACGCATCACGGACACTTGGATTCTTCGTGTTATAAAGTTGTGTGTGTTTTTTTTTTTTTTTTCTAAAGTAGAGCGCCGCGTGCAGGAATGCAGGCTGCCCGCTCGGTTCCGCTCGGCTCCGTCACCATCGGACCGGAGTCCTGGCACGACGGCACGGTCCGCTCCATCCGGCGCGCGGAGCTCCTGGTGCGGCAGACCCGGGCCGGGCGGTCCGCGACCCGGACGCGGACCCGGAGCTGCAGCGCGGCGGCCGCCTTCAACCCGACGCGCACGGGCCACGCCGCGGGGACGCGCGCGGATAAGGTCACGGAGGAGGGGAAGGAATGCGGAGCGAGTCGTGACTGCGTCTGTGAAAACAAGACGCCGAGGAGGCCCCAGACTACAGGAGCCACGGTGAGACGCACGCGCGCACGCCTACAGACATCTGGATCTGGTCTGATCCAGTATTTCACACTAATCTTATAACCTAATTTATAAGAAGGTATGTGACAACTCATGGTTGCCAAGATGTGAAAGTCAAAATCTTCTAAATGGTCAGATCAGGGGTCCCCAACCCTGGTCCTAGAGAGCCACTGTGGGTGCAGGTTTTCTTCCAACCAAGCAGAAACACCTTATTCTACCAATAAAGGTCCTTAACAAGGACTCTAGTGGTTGATTAGTAGAATCAGGTGTGTTGGAACAAAAACCTGCAGCCACAGTGACCCTCCAGGACCAGGGATGGAGACCCCTGAGTTTGGTATTTGATAATCTTGTGATGCATTTTTTCTTTCAAAACTACCTATGATGTCTTCATAATCACTGAGGTTTTACAGAAGAAAAAAAATCATAGTATGAGCTAATTTAATGAATACTTATGACTTCTTTAAAAGAATATCATTCTTTAAAAACAACACGTAAAGACTTCGTGATCATCCAAGGTTTAACAACACAGAAATTATTAAAGAATCATAGTGTGAGCTAATTTACTGCATTTTTATGAAATTAGCAATAATTTAACTTAACTTTAATTTCTGATGATGATCTATACTCTGGACGGTCATGAAGACATCACAGGTTGTTTAGAAAGAATCAGTGACATACTGTATATGACAAGTTAAATGAGTCAATAATTCTGTCCAGTATCCAATATCAAACCAGTGTGGTTTCAGGAGTTCTATCAAAATGTACATTTTTTGTTCCTGTTGGTTTCTTGTAGGGCGACACGGTGGTGCGGTGGGTAGCACTGTTGCCTCACAGCAAGAAGGTCGCAGGTTCAAGACCGCTTTGGGGCCTGGGTCTGGGGCCTTTCTGTGTGGAGTTTGCATGTTCTCCCCGTGTCTGCGTGGGTTTTCACCGGGTACTCCGGTTTCCTCCCACAATACAAAAAACATGGTCAGGTTAATTGGTAAACTCTAAATTGCCCATAGGTGTGAGTGTGAGAGTGAATGGTGTGTGAATGGTGTGTGTGCCCCACGATTGGCTGGCGACCATCTGGGGTGTATCCCTGCCTCTCGCCTTAACGCGCTGGGATAGGCTCCAGCAGACCCCTGCGACCCCGAAAGGGAATAAGCGGGATAGACAATGGATGGATGGATGGATGGTTTCTTGTAATTTAAATTTTGCAAATATCACTATTGTGGATGATGTTTGGCGTTACAGTAACTAGCTGATAGCATGTGTTTTAAATTTACACCTTTTTTAGGAAAGTTTAACTATCTGGCACCAACGTTTGCAGGGTTACACCAAACTCTTTTAAATAATTCAAAGGGCCAAAACATTACTTCACTAACACAGATTGATGTGATGTGTGATCCAACCTGTCCTGCAGCTCCCCGGTGGCCAGAGGACGCCGGCCGCCCCCTTCCCCGCCTCCAGCCTGCGCGAGCAGTGTGCTGCGGCCAGCGTCGCCACGGCCAGTGAGTACATGCGGCGCGTGCGGGAGGTGGAGGGCCGGCTGCGCAGGCAGGCCGGCCGGGTCACCCAGGAGGGCGTCAGGCTGCAGAGGGAGAGGCTGCACCTGGAGAGGATGCTGCGCAGCCTCCGGGCCGAGCTGACGCTGAACCAGAGGAGCCGCGAGGGCAGAGGCCGGAGGCCCCCCACCGCGGAGACGGTGAGCTTTAAGGGGCACAGCCCGTCACGCATGGCCCACGTCGACACGCCTTGACACGCGCTCGCCGCTCTGTTTGCAGGAGAGGGACGGTGCAGATTACCTGCTGGCCTTCGAGAGGAGAGAGCTGGCCGAGCTGAAACAGGATCTGGAGGGAGGACTGAAAAATACACTGACCCAGCTACAGGTGATTTACTGCGTTAATGTTCTGTCTTCTGTGGTTGAATAATTTAGATTTTAAAGTGCCTCTGTCCCCCCATCCCTCTTTCTCCCTCTTATGCCGTGTATCTCCCCTGTGGTAAGAGTGACTGCTTTTATTAGATATGCCAAGGCGGTGATCTTTTCTGTGCGGTTTGCTCTGTTTGTGAGAAAAATCTACTGGGCTGGTTTTCATGACACTTGGTGAATCCTTTGAGTTTTAGGGTGCATAAATCTTCTCGATGATTCTTCTTTTTGGTGTGTTTTAGAGGCTCCTGGTTGCCCTACTATCACCTGAGCTAACTTTCTTATTAAAATCCCTGAACATGTTGTTGTTTTGTGCTCACAGCTTTGACTCTACCTGAATGATTTATAGGCCAGAATGTAGAAGATGTCGTCCTCTCTCCACCAATGTTGCTTCCATTAAAACAGGACTAAATCTAATAGTAAAAAACATATGTGGATATCAACGTTGCTTTTCAAGATACTGGGATTTTTTTCTGACTTCATATCACCTCATTGGAATTGCCAGAGAAACGCTCATTTCAGGGGCGGCATGGTGGCGAAGTGGGTAGCACTGATGCCTCACAGCAAGAAGGTCGCAGGTTCAAGACCTCCTTGGGCCTGGGTCTGGGACCTTTCTGTGTGGAGTTTGCATGTTCTCCCCGTGTCTGCGTGGGTTCTCACCGGGTACTCCGGCTTCCTCCCACAATACAAAACATGCTCAGGTTAATTGGCAACTCTAAATTGCCCGTAGGTGTGAGTGTGTGTGTGAGTGAATGGTGTGTGTGCCCCACGATTGGCTGGCGACCATCTGGGGTGTATCCCTGCCTCTCGCCATAAATGCGCTGGGATAGGCTCCAGCAGACCCCTGCGACCCTGAAAAGGAATAAGCGGGATAGAAAATGGATGGATGGATGGACGCTCATTTCAAAGTTCCCGAACGTATCCATAGCAACCTTGGCGTAGGGACGCCCTCTCCAAGCGTCCACATAGTCCAGAGATTTCAGGTAAAAGCTATAATCACGTAGTATTACAGAATCATTTTGCCACAATTTGAAGTTTTGAGAGGATTTTAAATACAATATACCAATGCAAAGTAAGGCAAACTTTGAATGCATAGAAAGCAAGGCTTTTATGATGATGCTAAAAGGAATAAGCTGCTGCAGCAAAATATCAAAATAAGTCGAACAGTGAAAACATCACTTATGGAAAACCTGAAATCAATGATCTAGATAGGCACCTAGAAGCAGTCGACTTACGTGACACTCGGCACGTCTGTAGGTTTCTCAGCCGTTTCACAGCCGAACAAGGGCCTCAATCATCTCATCTAATCTCATCAGCATCAGTAACAAACGCAGCGTTGTGACTTCTCCCCACCGTCTGTTTCAGGCTCTGGGTCAGAGCAGCAGGCAGCTGCTGAACTGTGCTAGCGAGAGGGCCCTAGTCCTGGAGCTGCTGCCCCCCAGCAGCTCTGCAGGACACGGGGCTCAGACCCTCACCAAGACCGACCCCGTGGGCCCCTTCACGCCAGGTACAGCCCGGCTGTGCCACGAGCAGAAGATCCCAATACAGAACGTGTGGCGCAGGCATTCTTTTATTTTTTTTACTGGTTTGTTCTCTTGCAGAATGCAAACGGGTTCTGGAGGCGTCCACGCTGACGCTCGGCCAGTCCCAGCAGCTGAGGGAGAACATCCGGCAGATGCTGACCGGCGCCATCACCAGGCAGAAAGCTGCTCACCGCGCCGTCAACGACGGCCTGGTGAAGAAAGTAGCAGAGACAATCAGCCTGCAGGTTGGCACAAACAGAAACTCATCATAGCACCATTTTGATATTAAATCAGGCGTGTCCAACTCGAGGCCCGTGGGCCAACGTTTTTTGTGAGTTTGCACAGACTTGCACGATTTATTGAGAGATGCTAACTCTGAGATCTGCTCTCGATTAGCCATGAAGGCTGTTTAAAACGGGGAAGTTTCCATTCTTACTTACTTTCTCTTTGTTGAAATACATCTGTCACTTGTTCTTTCACTGTGGTTTGTTTAGTAATTCATAACCATAGATTCCAGTTTTTTGGAAAATCCATAAAATAAATGAAGTGATGAATTTCCATGTTTTGCTGCAGCATTTCTAATAATTAGATGCTAATATCATGACAAAAATATAACCATAATTTCTACATTGTCATTTTTTTTAAGTTATATTTAAAAAAACATAATTAATATTTATAATTTTTCCGACATTATGAATGGAGAGGCAATTATCTACTATGGTGGATAATTTCATATGATCTTTTCAACCGACCCTTTTGCCACTTTTGCCCGCTTGAGTTTGACGCCCCTGTATTAAACCATCATTTCCACTTCTTATTTTGCAGCAAAGCTTGACTTTGACGTCTGCAGCCACCAGACAGGCCATGTTTCGCAAGCAGAGGGAAATCAATTGTATTCGCCAGAGCCACGGCAGAGCGCAGGTCGTGTGTGTGCGTGTGTGTGTGTGTGTGTGTGTGTGTGGGGAAAAGCTCGGCGAGCTTGTTTGAGGTTCACGTGCACAGAGTGACGGTTTCCCCTGGTGCCGTTTACAGGGTCCCGAGTACAGCGGTGACGTTCTATCCAGAGAGAAACTGAACAGGCCTCTGGTGCAGGTTTACCACAGACATCCAGGAACACAGTTACCTGAGGCTGCTCAGCTCATACAGGTGATGCCAACAAGTTCAGCAATAAATGCACACTCCTCATAGAACAGAAAATTGTTGTTGTATTAGGTATTTGTAAAATCAATACATAACGACTTTAGTTTCAAACTATATACAGCCAAACCTTCTGCTCCCTAGTGGCCTATTACTGATCAATAAAGCATTAATAACTATTATTATTATTACTCACAACTATAATCACCCTTATACACATAGCATCAAATTTAGAAAAAACTGGCTTTTTTAACTTTCAACTTTATTGTCCCTGAGGGAAAAATTGTAAAACCTACTGAAGAGACTGTAGTACATGAAGAACCATGCAGACTGACATCAAGTGACAACATCATACCTTCATTACGCGTATCCATCAAAATTCAATCCAGTGAATGGTTTCAAATGCATTATCACAGTTCAATGCTTCCATGGTTCTGATGTGAAAACCTAACCCTAAATCAAGTAGATGTTTTTTTCCACCTCAAAAATCACAGTGCACCTTGCATGTGTAACACTCGTGTGTTTTACAGGGCAGCGCCGTGCTGAGACAGGGTGTCCTGTCCTCCGAGGGCGAGCTCTTGAAGCTGCAGCGTTCGTGTCAGCACCTGCTGGACAACCTGCACGGCAAGAGAGCCGCGGCCCAGGTGGACGCAGCCGTCGTCCGTATGAGGCGGCAGCAGGTGGACAAGCGGGCCGTGCCCACCTTCCTCCAGCAGGGGGCGTGCTGAGGTCAACGCCCCTCGCCGTGTGTTCTGTAGAGCTGGGGAAAAAGCATGCAAGTAGAGAAACGATGTTAGTTTAATCTAATGTGTGGGGACAAATAGAGAGCAGCCCTGTGCAAAAGCTCCTGGTACAAGATTAGTAAAATGTGATAAAAGCTGCAGTATAAGGCCAAAAGTATGCGGTGGGTAAAAAAAGCTTTTTTTCTTGGTTTGGTTTGGGGCTAAATATCAATTACAGTAAATCTTAATGTTACAGCATTCAATGATCTTTTTAGAAAACGTATTAGTTTGGAGAACATGACATTACACCCAGGCACAAAGCCCGGTGTGTGACTAAATTTAAAGAAACTTCTCCAGTTTGGGGTGTGGAGGAGCTCAACCCCGGCTGCACGGAGCCTTCGGGATGAACTCTGAAACTCAATGAGAGTCAGATATTAACGCTGATCTCACTGGTGCTCTTGTGGCTGAATGGGAGCAAATTCCTGCAGCCATGATCCAATAAAAGCCATGCCAGAAGACTGGAGGTTGTTATAATAGAGCAGCATGGCTTTGGAATGAGTATTTTAACAATCATATATGGATGTAATGTTCGGGTGGCCACGTTGTGCATGTTCTTGCAGGACTATGTTAAGTTAAATTTAATTAATAAAAGTCTAATTAATGGACATATATATATGACAAAACAATGTGCAAGTCTGTTTTTTTTTTCCTAAATGAAAGTGCATCTTTTCCCACTGCAACAATCACACAGGTTAGATCTGAAGCTTCTGAGGATAACGATACACAATTCACAGTACAGATATACATTTTTTATACATATACATTAAAAACTGAGATTCAAGACAATTTATGACTGAAAAATTGACCTTAATTATGACCAAGCAAACTACAGCTACTCGTATATATAGTCATATCCTTTCTGTGTTTTAACAGGCTGATATAATTATTGCACTCGCTACGTTGCCAGGTTATATGCTGCATCATGTTGTTTGTGCTACTTGTGTAATTTATGCAAAATTCTTGCAAAATTTGTTGTTGCAATATACTGTTTTCATCGAATCTTTTACCTTTTTAATTTTCATCTTTCGTGGCTGCGTCTCTCATTCGACTGAGAATGTGTGAAACAAGGATGATGCATCTGTAGCGTAGAGTCAACAAGCAAAAGTCAAAACCCTAACCCCTGCTGCTATTTAAGAGAGTATTGTGATTTAGTGTTAAACTCTTATGAACTATCTTTACATGCATTGGTTTATGTCCTCGTGTAGCGGACAGGGAAACAACAGGGATCTTCTCGGCAGCTCCTCCTTCAGCTCTTAAACTTGGGTTAAGGTTTTGTGATCTGGAGAGGAAAATATCTCCACCTCAAAAGGGCCTCTGTGTCACTCTGTTATCTTCGCCCTCCTCCTCCTGCCTCACACCTCCCTGACCTGCTCTCACAACCTTTTTTTTTTTTTTTTTTTGCATTTCTCGAAATTATGAAGGAGGCGGAGTTGCCACAGAACTATGTGTTTAGCTGAGAGTTAACTAAGTGTTGAGCTAACTTCGTTAGGTACGCCGGCTTCCTCCTCGCTGCCTTCACGGTGTGGCACGGCGTCTTCATTCATTGTTTCCAACGCTTTTTTCCCCCCCAGTGTCTTTGGCATCGTGACCTCTCGCGGTGCAATGAATTCATGGTGTTAAGTTTTGAGTGGAATTCTAGTGCTTTGATAAAGATGTGTGTGAATATGCAACAGAGTTCAGAAACATGTGACCTCCCATAATTTAATAATTGTAGTCTAGTTTAAAACAAGATGACCATGATAGGGCCTTTTAAAGTCAACAAATAGATATAGAATAAAAGAGTATTATTATCTTATATAACAATATTATTCACTGAAAACATTTTTTTTTTCATAAACATAAACCGTGAGATGACGGTTCAGTGTCAGACACTGAACTGACCTTCCGCGTGTTTTCAGAACCCAAACAGCCTCCGGGAACTGTGAATTTCACATCTTTTTTCAATATAGTTAAAACAGCTGCTAATCCTGTTCAGTTTTCTGGTCATGGGACTGCAGGTCACTTGACAGACCTCTCACCATACTCAACGTCGTCCATTAAGAAATAAGACATGATTTAATAACCCTGCCCTGCTTTAGCTCATCGGTACATGCCGCACATTTTGTCATTTTGTGGGGAAAAAAAAAAAAAAAAAGATTCTTGTATATAAAATGAGAGATTTTATACAGATTTCCAACCGAAACTGCAGTAGTTTCCTCACAAAGCCTTATTTATTTTCTCACATCTGAATGGGGCTATTCTGAGGGATGACTGGGTCCAGGCAGCGCTGCAATATCATGGCCATTACTGGGAAGCTAACAGCCTAATTGAATCATAAGCGCTGGGCTGTGGAGATTCTTGGAGTTAATTAACACAATATCAAGTGAAACCAGAGGAGCTTTACCTTCAGATCTCTGCAGCTGGTCCGGCCGAGGAGCCAAGAAAAGTCTGGATACAGGTGATCGGAACACCGGCCTCGAAGACAAGAGACTCGGTCTGCACAATATGAAAACAGCTGGTTTGTTCTAGATAATAACAAGACGCCGGCGACGTTAGGAGCTGTTGAATCAGGCTACGAGTCCATTTCCTCCCTGTGTGACAAAAACAGTCCGTGACGATGTCGCAGCTGGTTTGTCCTCTGCTTTTCCTGTGTTTACTCCCAGCTGTGGGTAAGTGAACAAAACATTTTGTGTCTCTGCTTATGGGCCGACTTGTGTGCATGAATGGACAAAACATAGATAAGCGACTGCCAACAGCCGCACGTTGGCTTTTCCAGCAATAGTTAATATTATGGCTGCAATCAGTGATTATTTTTTTATTAATTATGCAATTAATTATCACTGTACCAAAGATTTCAATTTTTCAGGAAATGTTTTATACTACCTTCGTATCAACACTGTAGCTTAGTATGATATACATTTCTGTTTAATTACCAACTCATGTGATTTCATATTAGCACGATCCAATAATTTAAAACTAATAATACAATATTTTTTTCTGACCACACCTGTTATGAAATGTTTAAGATTAAAATTTGAAAGTAATGGATATTAGGTAGAGTTTTCATCATTTCCAACCTGTTTTTTGGAAGTCCTTTTCCTCTGCAAAACTGAATTCCTCCAATCCATTTGGTGTTTTTAACTAACATGTCTGTCTCTCAGTTCCCCTCTTCTGTTACACTTGTGTGTTTCCTGCCATCTCGCCCCTGGACTGCATCAGATACCCCATGAAGTGTCCTCCAGGGCAGCTGTGTCTGTCCAGCAGAGCCGTGGGTCAGAAAGGTGAGGGCGCCTCGAGTCACTGAACTGCATTCCAATGAGTCAAAACTGAGAAAAAGATGTTTGCAATGAACTGTGTTGTCCACAGGAGCCGTCCGCGTGGTGCTGTACGAGAAGAGCTGCATCCTGCCCGTTCTGTGCGGAATCACCGGCGAAAAATACGCAATGGGACTCAACTTCACCTTCACCAACGAATGCTGCGACACACACTTGTGCAACGGAGCCGCGACTCCAGCTGCCTCCTACTGGACCGGCACACTACTCACACTGATCATGTCATACCTAGTCTGGTGAATAGGAAAATACTGAAAGAAGTTTAGAAGAGAACTAGTTTGGCACAAGTGCATGTCAAGTGTCCTATTTACTGTGTCAAGTTGTACTCTTTTAGGTACCTGTCCACTAATCTGTGTTTAACAAAGGTTTGTTTTACCAGGAGTGACTGGGAAAAAAAAATAAAAAAAATGCTGATAACTGCTAACAACATCAGGAAACATGCCTTTTTAGTTGCAGCGCTGTTTGTTGGAAATGAAGGAGGTGATGAGAGTAACATGTTTACCATCTGGTTCCCACAATTCATTATTCTTATGCATTTGAGTCCCACGTATTAGCAATAAACATAAACGGTTATAAACTGTTAACAACAGTTATGTCTAAAAGTAGATATAAGAACATTTTTAAAATGTAAATTAATATATAACATGTCAGGAAATAATGAAAAATGCCCATGAAAAAGATCCTATGGTCATGTTTTAATATAGGGAGAAAACTTGGAAGCCACCTGCACTAGTCTCAATGAATTAGTCATTACAATGTATACTTCAAATTTGATAAAAAAAAATACCTAAACTGGTAGGTTGCAGGATTACAACACATCACAATATGATTTGGATAATTGAATCTGGTTAGGTAATGTTAGACCTGCCTGTTGTGACTGATAAAACTCCTCTAATAAACAACACCACCACTTTGATTGTTAGGAGTCTGCTGTATTTACTGTAAGAAAACCAGTAATGCCGCGCTGTCTCTGCATGACCACATCAACGCAGGCAGGAGCAGAGCTTAGTGGGAGGTGTTGCACCTCGACTTTAAAACTTTGCCTTAAGATAAATCACACGTTATTAGATGTAAGGTGTAAGGAATGACGAATACACACAAATAGCCATTAACAATGTGCAGCTTTTCAATCATTAGTTATGCAAACGTGTAATAACTGGTTTATAACACTGAATGATTTAGTTGTGTCCACTTTAGGACATGTTATTTGAAAAGTAGGATAGCGTGCTTTTAAATGTGGGACTGTCATATTTGAAACTAGTGGAATTTGCACATTAATTAATCATTAATTTGCACTGCTACTGACCGGAGACATTTTTATCAGGAATTAAGGGTTCCTGTCATCTTTTCAGCCCCCAAATGAGTTTCCTAGCCATGTGCAACACTCACTGGGAGTGCACTCATTAGGAAATTCACATAATCTGGGACAATGTGGATCGAGGACACCTATATTGTCCATTTACAGAGTGTGCACATCCATTCTCTTTTCTAAAATGAAATGTAAGACACCTTGGGAGGATCACAGAATGGTATTAGATACAGATATTATGCTTTGGCACAAATTACAATGCTAAATTGCCATTTCAGGTGAGTAAAGTGATCTGTGTTGCATGGGACCATACAAACCAAACTTACTTGGTAAATTCCAAGTCAAGTTCCACACTTTGGTTAATGCGATTAAACAAACCAAAACCCACTTAAGGTGATTGATTACATCAGCACTGACCACAATATGATAAAGATGTTTGAGCAAGGGAGGGATGCAAACACATAAGATGGCATGAATAACATCTGTGCTCGTGTGGCACTGCTATACAGAATGTAAAGCGTGTATTATGATTTCCTCAAACTCCAATTAACCCAAATGATCTTCAGTTTACCAATAGGCACAATAGTTATACATGTTTCATTCTTTCTTATTCATTCTTTCTTCTGCCTATAATAAACCATTTCTGTAGCTGGTATTTTGACTTGACATACTAGGAAACAAAAAAGCTCACTGATGTGACCAATAACATTAATTATAGCTCTGTTCCATTTAAAATTCATTCAATATTTTAAATACTATATTATTCCTCACTCTGGTCTGCTGGCACCAATCCCAGCATATTTCAGGCGAAAGGCAGGGATACAGCCCAGACAGGCCACCACCGGCCATCATGGAGTACACACCATTCACACACACACACACACACACACACACACACACACACACACACACACACACACACACACACCTACATGCAATTTAGAGTCTCAAATAAACCTAAGCATGGTTGTGGACTGTAGGGGGGAAGTCAGAGAACCCAGGAGAACATGCAAACTCCACAGAGGAAGGTCCCAGGGTCAAGGCCTCGAACCTGCGACGTTCCTGAAGCGTCGCCCACGCACTGGAGTTCACACACTTAAATGGAAATAAGCAAATCAATGTGCACAATGGATGCCCATGGAAACCACAGGTTCTCCACAGGTTTTTCTCAAAGTCCTAGTTGTTCCTTAAAAAAAAACAATGACTGGAAGTGCCTGATCATACCAAAAAAAAAACAAAAAAAATGAGCAGTTGGATAAAATCAGGTGACGCTGTTGCGGGTGCTGCGTGGCGTGGTCTTCTTGTTTTTCACACCAGGTGCTACTAATTTGTCTCCAACCAAAGTCACGCATTGTGAAGCCAAACGTGCGTTTTTAGCTACAGTACAAACCGCACACGAGCCCCGGCCATGGTTCGCGTTTCCCTGCTGCTTTTTCTGCCGCTGATGTGCGCCTCCGACGCTTCGGTTTCCCGCAGAGGACGCGGGGGCCTGCCGCCGCCGCCGTACCTGCACCTGCCGGTGTTCGTGGACTCCAGGCTGCCGCTGGTGAACAAGGAGCACTTCTCCCCCACCGGGGGCACCGGGCTGGAGCCGCTGCCCGGACCCGTGCGGGGGATCCTGCTGCCGGAGCGGCCCGGCGGCACCGGGACGCACGGAGACTCCACCGCGTCCGTGAACGTCTCGTGCCAAAGTGACAACAGGGTGCACGTGCGGCTGCCGAAGAGCATGTTGGGCTCCGCGAGGAAACACCGCGAGCTCAGACTGGGCACGTGCACGGCCAGGCCGTCGGAAGACATCCACACAAGCGATCGTTTTCATTTCGAGTTCGACCTTCGCACGTGTGGAACCAAACGCAGGGTGAGCGTGAACACTCAGCAGTCTTTTCCATTTCAATGTTTATGGTCTGAAACCACACTGAAAACCACCCTGGAAAAATCCTCAGTATGGAAAAACACAATTAATGGATTTTCTTAAGTTTTATACAAACATATTGTTATATGCTATAATAGTAAACTCAACATCTTTGTTGTTTGATGTTGATCAGTAATCAGTATATGTTGTACAGGCATTTTTTTAGTTTTATGATTTTCAATATATCAATTATCAATTATTAATGATGACTTTGCAGCCTTTTTTTCATTACACCTATGATGAATTGTACCTTGCTTTTGTTCTCTGTGCAATTTTATATAACACATTGCAACAAATGAGCACAATATGAACAAAAGCAATGTCTTTAAAGTAGGTTTTGACACGCAGTCCCCAAAAAGACAAAGACGCAAGACTGAGGGTGAGGGAGCTGTCATAATTTATACTTCTGGTGCAAGTTTTGCTAATGAAATGATCTAGACCAAATGGCATGGAGTTCATGTTAGTAGTCTCTACTGTTCTTCAGTACAGTAGAGATGCTAGAGACACAGTAAACCCTTTAAAAATAGATATTTAACCGATTGTGTCTTTGCAGATTATCGATAACCAGGTGGCCTATACAAACATATTACAATACGACCCACCAAAGGTCCATGGAGTCATCAGGCGAGCTGCGCCCTTCACCCTGCCCGTTAAATGCTATTATAACAGGTGAGACTGGTAAAAAAACTAAAAAAACCACACACACCCAAAAGCACCCTGCGACAAATAGTTTTCAACCTTTTTTTTGTCTTAATCTGGACGATGTATGTAATGTCTCAGGTACCAGTACTCCTACAAAATCGGCTACACGCCAAAGATGCGGATGCGCAAGCTCTTCAAATCAATGAGAAACCGAGAAAAATTCATCCTCACTCCACGGAATGGTAAAACCTGGGGGGGGAAACTCACCTTTTTGTCAGCCTCACATTGATTCCTAGAGATCCCAAAATCCTTAAGAAGCCTTGGAGTTTATTGTAAATTTATGAAACAATGCATTCCATTTGTTTTTAATGTCATATGGAGCATTGGTGGCCTTTAATATTCCTATTTAGTAAAAGGTCATTTGAAATTATCATTTATTGTTTTTTATTATTTGGCAGCTCACATAGCAATAATACTAGAAAACTACAACTGTTGCTTTGATTGCCTTTACCTCGTAATATCATTCTAACTTTACCCAATTAGTGACCCTGTTGTCATTGGAAACCAATCGAAAAAGGTAAATGCGATGACATTAGATTCTTCTTTTGACAGCAGCTTGTAATCAGAAAAACCTCGTGTTCTGCCAGTATTCTGCTTCGGACTGAACGGCCTCTCTTTGTTTTGCAGCTCAGTGGGAAAGGCTTTCCCCATCAGACCAGTATCTGCTTGGAAAGCCCATGTACTTTCAGGCCGAGGCGGCGTCTATTTCGCAGAATGAAAGGCTATATGTGCACTCGTGTTATGCAACTCCTGAGAAATCTCACACCTCCAAGCCACAGTTTCTCATTGTGAAGAACTACGGGTAAAAGAACCCCCCACTCTCTAAATCAGACGGATTCTCTTTGTTTTAGTGTAAAAAAGAAAAAAAACTCCTAACAGAGTGTGTTTTTGTCTGTTTCTTTTTGTCAAAGGTGTATGGTTGAAAGTAAGGAAAGTCGTTCCAGATTCATCCCATACAAAAACAATGTCGTGCGGTTCTCCGTGGATGCTTTTTTGTTCAAGGGAATGACAGACCAGGTGCTTTGGATCATTAGAACAATTTCTTAACTTGCACATATTTTTTTTAAATTTGACGTTTTTATCGACAGCTCTACATGCACTGCACCATGTCTGCTGGCAGCTCTGCCCCCACTCCTACAGCAAAGTCCTGCAACTATGACACAAAGGCACGGAGGTTAGTTTTTTAGGTGAAATTTCAGGAGTAAAAGCATGCTTTATAAGTATTTCTTTACCCAGAATATCACCACCTTTTTCCACAGATGGGTCGAGTTATATGGATCAGCATCAGTGTGCAACTGCTGTGACTCCAATTGCAAATCTGCTGCCTCCACTGGTGAGTGTGTGTGTGTGTGTGTGTGTGTGTGTGTAAATACTAAATGCAGTATTTACTCCTGCATTGCTTAACCTTAGTTAAAAACTACACTTTTTTTTTATAAAGATAAAACTGGATACCAGATAAAAATCTTAAAAAAAAAGGAAACATGTGACCTATTTGTAAAAGCATTTTTGCTTTGGCAACACAAGATCTAGAAAAACACCAGCATTTTTTTCCAAAGGTTTTTATAAATAAAACATGTTAATCAAATCTTAAAATTAAATGTGCAATTACAGAATCCATACTAAGAATATATGAATGCTTCTTATGCTTTTTGTATCTAACGAACTGGACTGATACTGTTTATGTTTCTATTTAAATCCCAAACTATGATTAAGCATGTTAGGAAAAAATGGTCGACCTTAGGTTATTTAAGACTTGAATCATTAATCAAGTCCCGTTTGTACTTTCTGTCTCTTCGTACTCATCCTCAATCAGTTTGATTTATATGGAATTGGAAACTTCTTTTTTGAGTACATTAATCTTTATCTCCACCATGGAGGTTGTGTTTTAGCTGGAGTTGGTCTTTGTGTGTCTCTCAGCACGATAACTCAAAAAGTCCTTGGTGGATTTTCATCAAACTTTCAGCAAATGCTACTATGAATGTGATGACTAAATTTTGAAAACAATTTAGAAGAAATCCTGGTTTCTAGATCACTGTGAATGTTTTCTTATTCGGTAACATTGTGGTAAATGGCCATTGATTGGTGGTGATATCTAGCACCTGCATAGCCGAATGCTTATTGAATACATAAAAACAATTCTACATTTACCAGAGACCAAAATAATCAGCAGCCAAGCTTGGAAAATACATTGTAAAATGAAACCCACAACAACCCCAGACAGGAAGAAAGCCCCCACCACATCAACAACAATAATGCCACATCCCAAGGCGACCAGGCGGATGTCTGGGTGGACGGCTTCTGAGCCTGAAGTGACCACAGCGACGCCGACGGGCGAGGTGGAGGCGGATGTGGGGTTGGAGTGGCCTTTCGGAGGTGGGCAAGTGATGTGGGTCGAGGAGGATGGTCAGGGGATGAAGGGTACTGCTGTTGTGGAGGAGGAGGAAGACGAGAAAAAGGAGGAAATGGAGACCAGACAGGTGATGGAACGGATGACGACTTCACAGCCTGAAGTGACCATAGAGACGCTTGTGGGTAAGGTGAAGGTGAAGGAGAAGGAGTTGCAGTGGCCTTTCGGAGGTGGAGGAGTGATGTGGGTCGAGGAGGAAGGTGAGGGAGAGGAGAAGAAACAAGAGGGAATGGAGACCAGGCAGGTGAACGAACGGATGAGGACTTCACAGCCTGAAGTGATCAGAAAGACGCTGATGGGTAAGGTGAAGGATAAGAAGCAACAGCGGCCTTTTACAGGTGGAGGAGTGATGTGGGTCGAGGAGGAAGGTGAGGGCAGGCAGGTGAAGGGAGCTGCTGTTGTGGAGGAGGTGCAGGAGGAGAAGAAAGAAGACATGGAGTTCATAGAACCTCGCAGAATATTTGAAAATATCTTTGAAATTAACGAATAAAGCTAATGTTTGAACAGTTCTCTCCAGTTTCATTATCCTAACAAGCTCAAAGGAAAAATTTAGAGGTGTAAGATTTAGAGGATATTTCTTGTAGTGTATTAGGCATCGGTTTAATTTGTCACTTGCAATTTGCATTATAACCTTGTTAACAATATAAATGGCATTCTTGCGGAAACGGACATATTTGCTTTATTGATAATACCATTCGTGTTTCTTCACTTACTATCAGGCTGCAGTTATTATCTTTGCATAAAATCTAGAAACTTTGCTCTTAAAAAAAAACTGCCCCATCTCTCAATCTCACTTATTTTTTTTAAAAAACAAATGGGACAGTGCTAACAATCTCATCTATCGTTCCTTAAGTTTGCAAAAAGCCCAAGGAGCAAGTTTTAACATTTTTTTTTTTAATTTTTAGACGTAGACCCTGGTATGCCCAAGTTGTAGATAACATGTCTTATGCCTATCAGATTTGGATGGTCTCATAATGGTAAATTTCCATTGGGTCCACCTGCTGTCCATCAAACCAAAGGCGGTCACACTGTTGTAGTCAGTCCTTATTGGCTCTGAAGCTGGCTATCTCCTGACCCCGTGTTTTGATTGGTTCATGCATGAGGTGAATTTATGTAAACAACCTCTTCGCTGATTTCCGCCTTACTGCTCATGGTACAGTGTGTCTTAGGTCTGAATCTGTAAATGATCAAGTCACAGGAGTCCATTTGTAGGTACAAGCATCATTTATTTAACTTTACATCATGAGTAAATGTGTTATTGCTACATGACAAACATTCTGTACAATTTCCTTTACAAATGTCAGGTCATTAAAAGTTATAACTGCAGTTTCGGCCTATGAAGTGAAAAGTTACAAAACCGTTATGCTACTTATACAGTTATGGCTATGATGTCTTTACAACGAGTTACTATCACACAGCATACTTACAAATGGAGTAGAAAAAAAAACTTGGTTCTATCACAACTGAAAAACCGTAAATACAGTGAGTCATCAGTATATTTTATACACAATCTTGGAAGGGTACGATATCACTACTTCCCATTCATCACAATCAACCGAGTTGGTTTACAGCTGTTTTCTTGTGTCCATCTTTAACAAGAAATGCTTCAAAGACAGCATCATAATGCCCTCATAAAACCAGACCATAGCGTCATATCATCGTAATTTCAGACGGCGTTCAGCTCCGGTGCCTCCTGGGTGGACTGTGCATGTTCATCGTTGCATATGTGGGTTCTTCTCCTTGGTTTCACAGTTCAGGTGTGAAATGCGTCGTCCTCAGTAGTACGAGCTAAGGTGGGAGTGGGTGGCGGGATGTCTGGTCATGGCTGACCCAGGGTAGATGGGGCTGTTGGGCGAGTTCCAATATGGCGACGGAGGTCCGAAAAAGTTGCCAGGGGAGACGGGCATGGGTGCAGGGTGGCCACCCATGAAGTTCATTTTGGGTTGGTGGCTGTGGTAAGGCTGCACGTACGACATCTCAGTCTGGTACTTAACAATCCCGCCCTCGGCCGAGTGATTCTGGTGCGCCTGCGAGATGCCCTGGAAGTCAAACTTGTAGGCGTAGCGCTTGCCGTGCACCTTGGTCATGATGTTCTTGTCGTAGTAGTAGCGCAGCGCCCGGCTCAGCTTGTCGTAGTTCATGTTGGGCTTGCTCTTGCGCTCGCCCCAGCGCTTGGCCACCTCGTCCGGGTCGGTCATCTTGAACTCGCCGTTGGTGCCCTCCCAGGTGATGATGCCGGCGTTGTTGCTGTCGGACAGCAGCTCCAGCAGGAACTGCCACAGCTGGATCTGCCCGGAACCTGAGAGGGGGAATTTAAGAAGGTAGAATTAAAGGAGTGTGTACAGACTTTAAGGGTTCACACAAAGCTAGACGGGAGAATGTCCATGAAACGTTTGTGACTAAAAATTTAATCGCAAATGATGATCTTTATTCTTTCATTGTTGAAACATTTGAAAGCCTTAGTTCATCAGGTTGTTTTAGGACCTTGGACAGCTTATTTTTTCTAATTCAGTACTGCAGGAGTTTTGTTGGGGGTGGATATCATTCCTGGAAGTAACAGGACACACATTTGACATCGCAGGACCTATTATTCCACCAAATGTGACCTTTTCACTGTGTGGCTTGGAGGAAGCGACAGACATCGGGGCAGAAACCTACCCACAGGCCTGTGAGCGCTGGGGTCAGGGAGCTTGTATGGACTTTGTTTGCCTGTTCGGTTCTTGGATGAGCCGAGGACTTGGCCTTCTGTGAGGAAACAGCAGGGCAAACAGTCATTTTTGGTGCGTGGGAAGCCCGATTTCGTCTCTGCATGTAGCGTGATGCAATTATGCTGACACAACAGGTGTTGCTCGGAGTTTACTTCATTTTGGAAGGGCAAGTTCCTGTGTGCCAGCCCTCGTTTGCTTTTCTCTCATGTTGCCAAAGCAGACAGTGTAAAGGCCTCATTTGTGTTGTCCTCTCGCGGTGGTTTAGATTCTTACCTGGGTTGGCTAGTCGACTGCTTATGGGCCCTAATGTCTGATATGGGTCTGCAAAGAAGAAAACATATTTTATATACTTTCTGGTGTGTGACTTTACTTCCCTACATAGAGTGAACCACCAGCTACCCTGCAACATTCACAAGGAAATTCCATAAACATGGAGATAAGTGTGGAGTAAATTGACACAGCTGTGCAGGGTGTTGTATTGATACACAGATAATATAGAAGATTTATGGACTTCTGGGGATCAAGAAGCGTGTCATCGGGTCACTTCATCCATCCATCTGAGCCCCTCCGATGGTTCGAATGCAGCAAAGTGAATGACATATTCTACTCTGATTGGTTTGTTGTAGATGTGGGTTGTGTCACACTCATACTGTGAGTTTGTACTTCACTTTATGACACTGTTAGAATTTTTATTCCAGCCATCTTTGGTCACCAAAGCTTTAAATCGATCATTGGTGGATGTGCTTTGCGGTATGATGTAGGACACTGTTACCACATTTCTCTTACAATTGTCATCTTTTCTCTCAGGCAGCCCAGGATGGCTCAGTGCAGAGGAGCCTTCATTTTTATTTTCACTATTTCTTTCTGTGGGTATGAGTATGTTTTGTATGAAAGGCCTTCGCACCTTGGACGAGTCTTGGAGCAGGGTCCGTAATTCTTGTGCTGTGCTGGTGCTCCATCGTGGACCCTGCAAATGACAAAGAAAATGATTTTATGTGACTCTGCTGTGGCCTAGTTTCCGTCAGTCAATTAATATGCAAAACCAGAGGTTGATCATGAATTATGATCACTGGTTTAATGTCATCCCATGTTTCTGTTGTCATACCTTTTGGCACTGCAGTCATTGTGTTTGCAGGCCAGCTGTTCCTGCGGCTGATCTCATCAAAACCGCTCTCTGCACACACGAGGAAACAAGAATGAGACTAGACTCTGACAAGCGTGTGGCATTAAAAAAGGCTTTGAAGTGGACAGTTTTACTATAGCGGGAAGGAAGTCAGTAAATGAAGACCGAGACAATAAGGGTTCTGGGTCTGAGGTCCGAAGATGACCCTCAGTTTCTTGGGTGAGCATTCTTTTGTTCAGGCCACCCCTGTAGCTGCGAGATTGCGAGTTGTGTCCCAGGAGTGGGACCCATACCCCCCGTTTCCTACGCCGGTGCAGCTGTTTCCTGTCTGAAACTGGCTGTTGAGCTTTGGACTCATTAAGGTTTTGTCGACTGAGGCCGGTGTTGTGCCAATGAGCCTTTTTTTTTTTTTTGACTCTTGAAACTATATGTACCCCACTTCTGAAACTCAAACGCATTATTTTTAAATTCCTGAAACGTTTAAGCAGCTTTCCTCAATTTGAATGCGTAGCTTTGATTTACACAGCGACAGCCCCCGACAATATGACATGACGGCATGAGACATGAAGCACCGTAAGAAAGCACCTTTTGAGGAAAATGCATTTATTTGTTCTAGGTGTCAAGAGGTAGCTAACGATTGGTTGAAACTAATTATCACAAGTATTTCAATATAATTTATTCTGACCATCTCCTTTTTTTATAAAATATTGAAAATTGTCTTACGCTTCAGTGATTTTCTATTTTCATTGCACCTCTGATAAAATTTTATACAACTAAAAAATTCTATATTTACAAATTCTAACCATTACTAGTTCACCATTGATGATGTCAAAGAGGTCTTTAAGCTGATGTGAGTAGGATCAGGTCTCAATGATGCCACTGCCAACATGAGCACACAAACCCGCAACGCTATCGGATTAAAACGATGCTTATCTGTGACGGCTGCACGGAAATGTGTTTTCAAGAGCGAATCGCTCAAGCGCAGTTGAGGAAAGCAAAAGACAAAGTCACACGTATGCAAAATCTCCTGCAGAGGCTTTAATGAGGCGATGGAAGATCTCACCTGCTTTCACCTGTATTCTGGGCTGCTGTTGTGCTGGCGTGTTGTTGGTGGGGGTTGTGGAGTAGGAGAAGGTCGGGCTACCTGCATAAAGACCACAAGATTATAATCTGTTACAATACAGAATGAATCCATCAGGTCCTTATTGGGGTGTTGTGAGTGTTTTTTTAAGAGGCAATCAAAGATTGTACAATGTTAGAGGGGTGTTGACTGTGTTGAGGACATCAGATTATATTGTAAAATGTTCCCGTCATGATGTCAACACGCGTGTTGTAATATTCCTTTAAAACCCAACTAGAACATGGTGTCTGTCTCTGCTACAACTTGACGCGACTCTGTTACTTCTGCAGATCACCGGTTACACATAGTTACATTAGTCACAAACGCAGCGCAATTATGTAACATAGCAAGTACCAGAAATCATGAAGACATAATTTGTCCGATAAAACACAGGAAACCCCACGTTTGCAAAGAGGAAAAATGGTCAGTACGCTTACTGAAGACAGAATATTAGATTACCAACATCAGCCATGTGTCCTTGTGGTGGTATTTGTCTATTATTTGACAATATATGATGACAGAACAATTTAATCTTTGCGTTTAGTGCAGCAACTAATGAGAAAAAATACTTATGTTTGTGATGCAAACGTGGAACTTGGCACACATGTTCACTATAAGCCGCTCTTTCAGAAAAGCCTGGGTGTCTACACAAAATTGGCAAGATGGCCATTATTTTTCAAGATGGCCGTCAATTGTACAAGTTTGCTTTCAGCTTGTATTTGCAGAGAAAATATATCATTCATTGTACAGAAGAGTTTGTCAGGTAGTTAATCACAAGTAATTCCTAATGTATAAACCCACGTTTGGAGGTCACACTGATGCTTTTGAGGATGATTTAGTTTGCTAGGCTTCTATGTTGAAGTGATTTGGTTACTTGACCAATAAGTGAAGCCAAGTGAAATTCGGCTGCTATATTATTGATTTGCCTTGGGTCTCCTGTGGAGTAATAATAGTAGGTAAACTAAAACTGAGGAAATGAGGTCCTATGTCCAAAAACGACCCATTTAAACAACATGGAAAAGAAGATCAAATACTAAAGTACAGATTTCACTAACGCTGTGAATGGCAGCCATCTTGAATTTTTGAGTCACACCCATAGTATATGGAGAAGCTACGTACAAAGTTTCATCGTTATATACACTAAATGAAGTAACCTAGTGAGAGGAAGAAAATGCAAATCTGCTCTACTAGTTTTTTAAAGCCCTAAAGAGCCTTCGTGATCGTCTTACTCTGCCGGAGGTAACTGAGGTGCGACAGCAGGATGTCGGCGTTGTAGGCCGAGGTCAGCCGCATCATGTCGTCCTTGGTCATCTTGCACAGGGACTTGCCGTCCAGCGCCGCGAACAGCATGACGTCCACCTCCTCCAGGACGTATTCCTTGATGGCCCAGTCCAGCCACTGCCGCACGTGGTCCTGCGTCCAGACCTCTGGATCTGGAAGCGTGGAAGCAGGAGAGTGACCGGAAAAGACTCGACAGGGCGCTATGTTCGATTGTTGAAGGACTACATTTAATTCTAGGTGCTAGGTCACACTTCCTATCTGAGCTCTTATACATTGAAAGCTGCTGTTCTGCTTTTCTGCCAGAATACTGCCATGATAATGAAAATGTTTGTGTAAAATACCACAAGTAACTTAATAATTGAAGTCAAAAAAAATTTTAAAGAAAAAAAATACCTAAGAACAGAATGGGGAAGGGTCATATGGAGGGATACTAGACCAGCTTTAAGAGCTCTTGGGCAAACATGGTTTGTGTGTAGGTCATGAAAGTGCTAAATAGGTCTGGAAATTACTTGTGTACTAGTATCAGTTCATTTTGATACTTACTGCAAAATATGAGGTTGGGTGTGTACAAAAACCGAGCCTGGTTGAGTCAAACTCAAAAAAAGGCAACCAGCTGCAGCAGCTTGTTTTTAAAGAAGTAGGTCTGCTATTCATATACGTGTTTTTAAAGAAAAAAAGAGATGTGATGTAGATGTATGTAATTACATGTTGGTACCCAGGTCGGTGGTATCAACTCTTATATTCTGTACTTTTGTGTCATTTGTAAGTTTTTAATGACTTTAAATCTTTTTTTTAAACGTCTGAATATCCATCTGGCTCTCTTCCTACCATACTAAAATATATCAGGAGCCTTGATTCAGGAATGCGAGCTCGTTTCCAGTAGCTAACAATGACCGTGGGCTGTGAATCGCTCGTAATATCGGAGCAGGAGTCGCGGTGGTGAACGGAGGCCACCACACCCTCGGGCCCTGATTGTCCTTGGGTAACACATGCCGCTGTGATGCAATATCCGCGTATTATTAAGCGGAGTAACCAGCGCTGGTGACTCATTGGAGAATCTCGTCGAACGGCTGAGAGCTGAAGTGAGGGGAAAAAAATAAAAAAACGTCCACTTCACCTCTCTGGAGCCTCGTCCGTCTGAGGGGCTGAGAAACTGACTCGCTGACACGAATGCACAGCGAATATTCATAAGAAGTCACAGGATACGAACAGTATGGGAACCGTGCAGCAGAGAGAATGTGCAGCATGTTGTCAGCTTAGACTCTGGATGGTCGGACTAGTGATTCATAGCCAGAGATGATGTGCACTAAATTACATGCAGTACAAGTCGTATAAACTTGACTATGACTGCTCAGATAGTAATGACTCATCAATGTCATTAGAAGATGTAGGTCTGTGATTTCTCTTGAGTACTGAGAATTTCCTTCTTTTCAGAGTTTAACTGTAACAGAAGTTTAAAAAAGAGCCGTTAGCGAAGCTTGACCGACCTCTCTTTCAGGATGAATATTCAACAGTGTGTTTAGGTGTAATACAAGAAAACATGGCGACAAACAGCTCGGCTCAATCAGGCCGAAGGGCCCCAAATACAAAAAGAATAAACATGTAACCTTGAAATTGAACTGAAGCGTATTAAATCTGATGTTTTAAAGGATGATGCTGATGTTGTATTGTATTTTTCATATATTATTAAATCCAATAAACACCAACAATGCTTTTTGCCTTGTCCTGATACCTTCTCATTTAGCAGATTAGTGAGTAAAATAGGATTATTTTTAGCTTCGGATGAATAACGTGTGAAAAAAGCGTATTGCAGAAATACAGTCAAGACCTTAGTTTTTTGTACAGTTGCTTTTTTCCCTCAGCACATTAAGTCTTAAATAAAATAACAAAAAAATAGATTTGAGTGTCAAGTCTCAGCTGACCTTTGATTAAAAACAATATCGCTCTAAATGCATTTGGTTAGCTGCTGTGGGATTGAGTTCCTCTACACATCTCCTAGTGAAGCATTAAGCTTATTTATGAGCGTTTTTAGCCAACAGTGGAGCTCTAGCATACAGGTGATATGTGCAAGTAGGATCAATTCATTGATGCTTTTTATTAGATTAGATGATGGGGAAAAAATTGAATAATGCTAGCAAGTTGGAAAAAGTAAAAAAGAATCTGAAATATATTTACATGTAGAAAAAATTAACTTAACTTTTGAAAAAAAGAGAGACAGGAAGATCAAAAACGGAAAAAGTTACTTCCTGCTCTCACGCTAAATTTCTCGTGCCCAACCAAACATTGTGACCAGAATCCTGCTTCTGTTTATCCGTGGCACGGGGAGGGGGTGACGGATTTTTGATGCCCTCTGCCCATCTGTGATTTTTGTTTATGATATTGTGCAAGCCGAGCGTTTGCCAGGGCTTGAGAAACGCGTCTTGTGACGGCGGCGCTGCTGCGCGAGGGCGGCAGCCAGCGGGTCAGCTCACCTGCCGGCACGATGACCCGCTTCTCCTCCGTGGCGTTGCTGGGGGGGGTGGCGGTCTGGGGGCTGACCCGGGGCTCCGGGTAAGAGGCCTGGTACGGCAGCGGGGCCCCGTCGTTGCTCACGTGTCTGGAGCGCTTCGTCACGCTGCAGTCCACCGGCGACTCACGGCTAGGAGGGGCAGAGGTCAGAGGTCAACGGGGGAACTTTACCACAAGGCCCCTCTTCTTTTTTTTTTTTTTTTTTTTTTTTACAGAGAACACAATACAACAATATAAGTTTAGTTTTGTTATGTCAGCATTTATAGCACTTCCTGAAGGAGCTTATAAATGGACACTACTAAAAGATTCTAAAAGTAAAACACATTTAAATAAGAAAAAGAAGGGGCGTATATATGGACACTACTGAAAAGAGGGAAAAAGGGAATTGATAAGGACTAAAACAAACATGGGAACCACTAAAACATGTGATAGCTATTTAATTAGAGGGGAAAAAAGATTAACTGTTATTAGATGATAAACTGAAAACTAAATCTTTACTAGAATTTGTTCTGCAAATGACTGATGAATACACAAATCTTAAAGTACTTTTTTAAGCATAACAGATTTGGTTGCTAAAATAGTACCTACCCAGAAAAAGAAAAGTTTCTAAATCTAATAAAGTTAACCAATAACACAGTGCCCCTGGATTACACAGAGAACACTATTTCTTTATAAATGATATATTCGCTGATTTCTCAAAATGCTTCTCAAAATGGAATAGTTAAAATGATAGTCAAATAAAAAAAAAAGAAAACTGAATTCAGGTCAGCATAGTAGGACGCCTTTCACAGGATGTGGCTTTTTGTAAATGCTTACTTTAATTTTTAAAAGTTGTTTATGAGTCATAAATTGTTTTTGGAGAACAGTCACGAGATGATCATTTAAATATGTTTTTCTCACTTGTGGCCTGTTCTTCATGTTCATACTAACTTTCGATGTAAGTAAGGAAGGACACAATTCTGAATGTGCAAAAATATATTAAAACCTTTGTATGCAGCTGCAGCCAAATCAAGTGATATCTTGGATAGTTGCATCTTTTTTTTGGACACATTTCCATCCCTTTGTTACTATTCTTCCCCTGCCGCTCAACAGGAAAACACAGAGAGGGATTTTAATTTCACTAAAAATACTTTTGACTCATTTAAAGCTTCATAGAAAGTTTTTGGGTACTAATAACCCCTTTAAAAGTTTATATAGGTGCCTGAATTCTATTCTAATTCAATAACGTGTATCCATCCTTTAGTAAAAAGTGCTAAATAAATACAATGAAATCCCTCTAGTTTACGTTAGGGTCACGTAAAGTGATGATTTACATTTGGTAAATGAACAATAAACAAATATTTTTAGGTTCTGGGAAAACCCGGGCAGGCATCGTGACAAAGGCCCAGTCAGATAATCCGGGAACGCGCTCCCCCGTGGCCCCGGCTCGTCCTGACTCACCTGGTTCCGTTGACGTGCTCCGCTCTCTTGCCGGGGTTTGGCGCCGCCGGGCCCACCCACTCGCTGGGCTCGCTGGGCTCGGGGCTCTGCTTGGAGGCCTGGCCGTAGCCGGCGGGCGACGTCATCTCGCTCTTCATGTGCATGGCCGGGGCCGCGGGGTAGGGCGGCTCGAATATGGGCTGGTCCTCACTCACCACGGACAGCGCTTCCTGTCCAACAGAGCCAAGCCAGTCAGTGTCTGACACCAACGGAGCTGGGTCACAACCTGTGGAAACCGCCTTTTACTCCACCTAAAACGCCTAAAGGTTTCAAACATGAATGTTCAGCAATTAATCAATTTTAGTCTTTTTTTTACCCCACACTTATAATAATCTAATATTTCCTGTATCTATATCCTCCATAAATATATGCTGCAACGATTAAGTGACTATTTTTCTCCACCTTTCCATATACGTAGCTCATATATTGATGATTTGGAGATCTTTTAATCAAAGGCTTAATTTTCCAGCCTCCGAGCTAAGCATATGCTTAAAATCCAGTGGCACAGCACACACGTTGATTGTATAAAAAATTGAGAATCTGGTTATTTTACACTCAGACACATAGAAGTTTATCGAACAACCACAAAATACTCAGAATTTAAAGACAAACTGTTCAGAAATGCTGTGAAAGAGCGTTCTCATGCAGACTTATCTTAAAAAACAATCAGCAACCTGAACCACAGCTTAATTTTTTCGTTAGGATTGAGGTTGCATGGGGGGGAGGTGGGGTGGCGAGGGTTGTGAGCTCAAGGTGGAGACTAATCGAGATGTCAGACCGTCTTCCTGTGTTCAGCATCTACAACAAGGCCTCAAACCCGCCCCGAGATGGCACTTTTCATCCCACGCAGCCGGTGGGGTGGGGTGAGGTGGGGGGGGGGGGGGGGGCAAACGCCGGACCTGTTGTTCTGTCTGCTGCTCAAATTAAGTGCGTGCATGCGCGCTGCCACGGCCAGAACCTAAGTGGGTGCAAGTGCGTGTTTGTTTAGAGGAGTTGTGCATTGTCTTTGGGCCTCGTACGTCAGCGCCGTGCTTTTTCAGTGGCCTACAGGAAACCTGGCCGCCATGTGCAGAGGAACCTTTTGGCACAGGCCAAGGGAGAGGAAATGGTGGAGGAGGGGGGCACCGTGTTTAAAAAAAAAAAAAAAAAAAAAAAAAAAATGTAGGTCATTTTAAAGCTGGAAAACAAATCCTAGAGCCTGTGTTGTCCAGAGGAGAGGAGAGGGGCTCGAGTTCATTGGACAGCAAGGAGAGCGTAGATCGCTGTATGTGTGTGTGCGTGTGTGTGTGTGTGTTTTTTTTTAGCTCAATTGTCACCCTAAACCACATCTTAATGCGTGGCCCACATCTTTTTGCATTTCCTCGAGGCTGCAGACAAACTGATACAGAAGGCAGCAGCGTTTGAGCTTTTTCTAGTAGCTGCTGCTGCTGCTAGTGTTACTGCTGCTGCTGCTGCTGCTGCTGCTGCTGCTGCTGCCGCTGCTGCTGCTGTGTAACGGGAACGCCCTCCATTTTGATTCCACAGAAAGCAAGCAAGCAACAACCCGATAAATGCGTCTCAAGATTAAAAAGGCAAAACCTCTGAGTGAAGTCGTTTTTAGAGGATGTCTGATTTTTTTTTTAACTAACTTGAAAAACATTTGCTGCATGCACTTTTGCGTGACCCGAGCGTTTATCAGGCCTCCGTGTTGCCCTGCTCAGCTTTCTTTTGACTTCACTGCCCTGTTTTCTTCTTCAGCTGATTGCATTGTTTGACTTCTGTGGTGCCCCCCCCACCCCCACCTCTCTCTCTGAGGCCCTTCTCTCTGTGCAGAAGTGAAACAGCGAGCTGAAAGCGGGATAAAACCGGCCGCTGGCACCGAGTCTTCATGAGAGGGGATGATAATGAACATTTATTTTCTTCTTTTTTGCGCTCGACACTCCCGTTGCTGATAGGATCACGATTCTGAGCCGTTTTTTTCACACTCAAAGCTAATGCTTTCATAACCTCAAACGCACACTCCCGCTCTTTCTTTATCTTCCTTCTCTCTCTCTCTCTTTCTCTCTCGCCCTCATCTGCACACTGATACAAATATACCAAAATGTGGCCTGACCGCTAATGCCACAACTGACTTCCTGTTCAATGTGTTTCATAGAACAGCCTGTTGCTCAGTGACACAAAACAACTTTTAAAAACATGACCTTTCTCCAGGCCGACGCTGCTTCATGGGCCCGTGTCCTAAAAACTGTACACAGGTTTTTATTTATTTCTTTATTTTTTCACAAGAGTAAAACGTTTTCGACTGTTTTCGCTCGCCGCGTCGAGCTCAGCCCGCCGGGCCTTGCGTGGAAACTTTGACGCGGCTGTCAGTCAGCAGCTTTGCGGCGTTGCATCATGCAGTTGTTGCCCAAACCGAGAGCTTTGAGTCGGCTCACTGGCTTTTTTACAACACAGGCCGCTACGGCTATCATAATGTACCAAATGTCTCACTTCAGATGGCCTCACCTGCATTTTAAATAGTTTCTAAGGTGTTCTTTTTGTTGTTTTAGTGCATATAGTAGTGCATATAGATGGTCAGAATTGTAATTGTGTCAGTGCTGTTTCAAACTCTCAATGTTTAATGATGAAAATGATTATGATTAAAGTCAATGATCGAACTTGCCGATTAAAATCACATCAAGTTTTGCACTGAAGTGTTTCTAAAACTGAACATGGGTGGAACCCGACAGGTCCCACCAATCTGTGTAGGAAGTGACAAATAATTAAACCATTTGACATTTCAGTAGCATTGTCTGCAGAGAGCTAACTTTGGGAGCAAGCTTATAACTGCAATCAAGGATGTGGTTAGAGCACCTTTTCTTGCATGCACTGAGAAAATGTGTTTTTTTTTTTATTTTAGATTATTTTTAGTAGTTTTGTGACTAGATATTTAAGGCACTACTGGTGCAGCTTTACATCTATTGGAAACATTTTTATGTTGCCTTTGTGTAACTCATGGTCATTCATGCTGCTATTTTTTTGTATCTGCACTCATGTTGTGTTAAACTGGGCCACCATATCTATTTGAAAATAGACAAAGTTTAAAGTTCCCCTCAACTCAACAAACCGTGTTTTTTTTTGTTTTCTTGTTGCTGCAGCTGAATGTCATAACTTCACTGTGCGGGATGATGCATGTGCAGTTTGACACGAGAAGGATGTTTACACATTCATCCGCTGAAAGTGGAAAGTTTCTCTATGCTCATTGAAAATCTGATTTTAAGGGGCGGGGCCTAGCAGCATGATGGGTGGTAATATTCAACTTACACAAATGAATGGCGTGGAAATAAAAGCCTGCAGGGCACCAGCACTGTGAAACATCTGATGTCCAGCAGTTAAAATTAGAGCTGCAATTAGTTGATTATTCGATTACTTGCCGACTATTACATTAATCTGCAACTATTTGATAAAAGATGAATCCTTTTGAGTATTTTGCAAAAAGAAAATGTCTAAATTCTCTGGTTCCAGCTTCTCAAATATGATTATTTGTAGAATTCTTTAGTCTTCTATAATACTAAACTGATGATCTTTGGGTTGTGGACAAAAAAAAACCCACATTCTAAGGTATTTTACATTTTCCACTGTTTCTTTAACCAAAAAACTAATTGCTTAATTGTTTCAATAATTAATAGATGAATCTTCTATCAAAACAGTGGATAAAATCATTTGCATATTTATTGACTCCGGGTATTTTGAATATTTAAAAAGGATCAACTTTTAGTGTGGAAAACCACATTAGACACACATTATTACTCAAAGTAGATTATGTTATAAGCATCATCAAACTAGTGCTAATCCCTCATACTTGATTAATCTTTATGCATTTTTCCTGCTGAATGAGAGCAGATCATTGGTAAGTAAAGTATTCATAGAGGCCCTCAGCATTACTGCATGCGTTAAATTCATATTCCACACATTTGTCGACATCAACTTCGCAACTAGTCCAACATGAGTCCAATAGAAGTCAAATGACTATTAGTCAACATGAAGTTTCTGTAGTGGAAGGACAGCCCTTCTGAAAACACGGCTGTCTCTTTAATGACTTGACTTTCCTCACCGAGTTTGCATGTATCTCCTATTTCGATGCACTGGGTTTCTGCTTTCACCAACGCAAAGAATATTTGAAGAAAAAAAAAAGAACGGATTAAAAAAAAGATTAAAAGCCTACACACACACACGCGCGCGCGCACACACACACACACACACACACAAACAAGGTGCAACAGGCCGAGTTGTGCAAACGGTCCCCATCGCTCGCCATGTCTGAGGCAAGTGGCGAAAAAAAAAAAGCAGAAGTGATAGTCGGAGCGAGCTGATTTTGCAAAGAGCTGAGCAGCTGCAGCTTTCTGTCGCACAAAACAAACGGTGCGGTTTTTCGCAGCAACGGAGGCTCGTGAGCTCGAGGCCTCGCGCGTGCGCGCGCGTGCTCGCGCGAGGCCTCGTAGGCCGCGGACTCCGCTCCGCGTCTCCAGCCCAGGGAGGACAATGTGCAGCTTAAACAACAATGCGACGCCTCGGCCCGTCCACTTTCTGCACGGGCTTTGTTGCTTTTTTGGCAACTTTTTTTTTTCTAGTCCAAGGGAGCGGAAATGTGTGCGGAAAGTCTGAGGTTTGAGACAGGAAGCCTGCTGAATTCAGATAACGACACCTGACAGCGCTCCCGTTTGCAGCTATAAATTATACTTAAAATAACCTCAAACACACAATCTACTGCGACAGAGCGAGGGGGGAATATTCATTCTAATAACCTCAGTTAGCATATGTGAACAGCGCGAATGGTTTTAAAATGTTAAATACATTTATAAAGAACATACATAAAGGGCTAAAATGAAGATTCCTCGTTTCTACACTGACCTGATTTGATGTCAAAATGAAGGATAAATTAGTTTAGTTTATTGCAAAAATAATCAGCCATAGAGGCCCCATTTTCTCCCCTAACGCCTTTAGTTTTTTTTTTTTGGTGCAAACTTATCCGATCACAACGTTTTATTCGGTAAAAATATCAAATCTTGTTTGGAACAAACGAATAACTTCTGTTTAAAAAAAATCGTCTAAATTAGGAGGTTGTTCAAAAAGATATGAGAATATCTATGATGAAATTTACAAAATAAAAGCCTGGCGCTTTATAGTGTCGCATATAAGACGCACTTTCGTTTATTAAAAAAAAAACAGCATGAACTAGAACCTCCATGTTTGTGGCGCGCAGCGTTAGGATGAATATATCTCTGCATTGTCCGCGTTTCGTAATAATCTGTTAGTCACATAGATGCGACCCTGACATGAAGGCCTTTATTTGTGCACTCCTTCACCTGTTGCTGTAAGGGAATGAAACGAGAAATAATACCGGTGGTTCGATGGAAACGAGTCTTCTCCGCTGCCGGGTTGCTCCATGGCGTCTTCAGGGACACCTGCCGTGTGCGCGTGATTAAAATCCCGCATCCCTCCGTATAAAGCAATTCTTCGTTTAAGAAGGGGGGGGGTAAAAAAAAAAAAAAAAAAAAAAAAGAAGGTGTAAATATTCGATAATTTTGCGCTATTAATGTTGTTCTGACTCCTTTGGTGCTGCGGGATGAACTCGATCAAAGTTCATTAAAAAAAAAAGAAATAAAAGATTTAAAAAAAAAACGCGTGCGTTTCGGAGAGAGCGTCTTTCACGCGTGGAAGCGGCCACCCGATTCGTGTTTTTTTTTTTTTTTTTTTTATCTGCGCGTAAAGATGCGGTGGTTAGTTGTGTTATTATAGAGCCGACATACAACCACGAACGGGAAGGAAGAGGAAATTTTGTACAAGAAGGAAAGAGTGGGGAGCTGCCTCTCTCTCTCACTCGCAGACCGGGGCTGGTGTGGGTGGCCGCCTGTCACTGCTCCGCGGCCGCGTCAGGAAAAAGCCCCAAAAGAAAAGGCGCATCTGGCACCTACCTTTATCGTACAGTCCATTGCAGCAACCTCGCAGTCTTTGTCATTTAGTCGTTTTATTTAGTTTTTATTCTCGGTAAATGTAACAGCTAATTTGGCCCTGTAAACCTCTCTTCAATACATGCAGGGGTGCATTGGCTCTATGGCGCAAACCATTGCAATTTTTCGCTCGCAGACCATAACCGGATGACAAGTTCTCTCTCTCTCTCTCTCTCTCTCTCTCTCTCTCTCTCTCGCTCTCTCGCTCGCTCGCATGCTCTAAATTGGGAAGTGAAGTCACTCTTTAACGCTGAAAGTACCAAAGTTGTTTCTTCGAGAAGCCAAGCACTCGGTGCTCAGAAAGGGAATCCGATAGACTCGTTAATCTCGCACCATGATGCCACAGAACAACAGCTTTTCCAGTATTTTTTGTTGATGGTTCAACCGCAGTGAAAATGAAAAAGGGTCACTACTGCAAAAAAAAGGAGCTTCTGTGGTCAGACACCATGGTTCCAGGTGTGATATGGGGCAGAAACTTTCAATAGAAACAGAGGATGTATGCCAAAAATACATACAAAAAAGTCAAGACTCGCCTATGCACAATAGTCATTTTTTTCATAATACTTCACTTTTTTGTTCAACACTTTATATTTCTTACCCTTGAGCATTTCCAGGTCCCAAATATATATTTTAGGTTAAAGTTTACAACTGGTAATTCTCATTCATGTGAAGTTGTGACTAAACTCACTAAAAAGACATAGCTGTGGTTTTAAGAATCAGGAACATAGTTAGTTAAATCTCCTCTATCAAAACTTTTGTGTATATAAGTCTATGAGGACAATGGCAGGTTGTGTCTGTACCATTATTATAAATGAGCCACTCTGGCTGGTTTAAATGGCTGTCAATCGCTTCCTATGATGAGAGACTTTTCTTATTTATAAAATGTGTTTTTTAGCACAGTCTGTGTGGTCCATGTGGTGAGATTATTATACCACACATGATTGGATAATGATATGTGGATGTTTGTCAGAGCTCTGCATGAGTATCTTAGGCTTGAACGATAAATCAGCAGCCAGTATATCGGCTGATATTATTTCTGTAACTAAATAACGTCTCCACACAGTTTGTCCAGCAGAGAGCACTGACAAAGTTATGTTCAACTATACAATGACGAATTTATGGGATCATTATCAAATATGTGTTCAACCACCTCCATCCACTTCTTATTATTCACATTTTAAATTTTTGTATACAAAGAGGAAATGATGACAATTGAAAAAAAAGATAGTCTCTATATATATAGCAAAAGAAATTTAATGAAAAGCAGTTTAGTGAAAAAAAAACATGATAAAGACACAGCAGAGAGTCGACTCTGACTAAAACACTGGAGTCATTGGGAGTGTTGCACATGCATTATAATGCATTATAGTTAACAGGGCACTGATATGCAGCCAGTAAAAGACAAAAAATTGTCATATTTCTCAAATCAGTGCCCTGTTCACTCCTGTTAAATGGATGTCATCAAATCCAATATAGTCAGAAACACTACAAATGACTCCAAAGTGAAATGTGTCCACCATCATACAAATTGGGTTTTCACCCACAAGGCAATCTGCACTACCGTGAACTACAGTTCAGATACGTCTAAAAGGTCTCTGCAAAATAAAAAGTATGATTTATATTGTTATCTGTGAATTAAACTAATTATGGAATGACAAACAAAACCACTTTGTTCACAACTACCTTAGTAATAATAATGGAAGAAATGATAGATAGATAGAAATGATAATATGATACTGCATCTTTTAGTGGACAGCCAAGATGATTCTCTTCTCAGCATCTAACAGATTTAAACACAATAAACAAGTGATTACTTCTCTGTGTCCATGAGAAAACGCCTAACCACGGAGGATTATTTAGGCAGACAACTTTATTTTTGGTCATTCTTCAAAGAGAAGCTATAAATCTTCGTTCTTTTTTTTTTTTTACACTCCCAGAGGATCTGCATTCAGATGAACAAAAATAGTCCATATCCGGTCAACGTTCAGGTAGTAGCCGTCACTGTAGATGGTTAGTTTATGAACACAGAATCAGCACAGAAAATTTCCATGTTTTTTTTTTTTTTTCCTACTTTCAATCAGAGATTTCCTGGTTCATACAATTCTGACGTCAGTGAACAGACGGTAACAACATGACACATAAACTTGAAGGAAAAACTCACCGTTGACTTGAACAAAAGATTAAAATCACCATTCAACATTCTGCTCAATAAATAAATAAGCCTTTTAGGACAAAATAAAATACTTCATACGTTATACTCTTTTCCCTTCTGAACGTGTTGCATTTTTCAATTTTAAATAATGATCCAACATTTCATGATCAGAAGAAGTTCGAAACGTACAAAACCAATTTGTTTGTATATCAGAACTTTGTCCTGGTTTCTTCTCCCATTAATTATCTCATGACCCCTCACATTTATCTGGTGACCCCTTGAAAGGGCCTGACCCCCATGTTGGGAACCACTGGACTAAACTATCAAGCTGTATAAAGTAGCTGGAGCCAGCTGTCTAACAAACCACTACTTTTACTGTAGTAATAATACTTACTTTGACTTATATAATTATAAATAACTATACACTTAATGTAGTTAAAGCATTAAAGTAAACATACAAAGGTAATATAAACATCTTATTAGTATTGCATTAGAAGTACATAATACTGTCATAGTATTAGGATCTTGCTAGTGTATTAGAATAAAATTACTTTGATCTTGAAGTTCATTATACATATGTACCATGGGATCATGATACTCATGTAGTTTTGATGGGATATTAAGAGATAATAGTTAATTACTTTAACTTATTAATACTTTAACTACATCAAAGCATATGTGTCTTTAATATAATACTTTAAAGCTAATACTACACACTTTTGCTGCTTAGTACTTTACATACATCAAGCTCATAATATATCTGTATTGTTACTTTATTACTTTAACTACATCAAGCTTATAATAGTTATGTGAGTTTAATGCTTTAGTTACATCAAACTTATGTACCTGTACATTAATACTTGAATGACATCAAGCTCATAATAGGTACTTTTGGTGCTTAATACTTTACCCTAAATCAAACTCATACTATGTGTGCATTTTACTGCCTGTTACTTTAACTACATCAAGATCATATTACTTATGTACTTTGAGCACATTTGTGTACTTCACTTAGGATTTTTACTTGTAATGGAGTAATTCTTTTCTTCCTGGTTTATTGGCTTACAGATGTGCTTGCAGATGTGCGTTTTAAAACGTTGCAAACTGTGCTGTAGGTGAATTCCTGCGCTGCTGCTTTACTGCGGCGGACGGCTGTTAATCACTTGATGTGTTGTGTAACTTTATCCCGGTTGTGTCCTTGTGTCTTGAGGTGGGGCTCCCAATCACGACTCTCGTCTCCCACCGACGCGCACGATTTCACCCGGCACCACTTTTCCAGATGGAGCCCGTGTGTGCGTGCGTGCGCGCATGCGCGCGTGTGTATGCGTGCGTGCGCGCGCGCGTGTTTTCTTCCCTGCAGAAGGAGAATAGCAGAGCTGTTTGTTTATACAAGGCCCTGGGTTCGGCCTTATCTGCTGCAGCCACTCACGCGGTGATTTCAGACTTTCTTCGGCACTACTTGTGTGTGTGTGAGTGTGTGTGTGTGTGTGTGAGTGTGTGTGTTTTTACGGGCCATTGTTTTGTCGAATGGTTTCTAAAGATACAGATTTTTTTCTCTCTCTCGCTCTACTTCTTCATCCTCCCACCTCATTAGAAACCCACTGGCACAGCTCTGATTTCAAAAGCCTGCTCTCCATCCACACCCAGTTATTGAGTCCCGCCTGTGACAATCAGACTGAGCAGCTTTGAAACATGTTAAGGTCATTTATTCAGTGATGGAACACAAACCTGCCACAATCACAGCATCTGCACCACCGTGCATTCTTGCACGTTCTGTAGTCTGTGTTTAGATTAGAAAAAAAAACTTAAAGTAGCCATAATATATCATTAATCGTTAAATTATTTTATGAAGTGATTAGAAATCAGTCAGAGGCTTATGTGTGTCTAATACCTGACGCATCTTTATGTGTTAGTTTTATATTTAATCTGTGATATTATTGGAACCCTATCAATTAAGTATCATTATGGATCATTTTCTCCATTAGTCAATTACCTAAAAAAAAACACATAAAACATATGTAACCCCCCCCCTAAAAAAAAAATATCATGAAACAAAATCAAATCATGTTTGCTTGAGGAAATCACCTCAAAAATTACTCGATTCGCAGAATTGTAATAAAAATAAAATAATAAAATAATAAAATTCTACTCATTTACGTGTTTTCTGATTACAATTAGCAAATTAATAAAATAACAAATATAATAGAAGTACATAGTTCTGTGTGGAAACTGTATAATATATGTTCCTATCTTTAATTCTTTAATTATTATAATTATATGCTGCTGTGTAGTAATGTAACAATAGTGTAGTAATAATAGTACTATTAGTGTAGTGATGTTTATACATTTTGATGTTTTTTTTTTCCTTTTATTCCATGTTTTTACTTTTTACAAGTAACGTTTTTAATTGTGTTTTGTATCACAGTCTGTGTTTGGCTTCCTGATTTTTTACGGTGCGTTTGAATGAGGGACTTTTATGAATGATCTGTACTCCGGGGTGGGGGGGGGGGGCGGGGGTGCGGCTTGGATGAGGGGGGGGGGGGGGTCTGACGTCACGCCCTATTAAACAAACCTGGTCACGACGCAGAGCGGGGCCCCTCCCACCTCCGCTGCGTTTATAACCGGACCTGGTCCCGCAGAACGACCACTCTTGTCGTGCGTGACTCCTGTCCGTGGAAACCGGGAAAGGACCCGCAAATAAAGAGAGAAAGAGGGAGAACAAAAAAAAAAAAAAAAGAAGATGTACTGGGACACTATCATCAAACCTGGAGACAGCAAAGACTCGAAAATAAAGGTAGGATGGGCCATTTTTATTATAGTAATCAGATAATAATAGTAATATGAAGAAAAGAAAACATTATCATTCATATAATCTAACATATAAGTTAGTTATAATAGGCTATATAACAGTATTTTGGATATTTAATGCATATATGAGCAGAAATAGTGAGATTGAAATCTTATTTCACTTGTATCATGAGTTCATGTTTGTCCTGTTCTTTTTTTCTGTCTTCTCACTGGTTATTATAAGTTTCTTCTGCTTCTTGCTGTTGCTCAACAGTGAGAGTTGTGTTAAACTGCACTGATACAAAGTTGTAATCACACGCTCTTTCAACACAGATGGAGGTTTGCCAGACTGGATATTACACAGAGGACTTTAGGACACAGGAAGTGCCCGCAGGCTTCGACTTTGCATCTTATGGTGAGTTTAAAGAATCACTTGACTCCCGTTTGCTCCATCAACGTCAGGCAGCGACAGCAGCACAAGTTTTCAAACTATTTTGTTTGTTTGTTTTTCATTTATTATTTTTTTTTTTCATGTTTGCATAATGTGTTTCCTCTGAACCTGAGCAGCTGAAGGACAGAGGAAATATTTTCATTGTCAGTACCGTCACATCTGTCAGAGCTTTTTCATGGAGACCTTGACACCCGGGGCTCAAACTCAGGGGCTGCGTCAGGATTATGGGGTGCTGTGTGTGTGTGTGTGTGTGTGTGTGTGTGTGAGAGAGAGAGAGAGAGAGAGAGAGGGGGGAATGTCTGAATGGGCTGAGGTAGGCAAAGAGGGAGAGCAGCAGGGTGGTCGGGTTAAAGATACTCTCCATGTTGCTCTCCCCTCTGTGTCTCCCCTAATCCTTTCCTCCAGACTTCCTCCTCCAACAGATTTAGAGTCCCCCTCCCCATCCCTCCATCACTACTCTGTCACACTCCCTCCGCTGGCGTTTCCTCCTCTCTCTTCCTCCCCCTCCCTCCCTTGTTTCCTCCGAGCTGCCTCCATCCATTGAGGCCAAAGGACCCGAGGTGGGCCTGAGTGCCTGGTGCTGATTCGACAGTAAACAAATGGCTTTTTTTCTTCCACTATCAGGAAATAACCCAAACTGTTGAGTCTAACTTGCAGATTCATCCACCGCTTTTTTGTGTTTTTTCGCTGAGCTGAGCTGTGACTAACCCTCTTCTTAAAGGGCCATACCAATAATATGCCACATTTTAGCCCATTAAACACTGCACATATTATGTTAAATGTACTATCTACTTTTCAGTTTATTTCAGAGCAGCATGAAAACTGACTCACAGAGACTTGAAAATGCTTAAATTGCAGTACATATTTACTTTAATTGTTAATTGGAGTAGTTTTACTGCCAGGGAATCTAACGGGAAAGTCAAACTATGAAACTAACATCATTTTAAAAGATGATAGAATGAAAAAGAAGATTTTAATTACTTTTGTTTTATATAAAAGAGTTACACCTAAATACCTTGCTGTGTTTCAAAATTCTTGATTTAAAGAGATCCTGCCCGCTATTAAAGTTACTGAAATCAGCCAATCAGAGGGGAAGCCTCAGATAAAACCCACAAAAAACATACAACATGGGGACCCTCCTAAAAAAAAAGCGGCTGCAGCAGCTGACTCACATCCTGAATGTCACAGTTTTCCCTGTGAGACCAGAGTTTTCCTGTATGACCATAACCACAAAACGATTCAGAAAAAAAACAGGTGTTTGCAAGTATCGATCGTTTCAAACGCGACTCAAGTCTCGGGTCTGCATTTCCATGCCTGGCCGAGGTATATGGAATGATCAGTGTGGATGTACAATGTTTGGTATGGTCCTTTTCGACGCATGAGCCTTCCTCATCATTAACTGACTCCATCTGTCTGCACTGTGTTTAACCTCCAGACTACCCTGGTGAAGACCTGTCTTTTCTGTTAGACAGTAAAGCACCGGGACAGCAGCAGTATCCGGCAGAAAGCAGCTACCCAGAACCGCCGAAAGCTTCCCACCCGTATGACCCCAAAGGTGAAACCTCACACTAAACTATATTAAAAAAAAACATACGTTCAAGTGAATATGAGTCATATTATGTTTTTTTGATATACTGATCTCATGTTGGTTTCGCCTTTCTGCCTCAGTGAGCACCACTGACTCTACCCTCTTCAACCTGGACTCGTACCAGGAGTTCAACTGGTGGGCCTCATACCCACATGGTGAGCTCTGACTCTGTGGTCTCTCCTGATACAAGTTTTCAAATAATTTTTGACTAGCTTTACTTATTTATTTATCTTTTTTCCTCATGAGCAGACAGTCTACCAGTCGATCAGTCGCAAACCGGATACCAGGAATCTCCGCAGACATATCCGAGTCTGGTGCCCCAGAACGGGCAGTTCAGCCCGGCCATGGAGAGCAGCCACAGCCCCTTCTTAACGGCGAAAGCATCCAGCACATTACAAAGTAGGACATTTGGCCTTTTTTCCTGATATATAGGAGAACACCCTGTCGGGAGCCTTAGCGTGCGAATTCAGTGCCTAATTGTTCCGTCTGTTTCCAGGCGAGACGGATCAGAGCTACTCCTGCCGCGCGGCTGAACTCTACGACTCAGACGGTCAGAGGCAGCCGTCGTCTTTCTGGCCCGAGTACTCCTCTGCCGGCTTCACCGCCCCACTGCCACACCCGGCTCCGGCCTCCTGCGTGGGGAACCCCAGTCCTCAGTCCTCAGAGCAGTACTGCCCCCGTGTGGCCAAACGCAAAATCACGCACCCCCCGAGACCGGACAGGGAGGCCCACATGACTGGAATGTCTGCTTATCCAGGTTAGAACGGGATTCCTAGTCACGCCTGTGATGCCCTTGGATCTTTTTAGTGCAATGCTTATAAAAACCTTTTAAAATCCATTAGAAGTAGTAAAGAACCAGTTGCTTCTCCCCAAAAGTAACTCAGTAAGTAACTGAATGGCTTCACTATAAAAGTGATTTACTAGGGAAACAATGTAAAATAAAAATGTACTGGATTAATTTTTTTTGAAGAATTAATGTCTTGGACACTTCAGTTAATTGGGTGTCATAATTTAATTTGGTGAGGAATATATTGTTAACATCTTGAGGACATTCTGGGAGGCACACAAGGTTTAGTCCAGGCCCCTAGGGGCCCAGAATTAGATGCATAGAAGATTATAGAAACTCACAATTTTTTTGTCACCTAATGAATCTGTGTATTTTTTCCATTCAGGCTCTGGACCCATCCAGCTGTGGCAGTTTTTACTGGAGCTCCTGCTGGACTCGTCCTGCCGTACCTTCATCTGCTGGACGGGGGACGGTTGGGAGTTCAAGATGTCAGACCCCACAGAGGTGAGGAGGCTTCCTTGTTTCGGGATAGGGCAACAGTGATTTCTAGGGGTTTTTAAACACGAATCCTAACTGCTTCTCGAACCCACACAGGTGGCCAAGCGCTGGGGCCAGTGCAAGAACAAGCCCAAGATGAACTACGAGAAGCTGAGCCGCGGCCTGCGCTACTACTACCACAAGAACATCATCCACAAGACGGCGGGCAAACGCTACGTGTACCGCTTCGTCTGCGACATCCAGGGCATGCTGGGCAAGACGGCGCAGGAGGTGCTGACCAGTCTGAACGTTCTGCCCACAAACACGGAGTCGTGGCAGCAGTGCCCCGGGGTCGCGGCGGCGGCGACGTCAGAGCACAGCAGCGACAGATGGGCGACGCAATAGGGGAAAAAGATGCCAGGGCTCTGCCTCTTCGAACTCTGGCTCCATGTTGCGTGGAGTTATCAAAGGCAGACCAGGAGCCGATTTAATAAATGTTGAATTTCAGGGAAAAAAAACGAAAAAACAAAAATGAACAACTTGTAAAACTTTAAGGACGGCGTAGGACTGCTTCTTAAATAGACCCAGGAACAATTAGCCCCTTTAACCTCAGGGTTAAATAACTGCAGCACAGGAGGAATCTCAAGCACTGATAATTAGAGCTGCAACAATTAGTTAGACACTCACTCAGTTGTTATAGTCATTTGTTTTTTCTTTTAGCAATAACCCAAAATATTTAATGGTTTCAGGTTCTCAGATTACAGCATTTGCTGCTTTTCTTTGTCGTATCTTACAGGAGTCAGGAATACCTCTGTGTTTTATATTGTTGGTCAGACAATAATATTTGACGGGCACAGTATGTTTTATAAGCAGGATCACTTAACCAATTAATCGAAACAATAGTTGGAAAATAAATCAATAATGGAAATAACTGTTAGCCGCAGCCCTATTATATATAAATACTGTTTGCAACAACATAGGCAGTGTTTCAAGTGATTTGTAAATAGTGTTGATAGGATTTGCTATGTAGAGTTTTGTGCATTTATTATTTTTTTTAATACAAAGCTCATGTCTACCTCTGTTTTCTAATGATTTTCAGGCACTCACTGTGAAAGTTTTGGTCCGTGTGATGACTGTCTGTGTAAATAAACTGTATATAAACAGATTTGTGTGAAGAGTTTCGGTGCATGCAGGCAGGTGGTTTGGGTGGAATGTGTGTCTGGAACTCTATATGACTTCCAGTTTTTGTTATATTGCTTTTATTACCGAATATGATATCAATCACAGTTAAATACGCAAATGTGCAACATATTTTAAGCTTCATATTAAGCACTTTATTTGTAATTAGATGCACAGACATAATTAGTCTGGATATATTAATTAGTTAATGTCTGGTTTTTGAATGCAAAGAAAAAGCTAAATTGGGTAGTAGGTGACACAATGTAACTACAATTCCAGGTCACGTGACCTTGCTTGGAAATACAAGTGTATCCAAGAATTATTAGAATAGCAATAACAAACATGCTGCTGAAAAAGAAAACATTTTTTCTTTATGAACATACATGGATTCATGCACATTCACTTTTGAAGCTACTTTCCTTTCAGATCTTTAGTAGCCTTTACAATCATTAAGCCTACCGATAATTATTAATGGACAATAAACTACTAAATTCTAATTTGTAGTAAAACAAAATAATCATTTAGATTCACTTCCTCACAGGCATTGGGCTTTTATTTCCCAGTTTCCAGCGCCACCTACCTCAGAAACAGGAGAATTGCAGGCATGCAAAAAAATACTTAATTCTAAATACTATTCAAGCAGGAACCATAAACAGTATATTAATGTAGGAACCCATTACTTTTATTAAGTAACTGTTTGATAAAAGTTTTCTAAGGCTTCTTATTTGGCCAATTTGTGTTTCACGTGGACCTTTATGAAGGTTTTTACTGGATCTTTGAGGCTAAGATGAAGATATTGGAGTTTATTCACAACAGTAACATGATAAATGAACACCGATGCTTCATAATAATAATCTAATAAAGGTATATAATAAATCAGTACACAATGAATACATGGAATACTGTTAAGTCAGTGAACGGAGCTACGCGTTTGAAGGCGTGACACTTCTATCTGTGCGTCCGCTGCACCTTTTCCTGCTCTGGAAGAGAAAAAAAGAAGAAGAAGAAACGGACATTTGAGGAGCTCTCCCGTGAGAAATGGCCCCCCAAACCATCCCCGAGGCGATCAAGAACACGCTGGAGAACCTGAGCAAGAACGACTTCGAGAAGTTCTGCAGCCAGCTCCTGGATCGCCGAGAGGAACCGCGCGTGAGGCGCAACAAGGTGGAGGGAAAGAACTACTTGGCGATCACGGACGTCCTGGTCAACACGTTCACCGAGGCCGGGGTGTTCGAGGTGGTCTCCGAGATACTGAAGAGGATTGAGTGCTTCAACGACGAGAAGGATCTGGGTAAGAGACTTTAGAGCAAAGGAACTTTTAAGTTCGTCCTCCAGGCTGAAGAACGTCAAACCGCATGGTGAGGCTGTTGACTTATTATGACTTATTTGTTTGCAAGCTGTGAATTATTAGCGACAATTGACGGCGCTTGATTAAAAAAAAACCCGAATTATCATATTGTAATAATTGTCTTATAAGTAACTAGTAAAACTATTCTAACCACCACGCGTAATTTTTTTACTTTCGCTTTCGGCATGACCCAGATACCCTGTATCTAGTAGTCCCAGGTTTTCAGTAAAATCATACAAATATCCTTAAGCTCATTTAGGAGAAGATATTGGATATTACATACGTTATAATGCACTGAAAATGACTCCAGAAACATTTGCAATAACACTAAAGGCCTCAACATGGACTTTATTTGAGAATGGCATCAGGAAGCTTCACTAATATTGTCACGTGACCTGTTAATGTAATGTATATTGTAGAATATTATTCTCATGTTAATGTCGAGGAGAAAATATAGTTTTTCCTTTTGCTTTTTTGTAGTCGAATGGAAGTATAAAGTATGTATAATTAATAAACAGAAATACTCAGGTACAAAGTACAAGGTATGTATATATATATATATATATATATATATATATATATATATATATATATATATATATATATATAGCTATTAATCCTCTAAAAATCCTGGTATGCAGTTGTTGATCTTATTGATCTTAGACAGTATCCTTTTTATTTTTTATTTTTTTTTGGGGGGGGTTTAAAACATCATTTTATTGAAACAGTTCTAACATTTGTTCACTTCACACAAAGAGTGTGCAATTGCCCTTTATGCGATAAACAGTTGGTGAGCTTTGTGAAGTGAAATGAAGTGACAGTTGTTATAATAAATGACATAATAATGTCTATAATGACTCTATAATAAACGGCTCTGATACTACTAATACTAATGCAAATAAGGTGAAATCATTTTATTGTTTCACTTCACTCCTGCATAATTATATTTATTTATTTATTTTTTAAACTTTGTCTCCTTATTTTTGCAGCTGCAGACATACGTGCATTATCCAATCCTGGAGCCAGTGGCAGTAGGTTGTTTTTTTATTGCACACTAATCTAACCCTAACCCAAAGCCTATAAATATATTAGCTATCTATTTTTTGCCAAAGGAAAGAAAACAGAAGTCTACATAAAACAGTTGTCTAACTCCCATGAAGCAATTTTAAGTTTCCTTTTTGTTGGTTTCAGATAAAGGTCCCTCTGGTGAAGCAAACAGTAGAAATATAGTCATAGAAGGTGGGTGTAAAATCCTTTTCTCTTCTTGTGTTCTTGCTGCAGACTCTTCTTCATGGTGTCCAGACTGTCTAGAAAAATACAATCTGACAGTAAAACACACTCGCTATTTTACTATATTATTGGATAGATAGGGTTTTGGATATATAGGGGGTCAAAAATTTTTGAATGTGATTGATTTTAATAAAGGGTAATCATATTCACTCTTGAATTTGGAGACTGGCCACCTAAAAAAACGTATGCAATAGGCTGTAATGTCCATTGCACAAAACATCATATAGTTACATTGCTATAGAATCAGTAGTAATTATAAGCAGCGGCAAAAGTCATGCCATTTTTGGCAGGGAAGTTAAAGAACAAATTTCCAAAAATGTCAAACTATCTTTTGAATATTTGAGGATCTCTATTCTTTTATATCATTGAGTTACGTGTGTTATATTACCTACCCAATCTGTGTTTTTGATATTTGTTATCTGTACTTAATTAAACATATTGAAAGTAGTCAATCGCTGTTTTTGTCTTTTCCTCTCTCCTTAGCAGAGCACTTTGTGGATAAACACAGGATCCAGCTGATCAAGAGATTGAAGAACATTAATCCTATTTTAGATGAGCTCCTAGCCCGTCGTATCATCCAACAAGAAGAGTATGAGAGCATCAGGGCTGAGACGCTCAATCAGGAGAAAGTGAGGATGCTCTATGATGGTCCCTTGCAAGCTGGAATAAAAACTAAAGATGCCTTCTACGAAATTCTCGAGGAAAATGCTCCATATCTAGTTGATGACCTCAAGAAGGAGTAGAAATTGTTATGGAAATTGGAAATCAGTCGTTGAAACAAGCATACACAGTCTACCTGAATGAAATAGTGTTTTGTCCATAGTGTTCTTCAGCAAATTCTTATTTGGTTAAACGTTGTCCCTGTTCTGACCAATGAGTGTCATTTTATTACTTAAATTAAAAGCAAAACATGATGAGATAATTTCCTGTTCTGTTAAAAAAAAACATCTGCAGCTAATGTTTATCGAATTATTATGTAAGGTATAGACCAAGGATCTCATCAGAAATAATATTTTTTTTTAATGAAAGGGTTGTTTTTTAAAATATTCTGTCTAATAGCAATGCATTTATAATAAAATGTTCATATTGCTGTGCTCCTACATTTGAGTGAATTAATAGTTCTGATTGTGTGACTTGTGTTTATTTAAACACATTATAGGTTTTTTGTATCCTTTGCATAGATTGTAGCACAGCTATCATTGTCCAGCCAACAATTGGGAGAAGAATAAGTGCTGCGGGTCTGAAACTGTTAAAAATGCAAAGAAAGCAAGAGTAAAGTGGTTGTAAGTCAGCCTGTTCCTTCACATAAACTGGTATTACAAGTACTGTTAGGGCGCGAAGCCGTTCAAGTGCACATACTGAGGGAAGCGCTTCTCCGTGTCCGGAAACCTGAACATACATGTGAGGTGAAAACTAGAATAAAAAATCATTATCCTTCCAGGATTAAGACATAAGTGATATACACTAGTGTTCAAACGTTTGGGGTCACCCAGACAATTTTGTCTATCCATTGGAGAATAGAAAATATTGTCAACATTGAGAAGGTTAGAACATGATTTTTATTTGAAATAAGCATTACTTTCATCAAAGAATGTTTCATCTAACCATCTAAACTTTTTTAAGCTGTGCACAAGGGTTTTATAATCATCCATTTGCTTCTAATGCAATTAGCAAACAAAATGTACCATTAGAACACTGGAGGAGCGGTTGGTGGAAATGGGCCTGTGTAGATCTGCTAGAATAGTCATTGACCACAGTAACACTGTATAAAGTGAATTTCTGTTTTTTAATGTTATCTTCAGTGAAAAAGCTGCGCTTTTCTTTCAAAAATAAGAACAAATCTAAGTGACCCCAAACTTTTGAATAGTAGTGTAGGAAACCTTCTACACACTACACACTTCAAAAGCATGTAGTAAAATTAAGGCACGGGAACCTAGAGGACGAGAAGGTCAAAATCCATATGAGGAGAGGACAAACAGCATTAAATCAAACCCTCCATACATCTAAAGGATAATTTATCTACTAGGTATCTGTAATGTAATGTGACTAGTCAAAACATCATATAGAGAGATATCTGTACTTCAGTTTAGACTATAGGCACAACATATTTACAGCTATTTCCGATTTCAGATATCTGAACAAAATAAAGATATCTATAAATTGATAATATAGATCAACAATTACATTTTGACTAGTCACAACTCAACATATAGACACCTACATCATTTGCTTAGTCAATACTTAATTTAAGATAGCCTATCCGAAAAAGGGACTTGCAGATATTCCTAATAGTGGTGAATTGAAGATATCTCAAACTGGAATTAATCATACTCATAATTTATGCACATATTTGTGCACAAATTAATTGTAGATATCGTGTATGTAGATAATGACAAAGCCCATACAGGTGAACGGCAAACGTGACGTCATTTTTCCTAGTAAGATTGTAGTTGTGGATATAAATGAAATATAAATTTAGGAAAAATATATAGCGATGGATATCACAAATATTCTCAGATGTCTGCAACTTATATCCAAACTGATTCTTAAATGTTAAAATCGCCATAATATAAAAAAAACACAAAGTGTCCACGAGGTACTGATGAATTACAGGTGTCTGTCTAGGTCACTTCAACGCTGACCTATTTTGTTTACAACTGTGTTTTTAATTTATGTATAATATGATTGAGTATGTGGGTGAGGATGTATGTATAATGTATGTATAATGTATGTGTGTGTGTGTGCGCGCGTGTGCGTGTATGTAAGATAAAGTGTGTATGCAGGTATGTTTGTGTATAGACACGTGTGTGTTTGAATCTGTACAGTGTATTTAGGCACTTTTGTTTTCTTTTTTATCACCAATTGCTCCCGGTGGAACGCTGTCTCGTCTCACTATATACTGTGTATATGGCTGTAACGACAATAAAAACCTTGAACCTTGATAAGAAAGGATTCCATATCAGCGCTAAATGATGGAAAAAACACAGAATCACAGCGACGAAATCTGCCGGGGAGTTTTATTTTATTTTTTTTATATTCAGGAATAACAGGAATAACGGAGAGAATATAGGTGTGTATTAGTTTCTCCTGCTAACTCTCCTGTTCCACGCTGCGCTCCATTAGGTGGCGGCCATGAACCGAGCAGCTGGTTCGGAGAAGAAGACGAAGAGGATGAAGAAGACGAAGAAGAATAATAATAATAATACTAACAACGGGGCGAAGAAGAAGAAAAAGAAGAGTTGGTGTAACAAGAAAACAAAAGAGGCGACATGATTTTTGTGGACAGGCAGTAACAGGTTCACCGTAAACAGGTTTGTTAGCTTATGCTCGCTAGCTTAACGGTAGATTAGCATAATTTAGCTTAGCTGTCAATGAAACACCCGATGCTACATGTTGTTAACAGCTCAAAGTTAAGGTCACTGTTGTGACATTCATCTAAATTGTTTTTATTAGTTTGAAAAACATTAACAAAAGTCTTTACTTAAGCCTTTACTTGGTAAAGTACCAATGTGTACTGAATGTAAAAGGGTAAACCTAGTAGCTGCAAAATGTAGTTGAATTACTGCAATAAAAGTACTGATATTATCATATATGCCACCATTAGATTATTAATAACAAATACTTTGTACAGCAGATAAATCTGAAGGGTTGTGAGATGATTAATGAAAGAAAAGAAAGCAAACTCCTGATTCCTCTAATCTTTGTTTTTCTTGGTGAAATACTAAATTACATAGGTGGATAGATATGGACATTAAATGATGATGAGGAAAGAATAAATCACTGTTTGGTGGAGCTGAAGATACACCTATACAGCACAGCTCTACCCGTCCCAAATAAGACGTTTGTTGGGGTTTGTGAGACATGTCTAAATACTTATCAAAATGTAGTTTATAATGTAGTAAGGAGGTAGCCTTGGCCTGGTTATAAATGCTGACTCCACTATCACCTCAATTTTTATTTCTTTATTACTTTAACTATTTTATTTAGCGCAGCATCTACACAAAAGTGTTTCAGCTGTGTTATCCATCTTAGACATCTTGTTGGCTATTCCAGGGGTCACCAACCCCGGTCCTGGAGGGTTACTGTGCGTGCAGGTTTTGTTCCAACCAGGCAGTAACACACTTTATTCTACTATTTAACCACTTGCTAAGGACCTTCATTGGTAGAATCAGTTGTGTTACTTCTTGCTTGAAACAAAAACCTGCACCCACAATTGCCCTCCAGAACCAGGATTTTTGACCCCTGGTCTATTCTTATATGTCACTGCCTCCTGCTTGTCTTTTTTTTTTTTTTAAAGCCTTTTGCTTCTCGGTTCTACAGGAGCGTGCCAGAAATGAGTTGTGCTTTCCACCTCTTGGCTTCTCGCGGTGACCTCTACCGCGGTCGTTTACTGCTCCTCTCGTTTCCGAAATACCCACAGCTCCAAGCGTTCAGCTCCGCGCCATCGATCAGCCGCTCCCTGGCCGAGAGCTACAGGCTGCTGCAGCTGCCCGATGAGGGAGGCAGCAGCCCTGCTCAGGTGAAGGAGGCCTACCTGCGCTTGGCCAAGCTCTACCACCCGGACTCAGGGGCCGTGACGGCAGACGCAGCACTGTTTGCTCGGGTCGAGGAGGCCTACCGTGCTGTGCTGGCGCATCAGAGCAAGACCAAGCCACCAGATGAAGGGGAAAAACTGGAGGACGAGTCCAGAGGCATAGTACCTCAACACAGACAATACCTCAGCTACGAGGGTGTGGGTTCGGGAACGCCCAGCCAGCGCGAGCGTCAGTACAAACAGTTTCGCGTCGATCGGGCGTCCGAGCAGGTTCTGAATTACAGACAGAGGGAGTATGAGAGGGCAGCTGCTGCCGAGGGGGCGCTAGTGGAACGCGACATGCGTCAGCGCAGCAAGAAGATCAAGATCACCCAGGCAGTGGAAAGGCTAGTGGAGGACCTGATCCTGGAGTCCATGGCCCGCGGAGACTTCAGGAATCTGAGCGGAGCCGGAAAGCCCCTCAACAAGTTTGAGCACAACCCGTACGCCGATCCTATGACCCACAACCTGAACCGCATCCTCATTGACAACGGTTACCAACCACCCTGGGTCGTCACGCAGCGCGACATCCGGGAGGCGGCCGCTCATATCCGGAACAGGTTGCTGGAAGGGAGGGCCAGGCTGGGCGACTCCATGAGCCCGAGGGAGCTCAGCCAATGGGATCAGCTGTGTGAGTCTGTCAAGGAGGAGCTGCTGAAACTTAACAAGATAGTGGACAATTACAACCTCATCGTGCCGATGCTGAACATGCAGATGGTTCACTTCAGTTTGTCCAGAGAGATTGACCGTGCCGAGAAGGGAGCTCGCCAACACAGGCTGGACCAGCAGAGGGAGCGAGAGAGGGAACGAGAGAGGAGGAAGGAGGAGAAAAAAAGAGCTAACGCCGTAGCTAAGTCTAAAAACATTACACCAGGCTTGATGGCTTGGATGAGGAATTTGCTCAGATGAAAACACTAAAAACTCAGAATCAGAGAGCAAAAAAAAATATTTTGAAATCAAAGCTTTATTTATTATGTTTCGGAAAGACATGCTCACCCGCTTTACTTTCCTAGTAAGTCTAGCAAAATGATGCAATGCAACCACGCTACTGTTTGCTGCTGATTTTGTCCGGTCTATCCAGATATGCAAGATGAGTATGGAGCAGTTCTGGTTGCTTTCACTGTAAAGCACGAGGAACTGCATAGGTTTTGTGTTTTTAATTTGGGTTAAAACATAAGCCAATTTAGGAGAGAAGTTGTTTCTGTGAAATCACAAATCTAAACATGTGAATCTTTTGTTGTAACTTTTGGTTGCTATGTGACATTAAAAGTTAAATAATCAAAACACTTGTGTTGTAATCATGGGCAAAAAATCCCATTATAGTGATAAAAAATAAACAGTAATTTTTCAGATAATAACTTCTGGAACTGGGATTAAAAAGAAAATGCTATACTACCATAATAATCTGGCTTTATTGTCCTCTCCCTCTGTTACTAACACTCATTTACAACTTGTCTTGCAGATTTGAACTTCAGCATGTTCTCATGTTTCAAACAACCATATTAAATGTAATAATAGTAGTTGTAACAACCTATCATATTGATTTATATTTATATGTAAGGCAATGAGATCATGAATCAATGAGGGAAAAATTAGTAAAACCTTTCATTACAGTCACCCCCGCCCCCTCTCTACATTCTTCCTTTTTCCTCCTTCCTCCCTCTAGTCGCTGCTGCTATGTTAACTTGCAATATTTGAGCTTGTTAATGATCATCTGGTCTGATCTTAAGCATCAGCCTGTTAAAGTGGTGTGTTAAATGACTTACTGGCTTCTACATACTAGTTATTGGTTTCTTCCATGTAGCTAGCTACTAGTAACTGGCCGTGCATCAGCATCTGGACCAAACCACTTGGAGGAATAGGTGGGTCATCATTTGTTCAACAATTAAGAATCACATTGTTTTACATTTAGCAGCGCTTATGTTGTGCATTCAAACCGAACATCTCATTCTAGTCTAGCTGCTGCTCCAGTTGTGGCTGGGTTGCAGATGATGACTGGCTCCTTGCTGCCCCTGGCTCCGTTCTCTGCAGCCGCCCCCCGCAAAGCCTGAGCCACGACCCTGGGCGGGCTGATCGCTTTGGTCCAGTCCTGGGCGATGTACTGGTGGTACGGATCGTGGGAGCTCTCCAGCTTCTTGGACCGGATGTAGCTGAGCATGATCCCGAAGGTGAAGAAGCTGAACAGGCCGACCACCAGGAGAATATACATGATGCCCTGAGACTGAGTGTGGGCCCTGGCTCCGGCCACGGAGTGCACGGCCTGCTGGGTAGTGGAGTTCCCCGTTATAGGTGGAGCGAGCACACTCGTGCTATTGAGGCAGTGCTGCAGGAAGGAGAGCAGGAGCGACTGTAGCTCAGTGGCGTTGACGTAAGACATGGCCGCCCTCTGTTGGATGTTCAACAAACTGCAACTGAGTTCAGAGAGGACGACGTAAGAAAATGCAAAAAAAAAAAAAATACTAGATTTCATTTCATCTTCATTTATTTAGTGATTTTATTATCTGAATTATCCCCCATGACAACCAACGAAGCCACAGACGAAGCATCATTTCTGATTTGCATTTGATTCAACTCAAAAGTTATGGTGAGGCATGTTTCAAAACATTCAATCGTCAGTGTATTCAGAAACTCCTTTAAAACGAGTCATTAGGCCTTCCTTGACGCTGTGATGTCACAAAGCGAGCTGTTCTTTCCAGAGCTCCAGAAAGAAGCTTAAGCGAAGCAATATATCAAGATAGTTTTTGGTTCTTTTAAACACAAATATATCCTGTTAGGGATATCAACCTAGAAAAGCAGACCTTTAAAATATTAGAGGAAAAAAAGATGGGGGGAGATCTCACAGTGATTGTAAAGATGGAATTTAAAAAGAGGGCAAATTCATTTTTGCCCACTCTTTCCTAAAGTAATTAGCATGTATTAAAATATGTTTTGTCATCATATGTTAAAATCACACATTGTAAATGTATTTCTTGACTTTTACCTAACAAACTTGAGCTAAATTACCAGATGCAATGTATTATGGCTGACCTGTGAGTTGATTTTGGTGTTACGAGAATAAAGCTGAGGTATAAATGAAGTTAGTCCCTATAAATGTTGTCTACATAATTATTTGAACAGCCTTCAGCAGAAGGAAGAGCCTACCTCTCAAGGATGTGGAATTAGCAGACATGGATCTCTTCATCTCTGTGTTTGTTGTCTCCTGCAGGATTACACGCAGCTGGAGGAACAAACTACACCCCGAAATTGAAATACACCTTCTCTCAGTCACATAATGTGCCCGCCTTCACGGTCATACTTTTACGTGGAGGAGATGCGCAGTGTGTTCAACATGTCAACACGTTTAATGAAAGGAGGAGGTCACAGGGCAAGGTGAAAAGCTCCGTGTAGGGAGGCATTGGCGTCACATGATCAAAACCACTGACCTCTACTGGTGCTATAAACACTGCTGTGGGTGAGTATGTTTAGAGTTAGGAGGTTTTCTTCTGGTTGAATTCAAGCAGCAGGGTGTTTAACAACAGTCAGTAAAGAGGTAACATGGTGTTTCATATTAAGGCATCATAAAGGTTGACTTTTTTCTGAGCTGTGGGAGTGGAGCGTGTGGTCATTTGCTGGTGCTGGGCTGCAGCAGGAGAACAAAGCTGCTTTCAGACTGCAGCGCCGGGCTCAGTCAAGATTGAGTTACAACACAATCACCTCCAAATGTCCTTTAATTCACTGTTGCTGTCAGGTGTGTGTATGTGTGTGTGTTTTCCTGAAACCCACAAGGAACGGCATGCAAATGTGGTATTAATATTGTATCCATAGTCCGCTGGAGGATTAGCAGGCACAACAGAGGACAAAGTCTGGTCATAAAATTCCTTGTTGTAATTTCCCAAAGACGTTTTATTGAAGGTTTAAACAAGAGAACACAGACAAGCCTTTAACTTAACAGAAGACCTGTCAGACATTCACAGCCATGTACATACACATAGAAAAGAGACAGGAAAGCATGTACGCCACACTGACATCTCCACGAGTGATGAAAGGGCCTCATGTGAACATATAGATCAAGACTGTTCAGTAGAACGCATGTGATTCTCATAACCCGACAGCTGAGTTATTATAGCTGATTCTCCCTGCTTTTACCTAGTGCCTTAGACTGTTATTTTCAGTTGTATAAATATGCTGCCTGTTTATTCAGACACTGTGTTAATGTTACTCAAACATGGTTTCCAGTGATTATGTCCATAGCCAGTCTCCTGTCCAATGTTTTTGACCTTGAGCAAAGGGTCACAAGCAATTCTTCCATCGCGCTGCCCATATAGGACAAAAAGTATATACATTATATTTAAAATACAATACAATACTATACAAAAAATCCTGAACACAAATGCAGTTCCTCAACAGGGGGTCCATGTCAGATTTGACACTGATAATTTCATTGATTCGCAGCAGACCAAGGGCAGTGGACAACAATGATCTAACACATTTACATTACTCAGATTAGTCTGGAACGTACATGTTCAGAGTGATCAGTACACTGTTGAAACTGCTTATTAAAGACATCCTGCCTCAGCCCATCAAGCACTTATGATAATCTGGGCTGCCACACTTTGCTTTCATGCAAAAATCTTGAGGCAATTTGTCAAATACTTTGACACTCCTATTAATGAAATGAAAGTGAAGCCAGTTAACCTGCTAACTGCTGCAACATCACACAGTCCATTGCTATGCTTAAAGTAAGAAGTATCTTAAATAATGCAGAACGAATTAGTCAATTTATTGACCACATGACCAAATTTTTTAAAATTTATTAAAATAATAAAATCATTTAAGGCCTTCAGTGTCTTTCTTGTATTGCTGTACTGCCATTTGTACAACCAGCTTCTCTTCACAGTTAATCATGCAAGTTGCTGCGCAACTAGGATCAGTTAAAATCATCCATCCATCCATCCATCCATTGTCTATCCCGCTTATTCCCTTTCGGGGTCGCAGGGGTCTGCTGGAGCCTATCCCAGCGCGTTAAGGCGAGAGGCAGGGATACACCCCAGATGGTCGCCAGCCAATCGTGGGGCACACACACCATTCACACACCATTCACTCTCACACTCACACCTATGGGCAATTTAGATTTGCCAATTAACCTGAGCATGTTTTTTGTATTGTGGGAGGAAACCGGAGTACCCGGTGAAAACCCACGCAGACACGGGGAGAACATGCAAACTCCACACAGAAAGGCCCCAGACCCAGGCCCAAAGCGGTCTTGAACCTGCGACCTTCTTGCTGTGAGGCAACAGTGCTACCCACCGCACCACCGTGTCGCCCCAGTTAAAATCAGCCTTATGTAATTATTTAAATCATTTCAGCAAACTCATGGCACTTGACTCTTGCAGAGATTATCTCATTTTTTTACCTGTTGGATATAAGATGAAAAATATAAACAACAAAAATGGAGAGAAATATGTCTTTTCTTTGCATTGTACCATCTCATTTACCTGAATCTGATGTTGTGCAAGCCAGTAATGATAATAATCTGCACAATCATGACTTGTAAGGTCAATAACATTAGTAGATCTCAACTCACACTCACCTTTAATGATGTTATTCTAATTGCACTCCGTCACAGTTGTCCTTCGATTCTAACAGTCTGGGACATATAAAAAGAAAATGTGAAATATTTAGATTTAACAATTAGGGAGAAGCAGCAACAAAAAGAACAGTCTGCCTACTTCTGTGAAAGCTTAATTTATCCAAATAATTTGGTGTATTTTTCTGCAAATTCAAGGTGACTGTGGCAAAGCCTTTTTTCAAAACTAGATATCATCATTATTTAGACATATAATTCATTACAATGTGTCCTGTATGAAATTATATGGAATTCTTAAGTTACATTGGTCTCTATTTTAAGTACTTCTGGGTTAGAATGTTAGAAATTATCGGCCTCATTCATGAAGCCAGATGACTCACTCTGCCTCTGTCTTCAGAGCTTTGCGGGCATCCCGAGCCTCGTGTTCCTCTGTAATCTTCTTGTAACAGTAGACCAGAACCACAATGAGCCACAGCTGCAGGACCACGATCAGCACATACATCATGATCTCTGAGATCACCGCTGTCAGCTCCGGATTAGCTTGAAAGCAGGAATGGACAATATGTAGAGGTATTAATAAAGCATATCTAATATGGTTTAGACTGACTCTCAATCATAGAAGGGTGAGAGAATTGTCTGAAGCAGGAACCACTTCATCAGTTGAGATAAGTCTCAACAGGCGGAAAGTCTATGGGAAAGATTTAGGGGACCACATGTTGTGACGTTTTTTTTTTCTTTTTCTCTGCCTGCCAATGAGAAACTGCATGTTTGATAGAAGAAGTGGATTGCAAGTACTGTACAGATCCCTTGACCTTGGATGGTCAACGAGTAGCAGAACTGCCTTTAGTTTTTGCATGAATTGTCTTTACAGCTACTCCCCCCTAATCAGGTGTAATTCCTCCACTGAGATTTCTGCTTCTTAAGAAACATTTCTATAAATACAACTCCTCTGCATTGTCTCTCTAATCTTTGTATGATTAACAGGTAAAAGAAAAGTCTTATTTATCCTATACTGGTGCTTTATGCATTGTATTCAGCTTCCTTCTCAAACAGGTCTTTTGAAACGGTAGTGTACAATGAAACTCACAGCCACTTTTTTCGCCTTACCTACAGCCACCACCACGAGCTCCACGTCCTTCTCCACGGTGACGTGCTGGTTGTACGGTGGCAGCAGGAGTGTGCGGTGGATGGTGCAACGGTACGTTCCCGTGTCGTTGAAGGTGACATTGTTGAGGTAGACGGCTCCTATCTGAATATCCGTGTCGTCGGTCCCCTGCCATTCCAGACGTTCACTGTAATCATCGTGGAGGATGTCAGCGGTGGGGTGGTCATAGTGGAAAATCTGAGAAGGGCAAAAAAAAAGAAAGGGAAAAGGTAAACAAATGGAAAATGTATAAATATTATTGTAATCTCAGGAAGGTTTGCTGAGCCTCCAGCTGTTCTATATACAATACAGTAAGACAAATGTACAATAGTTACAAATGGTTGATAGTGGCGTCTGTGTCCTGTGTACTAACTATAAATATAAATATGGTGCAAAGATTCACATGGTTCTCATGCAAAGCTTTGCATTTCAAGCAAATGTTGCACTCTGCAGCAGAATAACCCCGGAGCCCAACACTGGCTGTCACTCTCGGACATAAACTTAATGCCAAGAAATGTCCCTCATGCAAGTATATGCTAGTATCCTTATACTACTATTTGACATTTTAGTGTTTAACGTCAGATTCAACAAGCTCTCTCCTTTCCGCCAGATGAATGCCTGAAAGAAGTTTCTGGACCAAAATACACCTCAGAGGGTGTGAGAAGTTGATGATGTTGATTAAATTTCCTTAATCACTAGTAATTGCCTCTGACTAACAAATCTGCAAGTGTTTGTGGCCCAATCTGTGTATACACGTGTAATAATTTATATTTAGTGATCCATATATTATGTTGAAATTAAAATACCCTCCACACTAACCTATACAAAATAAGTTGACAAGATATAAAATGTACATCCATTTTAAATAATCTGCCTCATTTGCAGTTTCAGGATTGATTGCTTGGCTCGACAGCATTTTGATAGCAGAAGAGAGCCTTTTTGTACGCTAACTCAGAGCAGTTCCTTCAAAGCGCTGCTTGTTCTCACGTGTGTGAACTCCTCCTCTCCCGCTGGTTTGAAGTGCCAGTCTACGGTGGCGCGGGCAGAGACCTCCTCTCTACTTTTACAGGAGATGCAGCCCAGCAGGAATCCTTGTCCCGCCACGGCCTCCGTCATGGAGTCCACCTCCGCACAGCCGCCGTGGCACTGAGACACTGCAGGGGGAAGACAAGAAGAGGAGAGAATAGTAAAAAAAAGGATTATGGCTCAAAAAAGGACAGGAAAATGAAGAAAACCAATGACCATGATGAAAGGACTTTCCTCTTTCTTTTAGACTTTATCTCACTAATAAATAGGAGGCATTTTTCCTGAATTACATTTTTAAGAACTTGTAAAGCCTGATTTGGGTCAATTTGATCTTGTTTTAAATACAAGTACTAGAAACAGTTTATTTCCACCTGTTGAGATTTCAGATGATTTGTGTACTGTAGTGTAGACCCTTTTAACAAGAAATTCTTTTACAGAGAAGACTAAATGTGAATATTAAAGATTGTTTTTTTAACAAACAAACAATTAATTTAAGGTGAAAGTGCTTGAGATTCTACTCATCATGCAATAATACACACTTTCTACAAAATGCCCTCCCGTTCTGTCTATTGATATCCTCTCTTAGGGTTCAGCCAGGAACGGACTTCAGTTACTCATGAAGCTTTTTCTCAAACGTGCAACTCAAACCAACAACATTGACCCCTCTCGTAAGGGACATAAATCGTTTTTGTACTCACCGAAAAGACTGAAGACTAGTAAAACGGGCAGCTGGTAAATCATTTCTGCTGGAGCACCTTGTGGCCGAGTCATTTAATAAAATAATTTCCTTTAACACAAACTTGCGTTGTGAGAGATATCTGCAGAGATTAGGGTGACATTACTGAAATAATGCCACCTGACTTCTGATTGCTTCCATTTTCCACTTGAGTCGGCTCTTTAATCCAGGCTGTCAGTCCATGAGTTCAACAATTCAGCAGGTCACATTTAGCAGCTGTCCGGTCTAGTTTTATATTTTGCATGGGCCAAGAACTACTGAAAGCCTAAGTTCACAGAAAATGTTTTCTGGAAAAAAAAAAAAAAAATTGAGCTGCCGAGTTTCTTAGTAAGTAGCTTTAAGTCCTCCCCGCAGTCCTGTCTGACTTTAAGGCAGCTATATTTAGAGTGTGTGAATCCAGGAGAGTTGGAGGTTGTCAGTGTCGAAAGCGAGCAGGAAACCTGAGAGGATGAGATTTGATCCATAACTATAACATGACTGTCTAAAGCAAGACTATTTTTTTTTCTTCTGATTTATAGAGTGAAAAAGAAGTTTTATTTTAAATAGGAGAAATTTTTAACATCCATTTTTTTTCTTTTTACCCCCTGTAGTGCTTCATATACACATATGAAAAATGCAAATACATAGTATAAAGCGAATGAGAAGTTGCTAGTTATTCATGTTTCATGCCATAATATCATTGTTGTTCACATTGTTAGATATATACGTTAATGAACAAGGACAGCAGGTCAGGCGTGAGGCCGGACATGCAAAATCATCCCTGTCGTGATTTGTTAAACAAATTATTTCAGACAAACACCGGCTTAGATGCAGCAAGCAGGTCTTAAAGGGATAGCAGCTGTATATGTGTATGTTTTACTGCAACGCAGTGTGCAATATCTCTCTTTGAATAAATGATCTGTTCTCCTGTCCCTCTCCACACCAGAGGTCATGGTCAGCTAGGCCGGCAGCTGGCAGGGAAGGACACCTCGGCACAGATAAAGCGACAGCGTTTTGATTTTATCAGCACGAGTTGTCAGTGAATCAGCGAGAAATCCTATGAATGAAAAGGAGGATTCATGCGCTACGCTGTCTTTACATGGACTAAACTGACTTCAGCGTTAGGTCCAAACCGCTGCTTGTTAAACGTTCAAAACTCGCAGCTGTCAGTGTTGTAGGAGCCTGAGTCAGAAGCATGGACGGGGCGGTGATAATATTACAAACCAAACAGTAAACCAGGCGCTCTGTGATTTCCCCGATCGCCATCATTATGAAGAAAGCCAGACCCCATCCTCAGTCCTTCTGAAGTCTGCACAGTCCAGACGCCTGACGGACACTTTAAAGGTTCAAGTTTTCAACAGCTGCCTTGCATCCTATATCTTATCTTTTTAGGAGAATTTTCACGATACATGTTATTGATTCAGACTCTGCAGACTCTTTTTTTAATGTAGGGGATGTAAGGTTTTCATCCAGAGTGATGCAGAAATAAAGCAGCAACTAAAATAGCTTCAGTCTCTTCCTTTATTTTTATCCTAAATAAAGCAATCAGAGATGTGAATAATCTCTGATTGCTTCACCCGAACTTAAAGACTGTTTTATGCACTGTCCTGCTGCTCAGTAATTCTGCTTGAAATGGTTAAAGGTGCACCAAAAGTGTAAGAAAACTGGATTTGGTACTATTAAATACTATGTGAACTATCTGTACTATGTACTTGGAAATTGCTGCTAATGCTATTCATTAATTATATTAATAAATATGTTTTCTTCATACTCATTTTAGAATAGTTTTGATTTACACATTTTCCTTTTGCTTAATTACTAAAACCAACAAATACACTTATTAACAGTGATATATACTTTCTGTTCTTATCGGCCTTGATATCTGCCGCTCAAGGGTCTGACAGCCATTCAATGCCATTTGGAAGAACAGAAAAACAAGAGCAGTGAAGTCAAGGCCTACAAAACAGACATTGACTGAAGGCCTCAACTTGCATTCTGGCTATGGTGACGGAGAGATTCACGTGGTCCCAGCGGCGTGTTGACATGAGGAGTGCATTTTCTGTCTCGGCAAGTCAGGTCAAATCAAACATGTATCGCACTGAGCCTGTACAAAAAACGGTTAAAAAATCAAATATAATAAAAGTGTACATTATTATGTGCATGGGAAGTATACAGGCTGTGTTTATGTCAGCGTGTGTACGTGTTAGGGCTTTTTGGCCTCGTTGGAGGTCACGGATGTTGTCATGTTGTCATGTGATATAACCGGATGACATAGTGATGCATGAGGCTCTTGATTAAGACCCTCGCCTCTTTTAACCTTGATGGGAGCCTATCAGATATATGATAATGACAATAAAAAAGCGTGCCAGAGCAATTATGAAAAGCACACACATGACTAACAGAGAGCAAATTAAAGACCTTGGGCTGACACACACACACACAATCACACAGACACACGTACAAACAAACACAGGGAAACTTCAAGGAAATGTTGACATATGATAAACCCTGTGTTTGTGCATTTTGTGTGTGATTGTGTGCTGTGTATATGGTGGTGGGCTGCACCTCTGTGACCCTACACACGCATACATACAGTGAGCGACACACCTCCTTTTATTTTTAGCACCGATCGAGTTTCCAGTCCCCGATTCAGCAGCCAGAAGTGCTCCGCAACACTTCCCTCCCTGTAACCTGGAGCAGCTCCTTGTCCTGGCTGCATATAACACAAGCCCTTCCGTCTCCTGCTTTGAAGTGGAGCCAGCGGAGGACTGAATGCCGGAGGCGCTCACGGGGAGTGAGAAGACAGAAGATGCCCCGGTAATCCTAAGGAGAATTTGAAATCGCCATGTCATTGTGATGTTCTGCCATTGATCTGAGAGGATACGGACACAACTGCTGCTGGCTGAGGATCAAAACTGACAAGCAGGTAAAAATTCACATTTCATAACACCACTTATGATTTTCAGCATATAATAGCACATGCTATGATTGTTTTTTTTTTATCCTAAATGAAATTCACCTTTAATGATGAAGTTGTAAATCAGGACTGTAAATTCTCTGTTTATAGCTACTACAACTTGCAGTGCAAGATACATGCCCCAATGTGTATTTTTCTGAAAGACCAGTACAGTGAGGGCTCAACATTGTGGAAGTATGATTGAATGTTGCCAGGTGTGTACATAGGATTACTCAATTAATCAATACAAATGTAATCTTTTTATATTAGGTTATTTGTTTAAGTAATAAATAAGCCAAACATTAACTGGTCCCAGCCTTTCACTTGTGAAGGGTTGCTGCTTTTCTTCATCTTATGTGGCAGCAAACTGACTCACTTTGACTGACTCACTAATTCATACACATTGTGTTTTAAGTAGGGCTGGGTTATATATACAATATCAAATATCACATCACATCATTTTTTTTTAATCAAAAACCTTTTTACTGATATTTTAAACAATCTTGTAGGAATATTTACACATTGACTACTTAGTTAAAGTAGATTACCAAATAATAAATTATGTCTGAACATACAGAGGTACTATCAAAAAAACATATGCAAAGTGATGAAAGTAAAGTACTCCTTATGCAGACTGTCTTATATTATTGTACTATATTTTACTATTTGTTTTTATTCACTAAATACATTTATGTTTTATTGTTTTAGTTCATCATTGCTGAGATACTTTAGGTAGATTAGTACTAATAGTACTAAATCATAATGCTTAGAACCTTTCATGAATAGCAAATGAAAAAAGGCACCTTAATTAAAATTTAAAATATTTTGATTGTATAAAATATTAAAAATCTGCATCTGAAAAGTAATTAAGGCTGAGAAATGTAGTGAAGTGGAACATAGCATCAAATGGAAATACAAGTAGCTGACCTTAAAATGTTACTTAAGTACAGTACTTACACTTAATTACTTTTTACCACTGCTTAAGGAAAATAATGGAACTACTAGAACAGTCTGATAGGTTAATAAAATTACATCAATTTACTGTAAAGCAGCCTCTAAAACCTTTCATGCCATATCAAGATACATGGATATCCAAAATTGTAATTATTTGTAATCTGAAATCATTAAACATGCGATAATATCAATATACACTACATAAGGCCCAGCCCTAGATTGAAGAAATGATGATTGACGAATTCATTTTCTTGATTATTCAACAAATAATTGTCAGATTCATCAATAATGAACAAAATGTATTAGTTAACTTACAACCACCATTCATATTCTTTATTCTTGTTCCATTTTTTTCATATTCTATGAGGACATTTTAAACATGTGCAGCCTTACCGTATCATATTAGCTGAAATCTTTCCTGTTTTGTTTTCAGCTTCAGACAAGGTGACCTGTCCTCGGCCCTGTTTACTGTATGTGTCCCGGGGAAGGAGATATCCAATGTCTTAGAGGCTGAATACTACCTATGATAGATCATGATACCATATGAAGCAATTCTGCTGCTGCAGGAGTCGGAAGGTGAGGCAGGTAATTCACATTTGTCACATTCTGGATTCATGCATGTTTATCCATGAGCAATGAATACATCATTTAGAAGAATGTCTGCTCAAGGAGTTCTCACAAACCCAACATACAATTGTATAGCTATTTTTTTAAAGGGAAAGGATGAGGCAGAAGTTACCAGGTCATAAATGACTGCGCACAGCGTTGGTAAACACAAGGGGTCGCTGTGCCTCTTACGTTAAGACACACAACAGCTCCCTTCAAATTAACTCTGAAATTATGCTAAATCTGCGGATTCGCTTGCATTTGTTGCTCATGGTGGACTGAGAACACCTGTTGATGTACTTCATATCCATGCTTTTAAAACAGCCTGTCAGTTAACCTACGGAAGCCGAATGTAGGGGATTCTTCGTGTTCTTTCTATTTGCAGTAAAGCACCCTATCCGTAACAACTAGACCCGGCTCATGGAGGCACCGTTAGATTTTAGTCACTTCAGACGGTCATTGTTGTTAGGGAATATAATAAATATTCGGCATATGTTGTGAGTTTGATAAAAATTATATTTATTATGATAATGATAATATGATGTAATAAGACGTGGTGTAAACAGTGGTCTGTTCCTCGCCACATCCTCGTCTGGACTGTTATTTTCCCGGACTGTACCACAAAGTTTGCCGGAGGGGTGTTCGATTCTGCTTTGTGAAACTGTGAATATTTAATCACACATTAAGATAAAACTAAATATATTGTGTGGAATACTAAACCAAACAACGTTATTTTATTATGGTAATCTCAAAAATATAATGTAATCAAATATGTTTTATCGATGAGATCTTTGCAACCCCCCTCCCTTCACGCAGGAGGCTAATCATCCGACGGGCTGGCTTCGTTCCTTTTCACTTTTCGACAAAAAAAACTCTTTGTCTCTTACTTTAAAAGTAAGTTAGAACGCTCCTAATGCTAAGCTAACTCGGTTGTTAGCTCTAAATTGAGAAGTGTTTTATCCCGGGGGTGTCTTTTTAAACGTGACAATGGAAGACGTCGGTATGGTACTTTCTCTGTTGGAAAAATAAATCCAACAAGATAGTCATCTTTTTTGTGAACGTTCGGCCTTCAGAGGTCGGGGGTAACGTTAGCTTAATTTGGCTAAAGGCTAATTGCTAGCTGCAGCCGGCAGATGCTTCTTTAAGCATCTTAAGTATGTTGATGTGTTCTTGTGAAAAAGTGGATTTTAACATCACGTCCCGCACCGTCGCTCGGCTTGTCTTCGAGGCCGAGCAAGATAACAGAAACGGAGGAAACTCATCCAATGGGAGGTAGGAGTTACAACTTAAAAGTAGGCTTCAAAGTTCCTTTCTGTCCCATTTAATTTTTTTCCAATTTCTGTCTGCGCACCCGTTTGTCCTTGGCACACAACACCGCGACACCGGAGCGGTCGGTTGTGTGTTGCACCGCGGATCATTCATGCGTTTCTGGAGTCAACATGAGTACAGCAAGACCCGTGTTGAGTGGTGAACTTGATATCACAGGATCAGCTGTTCCTGAACACTTGCAGCCTGTTTGTGCATCTGAAATGGCTGTGGTCGGTCGGTGGTGTAAAGTGGTGGGGTGTTGCAGTTTAATGAGTGACCGTGTTAACTGGTGACTTTCGGCCCGAATGCTGACTGTCTGCCTTAAGTTATCTTAAATTGAATTTACTATATATATATATAAAATGTGTGTATGTTAATTTCATGATAAATATATTGAGCTGTATTTCTGTAGGAAAGGTGCTATAGGAATAAAGTGTAAAATTATAAAGGGAACGTAATAAGAACGTTTGTGTTTTTAAAAGCTGCCAGCAACCATTCAGGCCAAAGTCAGCAGTTAACATAGTAACTCTTTAAACTGAAACACTGTAATAGGTTGAGATGACCCGTGTTCTATGCCAAAAAAAAGAGAAGAAAATTAAGCTTGTTGAAGGTTGGGGATTATGGTGCATTATTCTGGACAAACAAGTCTGTGCCAAGATTGTTCTTGTTCAAACAGATCACAGCAAATACTGTCAGAGGTGCTTGGGCCCTTTGCTTTGGAAGTGTCTGCTTTGAAGGCAAACAATGGAGTTACGCGCGCACACACACACACACAGACACACACAGACAGCCCTTCCCAGTTGGAGGACACATCTGCAGCATGTTCATTCATATGATCATGACCTTGTAGCCGTTATTGATAATCAGCCCTTGTTAGTGGATGTGTTGAATTTAGGAAGGGTGTGTTGTTTGTGTCTGGCTGTTGATGTGTGAGATCTGTCTGTTCATTTTCTACTGGTTTAGGACAGGTTTTCTTTTAATTTGGTCTGGAAATTTCACCCAGCGATCATTATGTTTGAGGTCACCTTGCGACCAGAGGAATTACTTTATTCTCTGTGTTGTACTGGCCAATAATAAACCCACAAAGTGTATGTGTGGTGGTTTGTTCTTGACCTTGGAGATGGCAGTTGTACAAAACCTCACCAGGTGATCTCAGTCACAACCTTGTTCATTCAGTTTTGGCTGTTTTAGAGTTTTTTGAAGGGAGTAAACAATGCTAAATAATGCTGTTAAACTAAGAACCTGGCTAAACCAAATACACACAACATGCACTACCCGGCCATAAATAAATCCCATTGTTCAGTCTTCTAACAGCAGCAATATTTCATTGCAAATAATCAGACACATGATATCCCATATTCCCAGAACTCGCAGAGCAGACCGTATCAAACACCAGACAGAAATAGCCCTAGTCTCAACATCACTTGTTCTAGTGGTAGGTTTAATGAGTTATACATGTCAAGAAAGCACATTAGAAATGTGGTAGTTTGAATGCAAAGTTTCTGCTCTTCTCACTTCTCAGGTAGCTACTTCCAGATGTAGATCTGTCTCTTACAAAGATGAGACCGATTATACAAATGCAGGCCTGAAGTCTTCCAAATGAAGGAGAGCGGAGGAGTATTGATGAAAGAATGACAACGCACAGTGCAGGAGGTGCAGATGAGGAAGGGATGTGAGGCATGTTAGCAAAACACAGAAAAGCGATGATAAAGAAAGGCTAAGTATTGCCTAAAACACAGATTGAGAAAGCTTGTGAAACTATCTGATGTCCCTCCTCTCAGCGCCCTGCTGCATAATCTTTGACTGTGAAGCAACACCCATACCAGTGTGAACTTGGGAGCGGACTTGCAAACTTGTGAGCTTCAATTTAGATAGTCATAGAGAATTTTATTTAGCCAATAAGATTTCTTTTTCAAAGTTTACAGGAAGTAAGCGATTACTGAGTTTTTACTTAAGTCAGTTAATTTGCCTGGATCCTGGACTTGATGTATTTACTCTTCCTTTTATATGATATATAATATACAAGTTTGACTGTAACATCGTGATCAACCAAACTCTAAGGATGCAACGTTCCCTTGTTGGTGCTTTTTACTCGACTGCAAGTGGAAGTTCTGGAAAGCTCTGAAGATGACGATGTCCTCTCCTGTAAGTCCAGAAGGTATCACCTTGGCTCAGTCCATCCCCATCCCAACACTGACTATCTTGCCGCCGTCCTCCGACACAGAGTCGTGGTCTCGCTCTCCCAGTCCCAGATTGTCGCGCTCCAGCCGCCAAAACCGGTCCCAGCGCAGCAAGACCAGAACCAAAAAGCGAAACTCAGACGAGCAAGGCTGCGCTACTAAGCGGCAATGGGTTGAAACACCAAGAATTGTAATAGATGAGACTATGCAGAAGGGCATCGCTGAACAACGGAGCCCTTCCCCCTCCCCCTCTGTGGCCACTCAGGGGGAGGAGCAGGGCCGGGACAGCCCTTCACAGGACCTCCTCCTGCCACCGTCCCGCTCCTGGTCTCGTAGCCCCTCTCCCAGCCGGCGCTCCCGTTGGTCCCTCAGGAGCCTGCTCGGTAGAGACTCAGACTGGGACAGCTGCAGGTTAGTGTTGGACTCAAAGCAAATAACCAGCCAGTGATTCCAGAATTAAAGGGCATTTGTGCTGTATTTCTTTCCTCCTTCATGAATAGAGGCAAAAGAAGGTTCCCTCTCAATGGCTGGGTGTACTTCATACAGTAGCAGCACCACATGAGGTTCAGTGGTTTAGAACACAACGTCAACACTGTCAGTACTCCGTTTGACTGTCTCATGGGTATTCTACGCTTATAGCTCTGTAAACCCTCAGCCAATTTGCATTCAGGCCTACTGAGACCAGATTTGCCTATAATGACAAAGGGGAGGGACTAGACTTTCGTCTGTGCATGTTGGTTGGAAACAAAAAACTCCTTAACATCTGACAGATTTACGCTTAGTCGACTTTTCGCTAATGCCACACAAAGTCAACTATTTTGGAACAGTGTGCTGTTAATTAGCTAATGGCTGAAGCCAGAGAGAACACATTACGCTGTTAAATACTGATCCACGTTGAGATGATTCATGATATGCTGGAACATTGAAAAAAATAATAAATAAAAAGACCAAAATTCAAATGGTTGAAGTGCAGTGATGAAGTAAGACATGCCCATGATACCCGGACTACCCTCTAAAGAGACCTTCATGACCTGCAGTCAATGGGCAGCATGATTCCAAATTACAAGTAAATATTAAAATTTGACCAGCCAGTACATTACTTTTGTGTAAGAACAAAAAAAAACTACTACCTATTTTTGTGTATTTAACTAACTGGTGCTGATTATGTACCATGCCTCCACTCGAAAGGTGTTTTTAAAGTTACCACTATAAGCTTTTAGGGGAAAATGCCTCTTAAGTAACATAACAGCAAGGTTATGTAAACTGTAAACAAATAAAGCAAGACTGCTGTTGTGGCAGCAAGAGGGAAAAAACAGAGCTGGGACAGTCACAAGGAGCTAGAGGCGGGGTTCCTGCACCATTTATCCTTCTTCTGAAGCATGACATCACCTTCATCCAATGGGAGCAGGCTCTCAGTCTGATGATGTCATGTGAGTCCAATCAGAGGAGCTCCTGGGCACCACTGCAGTGGGCTACAGAGGGCAAGCAGAGGGTGATTCTCTCATTTGCTCCACATAATCCAGCATGCCGTCCGTCCTCTTCATTTACACATATTATTGACCCACTGATATTGTCTTGCTTCATTAAACGTAAAATCAACGTCTTGATTATGACCCTTCCAATGCTATTTTAGCAGTTGTAAGGAGAGTCTGTGATGTTTAATCAGCTAAAACAAAAAGTGAAGTGGAATTTTTACAAAATACACATACCTCTTTCCAAATGGTCGATCAAACAAAGGTCTAGGCTTAGCAAACCATCATTCAGATAAGGTGTAAAAGAAACGTATTTGTATTCGTACTTGGGTGAGCAGATCCTTTCATTCATGATGACAAACAAAACACATCGAAGAATGTTCAAATCTTATTGCTCAAGACCTTGAGTTCAAGAATTTAAATACATCTCACCATTCTCTTTTCTTTTGTATTTAACCTTCATTTAGACTGGTAAAATAACAGTGATCTGGCCTGGACTAATGATTATTTTCATTACTGATTGCAATTGTTGACTTTTTTTCATTAATCAATTACTTATAAAATGTAAAAATATTTTAATCGGTTCCCCAAATCCAAAGGTGCCGTCCTTAAATGTCTTCCTTTGTGCTGACCAGCAGCCCACAGGCCACATTCCACTGACTGTCATAGAGGATTGAAGAAACCATAAAATATTCACATTTGCGAAGCTGGAAACAAAAAATTTAGAAATTGTTCTTCTTAAAAATACTCAAAACAATTATGCAATTGTTTAAAAATGTTGGCGAATAATTAACTGAAATTAAGAATTGATGGCATTAAGAAAAACAACAATGGAGACAATTAAACTGAATTATTTACCCTGAAAGATATGCAGTGCACTTTGAAACATGTTCTTTACCCCCATTTTAGGAAGTATTTACAAAGCATGACAAGCTCCTGATTGCAATTGATTTGCATTTACCAAACAAGTTTGACAAGGCTGCAACTTCTGATGCACCCAAGGCGAGATTGTATAGTAAATGTGTATTTTTCTTGTTTAACGGTGGAAAGTTTTTCCCCAAATAAACTCAACCGTGAGCAACTGACACATGGCCAGTTCGTAGTGCGTTAGACATTCATTGTGAGCCGCAGACCATTTATACCAAATTTTCTCAGTTATGACTCAGTTAAATCATTAGAGGTGTTGGCGGAAATTTTCACACTTCATTGCGCCAGTGGGGATAAAGTGTTGTTAGGATACACAATTCATTTATTTTGACTTTCTATGTAAGGTTAATGCAGCAGCTCATAGTCTGATATATGTGTGAGATAGTCTAGTCTATCTTTAAATTTGCTATATTCATGTAATTATATAATTATCGTGTAATGATTTTTATAAACACTATAAAACCCAGTTTTTATATAGTATTTTTATATATTTGGATTAAATCATCTTAAAATGGCCTATTGTCTCCAGATTATCCTGAGTATGCTTCAATGCCAGATCTGCTAAAAAGGCTCATTTGTCGTTTATTTCTTAGTCTTCATCTAGAGTGAGCATTTATTGGAAAATACTTAAGGGAGGTGCACCGGTGATAGTCTCTCTAGTCATCCAGAGAGGATGATGAGGTGGATAACATCTTAAACCTCTGTCTTTGGTTGTGTCTTATGTTTTTTTCCCTCCACCATCTAAGATCATGTACACAACTATTTTCATTTATGAGCAGGACCCCCCCTTTGCAAAAATATTCCTAATCAACAAAAGCTCATTTTTAGGGAAATCGTCCCGCCCAACCAAAAAAGCAGACTTACAGATGATCTCATCACAATTTCTATATGTGGGTGAAGAAGCTCACTCAGCAGTGATGTGGAGGAGTAACTGTACATCTACTTATGTAAAAAAAAAAACAAAAAAAACTCTTGATTGCAAGGTTAGAACCACCAGTATTTTATCCACTTTTGCCATTATGCAAATGTAACTTCAGTTAAAGTGCACAGCATAACGCCACACCCCCAAACCTTTGAAGGTATGAATATAGACAGATATTATAACAGAGTTTGGTGGGGGGAAAAAAATCCAAAACGGGTTTACTAAAAGCTTTGGCTACAAAAGCTTCTGGTATGGATGTGGGCGAAATCACAAAGGAAAAATTCTTTTCGAAAATTCATGCGTATGTTTGGACGAGACTTAAGGCAATTAAAGCATATTGTTTTTACGGTTCTTGACCATGGTAAGAGTGACAAGTTGTTACTGTCTGTTCAAAATAATTTGATGGCAAGTGAGAAATGCAACTTAAAGTTGTGAGTTAGAAGAGTGACTGTGTATGAACGTTTGTTTGGGCTCAATATATTTATTCAGGTATGCAGATATTTCACTTATTTGTCCTTAAAAAAAAAAACACTGGTCAATGACACGTAACTGTATTTGATGGATTCTTTACAGTTTCTAGATTCTGACTGCACCATTTGTTCCTAGCCTTTGAATGTTGGAGTTAAAAGAGTTTATTTGAGACACATTTGAACTTATTTTTTTAATGTCTGTCACCAGATTTGTTAAGGTGAAGTTGCATTCATTTTCTTTGCTCCAGTGTCAGAAACAGATTTTCCACAGTCCAGCTGAAAGGGTTATTCTGCCTAACAGAATCCTCGTTGTTCTTATTTGGATATTGACTTGTGGTCAAATTGGCATAATAACATATTGTCAGGTGTTGCACTTCAAAACATTAAAACAGACAGACCTTCTTTAGCTATTGCTATAATATTTACATTTTGTTTAAACTGTAGCTATTGTCATTTTATAATGATCATTTTGCTCAGGAAAACCATTTAAAGTATAATATGAGGCATGCTGGAAACATAATGCGGTATTTTAACATGTAATTTAGCAAATTTGATATTCAGAGTTAATTAGTGCAATTTTAATATTCAGCTCCAAGTCGTCGCTTTTTCTAAGACTAGATCCAAACTTGCAGAGTTAGGCTCCTCTGTTTGGATAAAATTTATTTGATTAAATTAAATTTAATTATTAGTTATCAGTTATTCCATTCATTTGTTGGTAATTTGTTCTCTGTGTTTACGTGTTATAGATTTTAATTCACTTTGTGTATCATAGGTTTTTTGGATATTGGGCACTGAAAGTGTGCCCCAGGTGTATGTCAGAAATCTACAAACTAATGCCAAGACATCGATCTGGGCTCTCTTCTGAAGTCAGCTTTGCTTGCTTCCTTTCTCTTGCTCTGTTGAAATCAGACGTTTTCTGTAGGCAGGAAGGAAAAGACAGAAGCGAAGCACGTTCTATATTTTGTCCTCCAGACCCACATCCTGTACATGTATGGCTGCTACATTTAAACTACTTTCTGTCTTGATTCTCTTTTCTTGCCCCCTTTTCAATGACCATTCAACCCACAAAACTCTGACCTTATTATTATGGGCTACTGGTGAACCTCAGAGATCAGATTACAGAGAGAGAGAGACGGCGTTGTGGAGATGTGGGCCTGGCTCAGGCCATCGTGGATTATGATGTGGACTCTAATCCAGACGGATGGACAGAGAGATTGAGGGTTAAGGGATTGGGTGGGCTCTGGTCTTTGGCCAGGTGGATCCACTACACACAGTTGTGGTCTTAAAGATGAAACGACTATCGTTAAGAGACTGAAATCTGAAGTGTGATGTTTTTTTTTTTTTTTTTTTTTTTTAACCTCTAAGGATTATTTTTTTACTTATTAAGAAATATACCTTTTTATATTAACCATTAATGTATTAGATTAAACCCTCCATCTGTTAATGTAAATATATTCATCCAAAAATGACTAATTTAAACTTGGGACACATTGAAATATGGCTTTATAACTTTTATGAGTACTTTGAGTATTGATTAGTCTGCTGATTAATTTCTCAATTACAAGGTAATTGAAATGTAATGGCATCTTTATATTGGTTGTTTAACCCATACCTAAAGACTTTGATTTACTATCATAAGAAAATGCATGATAATTATGAGATGTTGGAGTATTTTTTGTTTGGCACATCACGCAAAATATTTACTGTTTAATTTCTATGTCAGTTGGTTAAATCCATTAATTGATCGGGCTCTGTTCTGAAGGATTGAGAGTTAAAATATACCTGGTTAGAATTTTTGTCTTGATGCAAATGCTTTAGTTTGTCTTGAGCCTCGGTTTGAATAGTAAATAGAAGAAGCTGAATATTTTATAGCTAGAATAAGCCACATAAGGGTGCAGGAGTTCATCGCAAAGATAAGGAGTGTTGGTTTATGCTGTTTGGAGCCAGTGTTCCTCTGCCTTAAGATTAAAATGTCTCATCGACTCCTCAGTCCAGTTCAGCACCACCTCACTGTAAAAAAGCAAAGAAGCAAGGCCTCACTCAGCACATGGAGCCGCCTCCTCCCTGCTCCTCCTCCCTCCTCCTCCTCCTCCTTCCACCCTCGCTCCCTGTTGGCAAAGGGGATTACGGATGGACGCAAAAGCGGCAGCCCGTTAACGGGTCCTGCAAACGGCGGCGTAGGAAGCACTTGGTCCCGTCCGGTACCGGGCCCGGGAGGCGCGGGTACGTCGGCCACGATGGGGAATTAAAAAGATCCGACCGCGGGACGGCGGACGATGGGCGCGTTTCTACCCCGGGGCTGAGCGACGAGAACAAGGCAGAAGAGCGGACACACACACACACACACACACACACACCCCTGTAGCAGCTTGTCTGGTTGAGTTTAGCTCTCTCTGTCACACACACACACACACACACACCGGTGCCATATCGATACGGTACCGAGCAGCAACGTGGACATCAGCTTGATCAAACGCCTCATGACATGTTTGAGTAAGTGACATAATGAGTCTCCGTTAAGTGTGATGAAGGAAGAGCTTCTGTGCGGTGATTTGTCCACCCCCCACACCCCCCACACCGTCCATGTATTGTGCGCAAAATGACTCCCATCATGCCTTTTGTCGCTAATAATACGTGTATTAGGGATAATGCTGATAATAAGTGTAATAGTGGAGGGACAGGTGTGCAGCTTCAGCCTGGATCTAGCCGTGAAAAAAAGCCGGTGGCGACGTGTTTACGCACGGTGTCGGTGGTCTGTTGTTTGTTGGTAGCCGCTGCAGCATTAGCTCAGCAGTTTAGCCGCTGATCTGTTTATCGCTTTGCGTTTGACATGTGACAGGACAGCGTTTTAACGGTGGCTGCAGGTTTGTGTCGCAATGACCGTTCAATGGACGGCTGCTGCCGGTGTGAAAACACACGATGATGCTGCTGCTGACACAGATCTCACTACAGCTCGGTGTCCTGGTCACAACAAGCCTATTTACAGCGGCCGCTTACCTAAAGATAGCTTATTGCCACTTGTCATAATGCCTCTCTAATTAACACGGGGTTATTTAAAAAATAACATTGGGCTTACAGAGATTGATCCCTACAGCTTCACTGCCTTTTTAAAAATGGTAAAGTGTAATTAAAGTATCAAGAGTATGCATTATACAGACTTTCTATTACAATATTTGTTTTAATCAGTATGTGTGAGAGTATTTAATGGTTTCATCTATCAATGTGGAGCCAATTTTAGATAATATGGATAGACTAATAGGACTGCATCATAACTGGCACCTACATAAATTGTAAAGCAAATGTGAAAAGAAAACAAAGTGATAATGATTAGAATATAGATAATAGTATTTCAATATTTTTCTATCTGCTTCTGAGTAACTAAAGCTGTTAGATAAATGTAGTCATTGTAGAAAGTTCAATATTTCCCTCTGAATTGTGGTGGAGTGGAAGTGTAAAGTAGCATAACATTAAAATATGCAAGTAAATTACAAGTACTTCAAAATTATACTTGAGTAAATGTACTTGGACACTATCCTTTATATATATTTCATTCTGAATTTATTTTTATTTTTGCATACCAAAGGAAAATCTGTTTTCCAAGAGAGACCAGGCCAAAAAAGGGGCAGTAAAAAAACATGACAATAATCATAATACATTTTATTTGTCAGTGCTTTTTGAATAATGAAGACCCTTTACAGAAAATAAAATGTGCAATGGGGAGGCCCAGAGGTTCAGCGATAAGGGGGAAAAGAAAGGCTCCCCTAGGGTGCAGAAATGATTAGACAGCATAATCTGACTGGGACCACCATCAATTTCAGATTCCACATAAAGTGGGAAGGGGAAAGTAATTATAGGCGTTTTCCTTCATTAAAGGATGCGATCACAATTTATAGAGTCGGTCTTAAAACAATAGTCAGGAGAACAAATTAACAATGAAATTGTTTTTTTTTTTTGCCACGATCATTCCACCTGTACATACTGGCCATTAACAGTTCCCTTTGTCTTAATAATGCACTTACAATGTAAGAGATGTGGGGGGCAATATCCACAAGGCTCCTTATGTGCGAAAATGTTAGCGATTTAAAGTTAATATAAGGCTAATTTGAGGCTTCAGTAATGCAAACGAGTAAAATCAAGTAGATCTATTACAATTTTAGTAATATTAATTTTAGTTTACGGAGTCCCTCCCTCCCTGTTACAATCTTTCCACCACAGCTAAACAGGGAAACACTGTTTGAGGGAACTTGATGCGAAAAAGATAGTAAATATGGCCGATGTCCACTTGATGTGACTAATGCAGGCCGTTGAAGCCTCATACGTGTCAGATGATCTTTTAAATACATCTTTGCACAAAACCACTTGAATCGAAAGCTCATCTTTAACAGCCAGTATGAACAGGAAGAATGATAGCAGCCAGGAAAAAAACTCTGTGTTCATTTGGGCGGCTGACTGTTGTCTTAAGACTGACTTGGATAAGTTATGATCCCCATTTTAATTACATCCTAACACTACTCAGACCAATTTCAGCCTCCACTTAGGATGAGGAGGGGCGAATGAGATTGAAGGCATAAAATTGTCAGCACATGTGGAAAGTTATGTTTGGCTTCATCACTCTGCATAAATTGGGGAAGTGGTGCAAAAATTAGCAACATGGCAGCTGATGTTGATGAAGAAATCGGTTACAAAACAAAGGTTAACATAAAGTTGGAGTAAAGAGGTGGACTTGTGTGTAAAAAGCAGTTGGACTTAAGTGAAATTTAGGGGTTCTTGTTTTTTTTTATTAATGTTAATTTATGTAATGAGGTAAAGACTATACTGTGTGGAGTTTATTTTTAAAGCTACCTCTGGGTCACCTGATTCAGTATACTTTGGGGACAATGGAATGGGCACTTGTTGTTGTTGTTTGTTGTTTTACTTACAAAAGGAATGAGGTGACACCATTGAAACTGTGTTGTGGCACAAATACAGAGGTTTTCAAAGGTCACTAACTAACTGGAACATTAGATGCAGATTTTGGCAGCAGTAGGACTATTTGTGTTGATGACAAAAAGTTACTTATACTCACTGCAAGCAGTCATCAATTGATAATCAATTTATTAATTATTTAGTACATTAAATAAATATATAATGAATGCCAAAGTTTTGTCTTCAAACAATCCAAAATTTTTAGTTTTTGTTTATATGCAATCAAAACTTTTTTTACTTGATTTTTTTTTATATTCATGTCACTAATTATTTATTTGTGTGTATTACGTGCATATTGAGTAATCCTTTGAGCAGTAGACCACACAGTCTCCTCGTCTATTATTAAGCTGCTTTTATCTATGCATTACGTTTAATTTGAATAGATATATTTTTAAAGCAACAGTCAGGTGCGTATTGAGTATTGACACTGACCAATTTGAAAAAATTGTCTCCAAATGTCTTCAGTGTAAGCTATCTTTAACAAAATCCACAGTCCTTATATTGAGTAATTATTAATACTTAATTTTTTTTAAGATAATATGAAGCTTCAGCAGTCAGAATTAGCCAAATAAGGTAGATTTCTTCTATTTTGGAAGAACGTGTTTTAATTTTCAGCTGCAGAGGAAGAACCTAGCTATATAGCATTAAAATACAATTTTGAAACGAAGGACTTTGGGTTTTGCCCCCTATCATAAGTACTGAAAGCACCATATGAAGGGATGTTTTAATGGCCAGTATGAACAGGAATTATCAAAGTAAGAAAAACGCAGTGTTTTAAAACAGACTTGAACCGCCCTTTAAGTTCATCGGAAGCTTTATCTACACTTCTCGACTGGAAAGACTTAAAAGCTGTTCTGGACGGCTTTAAATACCCTCGCTGTCTGACTGCAGTATCAGTCAAAATGACTTCAGCTGATAACACTGGCCTCACACGGCTTTTCTTTGGTCTTCAGTTGGCAGTTTCAGATTGCATGTGGTTATAAAATAGGAAACGCCTGTGGCTTTTCTGCCTAGTCTCGACATTAAAGGCATTACATAGTGAAACTTTGCAGTATATAGTAATATGAAAGAGTTTCCCATGTTCTTCCTCGGCTAAATCTGTTTCTCTGTTGTCTTATCTGTCCGCAGCACGGCCAGTAACTCTCCACGCAGCACCCCCGGCAGCTCGCCCTCCCTGCGGCGCAGGGTCCTTGGGGGAGGCCGGGCCAGTGAGGGTGAGGGGGGAGGAGAGAAGGGCGGAGGTGGAGGAGGAGAGAAGGGCGGCGGTGGTGGAGGAGGAGGATCAGATAGCCCCCTACCCTCCATACCTTCTGCCTCCTCCCTCACATCCGCCTACCCAATTGCTACTCGACACTTTAGCCGCAATGCTAAGGTAAGAACATTCATTGATGGGGGTTGTTAAACTTCAAATGATTTCAGCAGACAAAGATATACACAGTGAGCCGAAAGGCAAAGACCTTAGTGAAAATACCTGGTCAATATGCAGTGTGATCTTTGTCTTCTTGCAAGTGAAGGACTCATCTCTTCCATGACCGATCAAACATGTCATTATTGTTCCAAGACTATTTATTCTAGTCTTGTAGTGTATCCTCACTAATTATTTGACTACTGGCTTAGATTACAGTTGCTAATAGATGTTTTGTAGTTTTCCTAACTTGTGTCACATGAGATCCTACAACATTGACCGTTTCTGTCAGCCGATAGTAAAGTGTTATACTCTTTGCGTATGTTTGCTCTATGTAAATTTACTCAGATGGTGTAATCCTTTGTGCCTGAGGGTGATGTTTAAGCTCTCACAGTTCCTTTATTCACAGCTCATTGTTGCGAGAAGAATAGCTGATTAATTACCTTTTTTTTAAAAGGAGAAATGTTGATAGTTTTGACACCTGAAAGTGGTAAAACCTCAATAGCTCATTTCAATTTCTTTTGTTTATTCTTCTTATATAAAATGATTGTTTTCTTTTCATCAGACAATTAAGTACTTTTTTTCTCCCAGATGTAAAAAAAATAAAACCAACTGCTTTAGTGTTTGATGAAAAGAAACGGAAACAAGCAGGAAAAACCTCAAGGTGAAATATGGACTTGATTGGCACAATCACATGCATACAGATATCAAAGTGCAAAGTACTTTAAAAGAACAGTGTATGCTAGTAGATTTTTCATATCTATAGAAAAAAAGTTTGTACTGTACGTGTTGATGTAGAGAACTGATTATTCACTACAACATATGCTGTTCTGTTCTTTACAGAAAATGCAGAGCTGGTACAATGTAAGTATACATTAACAACCCCTCATTACACATTTTCACTCCAGGCTACTTTACTTTGCAGCTGTTTGTTTGATTTAATTCCTGACTGTTACAACTACACATGGTAAAATGTTTATCAATGGTGCTGAAGAATTTTAGTTTGTCCTGTATATGAATGCATAGTTTTTCTCACTTGCATTAACAAATATTTCAGTTTAGCTCAAGGCTGTTGACTGTAGTGCAGGCGAGCTGTGAACTAAAATACTGCGTTCCCTTTTTAATATCCTGTCCTCTCCCTCAGGTTCTCAGTCCTACATACAAACAGCGGAATGAGGATTTTCGTAAACTCTTTAAGAAACTTCCTGATACAGAGCGACTTATAGTGGGTGAGTGTGACAGGACTTTGTCAAAAACATGTCGGACATGTCCATCGTGTCTGCATTATTTATCCCTGTTTGTAACAAGCTATTATTACATTGTTTGTACCAATAGATGTCCTAGGTCTTCTCGTATCATATGATACTAGCATCAGCAAATCCTCTAGCTCGTCATAGCAATGATGGATATTAACACATTTTACTTGGGTGATACTTGTGAAAAGGACATTGTGTGTATTGGATACTTGTTTCATCCGAGTAATTGGCTCAATCTTAGTTCCTACATGGGATGAGCTGTGTTACCACACGCTAATGCTGCCTTCACGTGGTATGGGAATGATGATCCTTTCAACTTGTAGTGGATATTACAAGTGTTTAGTGTTCAAATGCTTTTGTTGTCGTAGTGAAGTAAAACATGGTGGAATCAGAATTTATCCTGACCTGTTGCTGGGTTATAATTGCTTTAGACCGACTTCAATAACAAGAAGAGATAATAGTATTTCTAAAATTGGCTGGAAGTGTGATGAAAAATTAAATGAAAAATTATTTATGCCACAGCCTTATGTAGCAGGCTTTCCCCCAACACAGACAATTGTGTTGTACTGTGCCACAGAATTAAAACTGACCTCCACAAATTGAAAATTCATGATTTGGTCATTCTTGCTCATATGCACAGAGACTAAAAGACAGTGAGATCAGCAGCTGTGCATAAATGTCAAAGGCCCGATGTCTGTCTGGGGGATTTACAATAATGGCCATAAAAAGTGAAGGCACAATAAGCAAAACCTCCCACTTTGAAATCAACCTCATTAATTGTAGAAATGTTTCCTGACACTAGCAGGTGTCTTCCCTGTCAACTGAACTCTTCTCTTTTTTTTTTCTCTCCTCAGACTACTCTTGTGCCCTGCAGAAGGACATACTGCTTCAGGGACGCCTTTATCTGTCGGAGAATTGGCTCTGTTTCTACAGTAACATCTTCCGCTGGGAAACCACTGTAAGCTGTGCACTCACTGTGTACACACTTGCACGCACGCAGGCAAACACAGTCGTGTTGTAACCTGGTTAATGTCACACCTGCGATCAGATAAGAAGTCCCTTTTAATGTGCTTGATTGCAGATCAATATAGATACGCTCAGGCTTGTGGTGAGATAAGCGTAGGGCACAGAGAAACACACGCTGAAGTATGCACACAGTAAATCTCTCTCTTTCGCTATTCCAGATCACTATCCTGCTGAAAGATGTGACCTCTATGACCAAGGAGAAGACTGCCAAGCTCATCCCAAACGCCATCCAGATCAGCACTGACAATGAGAAGGTCAGACTCCAACATAGATAACAATGGGTCCTGGTTAAGATATTCTCAAGGACTAAAGACATGTTTTCTATCCATAACATTTCACTTAACTACTGCAGCAAAAGCAAGAATGTGCTACAGTAGCTTTTGATAGTGTTTGCTTGAAGTAATCACTTTTTTGCCAGTGAAGTGATATGAAATGAGCTGACTCAAGTGTATCTCCTCTCACCATGACATAGCAAACATCCCAACAGAGGGGAAACCGTCTGTCAAATCCACGTCACTATTTTCTCCTTTCTAATGTCTCTTTTCTTCCTTCCTTCTGGCCCTTCCTCCTTCCTGTCCCACTGATATTCACCCTCTCAGCACTTCTTTACATCTTTTGGAGCCAGGGATCGCAGCTTCATGATGATTTTCCGTCTGTGGCAGAACGCACTGATGGACAAGGTACATCCTCCTCTCCCACCCTCCTGGCGGTTTGTGCTACTGCTGCTGTGACGGGCATAGTATTTAGCCTTTCAGAATAGACCACAGTGTCAAGAAGCAGAAGATGACTTGGGAGAACAACTTAAATCACTATTATTTGCAAAGTCTGAACATAGAGATTTATTGGAATGGCACTGGTGCAGAAATGCAGCAGTTAAGTATTGCAGTGACTCGTATCAGCCAGGGATATTTTACTTGTGGAAACACTACAAGTCCTCCTATAAAAAGGATGACATGCTAAAGGCTGTCAAACATAAACTAACAAACAGCATTAAATGCTACGTTTGAAAGCAGTTTTAGTGGTGTTCAAAATTTCTTTGTGCTTATATGATTAATGATGTTTATCATGGCACTTAGCAGAATCACAACTTCAACGTGACACCAATAAAATACCAAAAATATGATGGGTGACCCTTTGGAAATTAGATCAATTAATGTATTCATTTTTTTGTCTAATTCTTTTTAGAGTACACTAATTAACATTAATATGATGTGGCAGATTACCAAAAGACTTTTCTGTCTGCAGGCCCTGGGCTGGTTATATATTTAAATAAAATGGAGGATACAGTGTAAATCAATGGAAATCTGATTAAGAAAAATACAGAACAAGTACATTATACAATACAGAACCTGATAATAACTGACAAGACCAAACATCATGATGAGCCACAAAGCTTCTAAACAAGGACACACACAAAAAAGCAGCCATGCAAAAGGGCAGCTATCTCTATGTAGAGCCGATTTCACAGAGCATCTATCGGCCACACTATGCAAATATGTTCTCTGGTTGGATGTCCCAATTTCTAATCAGTTCAGTACCCTCATCTAAACTGAGGCATCCCAGACTGAATATTGATACCAGCAAATTAATAATTGTTTTTTTTTTTTTTTTTGCAGTCTCTATCCCCCAAAGAGCTGTGGCACATTGTGCACCAGTGTTACGGCACTGAACTGGGCCTCACTAGTGAAGACGACGACTACGTTTCTCCCACGGCCGAACACATGAACGGCCTACTGTGAGTGTTCATATGTAAAAAGCATATTAAGGGACAAGAAAGAAGAGCATGTTTAAATACTTTTAATTCCGGCTTCCCAAACGTGAATTGTTAGTCTTCTATGACAGTAAACTTGTTAGGGACATTTTTTAGAAATCAACCCCGGAAACCTTGATTTTTCTGACATTTTACAGACCAAACAACTTGTTATTTAAACAAAAAAGAAAAAAATCGACATTTCCATTATGATTCGTATGTGATCTCCAGTGTTAGCTTTAAATGACCCCAAAAGTGTCCTGCATACGAGTTACTTCTTAATCGCCATATGCAGCGAGCCAGTTCCTGCGTGGGGTGAGTTATATGTACGTGCATGCAGCAGGCTCAGTGTTTAAGGAAGTGCACATTAACACTAGCGGTAAGTTACTGGCCTACCGGAGCCAAACATGTACATCATGTATATGGACATTAAGAAAGAGAAGACCAACACTTCTGGCCATGGTTGTTGATTTCTTCCTGCTTCTGCCGGCTTCAGTGCAAAATAGTGACATTTTTCACCTGTTGATGACTTGTAGGTTTGATGAATGTGACCTGACCATTCAGAATGAAGTTGTGCTATCAGTTTTAAGACATATCCAAGTGGCCGAGGTCGCATTTGACAAAATATCAGTTCCGTGTCATTCAGACTGTTAATAAAAGATCAGATAAAGATTGCGAAAGGGTGGAAAAAAATCAGATGTGGGTCACTTCAGGCTGAAGTCTGACTGTAGCCTATGTTGTCTCTTTCTGTGTGAAGGATGGACATTTTGTTCTCAACAATTGCAATGTAAGCCTCTGTAATTTAAATGACATTAATGATATTACAAGCAAGGGATGTGCAGCTTCTCTCTTTAACAAATTTGGGGACGGGTTGATTGTGTGTGCCTGTGCATCAGTTTTTCTTTAAAATTCTATCAGATTTATAAAGTTTATAGTGTTTTAATGTCAGCTATCATAACAATTGCCTGCAACCTGCTTCTCTGTTCCACTCACTCTCACTTCCCTCCATCTGTTCCTCAGGCCAGGAGACGAGTCAGTATCGGTCACAGATCTACTAGACCTGAGCTCAGTGTCGGTTCCCTCCATGGGGAGCTCTCCTCCGCCCCTGGTGCTCTGCGGTCAGGCTAGCCCTCTCCCTGCTACCAACCACGGGGCCTCCTCTCCCCTTTCCTCCGCGTCCTGTCTGCCCATAGAGGTGCCCTCCTCATCTGGACGGAGACTGAGCTCCGACCCACTCGAACCCAGCCCGCCCAACTCCCACAGCTCGCCACCAACAACCACTCCCATCAACTCTTCTGCCTCCGCCCCGGCCTGCGCTTCTGCATCTTTTGTGAGTGATCGTCTAAGCATCCACATGTGCTTTGGCATAAAGTGCTGCAATAGCTTGTCTTCAAAAAGAATAGGGTTTCTAATCAAAACTGTTCTTTAATGACGCTAATGTGTAGTGTAGTTGGCAAATAAATAATGGTGTCAAGGCTGCTATAAATCAGTTCATATTGGATATGCTAATCTGAGTTGTACATTTTTTTACAACATCCAGTCCAAGCTGACATTAGGAGAGTTGAAGTCTATTTTTCTATTTACTTCCTCTTTGTCTGACTTTTTGTTTTTCTTTCTTTTTTTTATTTTTAAATGTGCAAATAAACTAAACTTCTTTATCAACTTACTCTAAAACATTCTATCTCTAAACGTTTGGCCGTCTTTTGTTTATCATGATAATATCATGATAAATATGAAATGATTTCTTCCTTTCAAGTTTAAAAGCAGTTTTTTGCTCTAAACTTCTGCTTTATGTTATTGTCCTCTAAACACCTCACATACTGACTAATGGTAGTGTTTTTGTATGTCAACCCAATTCATCTTTTTGGGCTCTATATTACTCTAGCTAATTACATGCTGTCCATTTTAACTTAAAAGTTTAATTATATAAATATTTATTACATTAATATCAAGGAAAACTCTTGAGATATTGAATATATATAATATTTTTATTGTCATTAGCACCCAGCCTTAATTTTATGGAACTGTTAAAAATACACTATATTAAAAAGATACATCATCTTGGTGAGGCAGGTTTACTTGTGTAAAATCAACCCACACACCTAGAATCTGACAATTTTTTAAGAAGTTAATATAAAGGAAAGCAAGCTCAAATGTAAGCTAAATCTAATTAAATAAATGTGTGAAAATAAGCAAGCAACCAAATAAGCAAAACCTAAAAGACAAAACGTATTTTTGGCATTAAGAGATTTAGAATCTGAATATGTAATTGTCTTGGTTGCCTGTGTCCAATCACTTCTGCTGACGAACAGCTGCTCTGGTTGTTTCCCTGCAGTCTTGATCTTGATATGCGCAAATCAAGCTAAAGTGAATAAATGGAGCACTGTGTTGCCTGAGTTTGTTTCACATTAATTGCACGGCTGCAGTGGTATGTCTACCCTGCACCAACACGAGTTCGGCCCAGCTGAGGCCTCTTTCCTCTCAAGTCATATGACATGTGGGGTGATTTCCCTACATACTCCTCACTGACTGTCCTCTGCCTTGCTTTTTTCCCACCCTCACTGCATCAGAATCTGGAAGAGGGCGGGGATAGCCTGTTGGAGTCGACCAATAACATGCTGCCCCCGCCGAGCACCAGCCTGGGAAACCTCTCCTCACTGGACATCACAAATGACGAGGAACTGCCCACAGACCCCAGCAACTCCTCCGACACGCAAGAAGAGAGTAAGTGCAGTTAAGGTATATAACCATCACAAGAGTAGAGAGGTGAATATATTAATTATAAGATATTTAATGTCTTGTATATTCACTTAACTTTATGAATCATTTTACTACTTACATCTTTGTAATGTTTGTTCATATTAATGGCTATAATATATTTTCTACACCTGAGGTGCCTTCTTAATGTAGTTTATTTTATTATATTGTTATGCAGCTATGCAAGTAAACATTATTATAATTATACTATTTTATTTTTTCTTCCACCTGACCTGACAGTGTATAACTTCTATAAACATTTTCTTGCTGCTTCGTTGATTCCAAGCTTTTCAGCCTTCTACATCAGCAGTAATTGCAGGGAATTTTTTTTTAGGCACAACTGTAGAGTGATTTACTGATGTCTTGGACTGGATCACAGAACTTCTTTTGAAGTTCATGTCCACCAGAGCCAAAAATGATGTGCATGTGTTATTTTTATATTTACATGGTTGTTGTTTTGCTGCTGTCTAATGATTAAGACTAATAATAATTGACTAATGAAATTGCCTTTAAGAAGATTTTAATGTACAAACCAGAGCCAACTCATTAGGCTTTAACTTATTCAGAAATAAGCATAGGCAAACTGCAACAATCTGAGTTCCTCTGAATCTAACAAAATATTATTATTATAATTTTAAATTTAATTCTCATACGCAGGATCAATAACTCTGACCAGAACTAGACGTTTAATTATAAAAAAGGTTTTGAATCCATGAAAATGAAATGAAAACCAGGAAAAAAAGCCCATAAATCGGTTTTGTGTATGACCTGCAGGTGAGGTGGAATCGTTCTGCGCTGACCTGTGCGGTCGGCTGCACATCAACACCGTGCTCCGCATGAGCGTGGATAAGCTGCACGACCTGCTCTTCTCCGCTGACACACACTTCCTCCAGCACCTCTTCGCTCAGCGACATTTCACTGGTATGTCAAACACAATCATGGTTGTGCACATGATCATACACAGTTGGGACATCTACGGTTGCACAAATACCATTGATTTCTTAAACAATGGTGATACATTGTGCCCCATGTTCAAGAGTCCTCTGAAATAGTTCTATTGTGAAGCTTTGATGATGTGGAGATCATACATTTCCATTTCCTTTACACACTGTCCTGCAAAGGAATATATTTTGTGGCTATTAGTTCCTAAATCTTTGTCAGGGAAAAGCTCTGTTAATCTCTTTCTGACGCAACCCGTGTCACTAAATGTATATGCAAAGTATTCTTCTGTGTTTATCTTCCTACATTTCATGTAATGCATTTGAGCCAGAACTTTGGCAGAACTTGCAGTGACTTGTTGCATTACGGTAAGAGCGAGAGCGATTTTTCATGTTGAGACAGCAACAATTGTTGCTCCATTGCCTACTGGACTGTTGATGCTGCTACTTGTTGATTCTAGAACTTTATTAATATCAGACACTAGAACACAGGGTTACATTTGACATTTTAGATTCTGTGGCATCTTCCATTAAAATTCTTTTATCTAATTATCCATTTGTAGTATCGCATTGGAACAGTGTTAGTTGAGGAATATACACCTATGAACATCTCCACTTGCATTCTTATGAACATGATTAAAGTGCATTTTTTCACATTTCGATGAGTCTCAATACTGCTGTAAAGCTGCTGTGGCCACTTGCCGCTGCTGAAAAATACAAATGTGATGAATTGGAAAACTGAAGCACTCCTTAACCCCCACCACTCAGACATGCTGTAGCTGCTGTATTGTGCCACTAATGAGGGCACCACACTAGTTGTTTATGCTGGGTTAACCACCCAGACTCTTTTTTTTTTTTTTTTTTAATCCAAGCCCTGCGTTGTCACATTACAAAACTGACTTTAATTGGGCAGATGTTTGAATTCATCTGTTCTGAATGGAGTGTGCATTTCGATGAGATGTTTCTGCAGTTTACATGAGGACAAAGTTAAAGCTTTGAAGCTGGCCGGTGGCTACCCGCCGGAGGCTCTGCCTGCATGGGAACATCGTGCCACTCTAATTGGGGCATTTCTTTCTTCTCTTTCTTTTTATGAAGGAGTGTGGATTGACCCTCTTTTTCCCCTCTCTCTCTCACTTCACCCTGTTTGAATCTAGTGGTCTCTCTACTTTTCATTCATAAATTCTCAACCTCTTTTCTCCTTTCCTTTTCTTATTTTCAGCAAATCTTTGGGGACTTTGTATGTCTTGTCCCCTTGTGACTCCCTCTTGTCTTTTCTCTCTGCTTTGCAGACCTGTCGGTGGGGGAGTGGCAGCAGGACAGCAGCAGTGGGAATACCAGCCGCGTACTCAGCTACACCATCGCTCTCAACAACCCCCTCGGCCCCAAGACCGCCCCTGTGGTAGAGACGCAGGTCAGTTCTTAATGAACACGGGCCTTTCATAGACGGCCCATTTCGCACACAGGCTTTGTTTAGTGCTTATTAAACCTAAACTTCAAGTGGAAATTCCTCTGGTGTCTTAAGTAATGACCTAATAAGTAAGCCATTTTTATTTTTGCCTTGTGTTGAATCCAGTTTGTTTTCAGAAGTTCAGAATTTACTGAAAAAGTGACCTAGTCCACCAAAAACATCTAACAGTCACAAAGCAAATTACCCAGTAGATGTTGGTGTAATTACTTCATAATTTTAAGCATTTAGGACACTTTTCCCTACAACTTTCTGCATGATATCTTTTTTTAAATGAATTAATTGTAGTGCTGCTAAATGCACAAAAAGCCAAAACTAACTCATTAATGCTGTCTTTATGGGAGAAGTAGCTTTTTGACAGTTCAACATTGTTAGTGGCATAAGCTGTAATTTTTATTTCATTTTTTTCGAAACTGAACTAAATGAAAACATCTGAAACAACTTTCAGCTGATAGCCAGTCAGAGGCCAGAACTAGCAGGAACTAGCAGGCTCAGTTTTGTTTTACAGATCACAGGAAAAAGCACATTTACATACCAATAAACCGCCTCACCTCGGTTTTGCTTCGTTCCCTTAGACGTTGCATAAGAGCAGTGCCCGGGGCGAGTGCTACGTGGTGGACACAGAGGTCATCACCTCAGGTATCCCCTACCAGGACTACTTCTACACCGTCCACAGATATTGCCTCACCGCCATCAACAAGCATAAGAGCCGGCTCAGGTTGGTTTGTTGCTTCTTTGTTTGGAGAGTTTGTCTTTAACCTTGTGGAGTCTGAAAAGTCAAAAGAGAACAGCCACAGGAACTAGAATACTCCGGGTCACACTCATGCTGAATGTGTTGCCCTAGATGACGGATACTTGTAGTGTTCTTTTATCAATTATGTAAGCATAAACTAATACAGCTATACACAGGGTCCCAACTTGGAAAAAGTGTTAAATTTTGATATCTGCGTCTTAAATTTCATACTGTTCCAAACATCCCCAGCTGACTATTTCTATTTAAGGTAGTTTCCAACATGTTCCATGTTGTACTTAACAGATAAATCGTACGTATTCCCCAGACATCTTTCTCTAAACAGGGATAAGAGGGAGTTTCTGAGCGTTTCATTAGTCAACCAGTATTATTTTTGATAAAATAACATAGCCTAAGTAAAGAGTGGTGGAACTGTCATGGCCAAAACGTTCTGGCTTGCAGATCTTGAGATAATTTACCTCAGGAGTGAAACTTTGAAGTTTTCTCCTTTTTGGATATCGGCTTGACATTTGGTTTTTAACTGAGCTTCAGAGACCCACACAGTGTCCATGTCAATAAAAAGTGGAATATATAGCAAGATCCTCCTCATGAATTTATATTTTCAGAAAACAGCACCTCCATATTGTTGGTTTACAGTCATTCACTGTGGTCTGTATTAGGCAAGTTACATAATATTACATAGTAGAAACTGCAACTAGTGAAATAAATGTTTCTTTTCCTTCTTAATATTTAATATTGGTCAAATACCTTGTATTTGGCCTGATGAGGCATGAGCATATTTCCATTATAGCTACAGTAGTCTCTTAATGTCAGCATCCCATTTCCTGTTTTTTTAACAACTCTGCAAACACAGGATATGGGGAAGAAGCAGACACAGAAGACTAACCATAGATCATTAGACCATTGAAATAATAAGAAATGTGTCATCACAAAATTTTTGTGTTAATTGTAGAGGATTGATTATTTAAAAAAATATATATAAGGTGCTTTTTATTTTTCTAAAAGAAATCTGAACTTGGCATTGGATGGTCTGTGTGTTGGTTTTAATTTTTATTAATTTATTAATTTTTAATTTAATTTGATTGCTTTTCCTCTACCCAGAGTTTCTGCAGACATCATCTACAGGAAGCAGCCGTGGAGTCTTGTGAAGGCCCTGATCGAAAAGAACACCTGGAGCGGTATCGACGAGTTCTACAGACACATGGGTGAGTCACTTGGGCTGCCTCTTCCAGCACATCACCTGTACAAACCGCCTGTTCAGGGTTATTTAACTTTTCTTAGCAATCGATAGAAAAATAGGGAAAACCTCTTAAACAGGAAACAAAACAAATATTTTCCTATTTGTGGATTATGTAGTATGAGTCTTTTTTTTTAATATAAATGATTATCTTCTTTATGGGAGAAAACCCCATCAGACACCTCATTATTCAATACTGCTTTTTTCCTTCTTAAAATGTCTTAATTGACTAGATATTTAAACATATTTATTTGAAGAAATACTCTGATGCATCTGGTTGTCGTTTTCACAAAGGCATAACATGGACGGTTGACAGAATGACTACATAAGGACATTTTTGCTAAAAGTGTTGGATGCCAACATCTGGCGCTTGTCAAGTGCAGTGACAGTGACTGACACAATTTGATTGGTCCTGGAAATGTTCTGGGATTGGATGTGCAGTTATATTTAGGACACGTTGCAGCGGTCGGGGCGGGAGAGCCCGTGTCTGACCTCCATCTTACCTCCCTGGGTTAATTCCTTTATTTGTCTGCTTTCCGTCATGCAGAGAGCGAAGTGTGCAAACTGGAGACGCTGCTGCAGTCTGAGGTTACCGTGGTAACCGCAGGCGAGGCGGTGGGCGCCGACGCCGCCAAGACCCCGCCGGCCCTGCGCCGCCGCAAGCGCGCCTGCTCCCGACGGCAAGGCGAGAGGGAGAGGGAGAGGGAGGGAGGAGGCATGGGCACCGGAGAGCGAGGGGAAAGAGGCGTCGGAGAGGAGAGGGACAGGAGAGAAGCCGGTGAGTCCTCCAGCAGGAAGCGTCTCAAGTGATTCGGGCTGATGTTTGAATTTCAATATTTGCTGCCTGCTTTTGAAGGTCATGTTCATAAGCTGAAAGCCTGATTCCATTATCTATGTACTACTGCCCCATAGTGGTTACGTTTGGAGTTGCACAATAGAGTCAGATAAGGTTATACAAGATGAGTTTGATTAATTATTTCACTGAATTGTTCTCTACATTTGTCTTGTGGGAGAACGACAGCCTGAAGAATTACAGAAAGAAACTAAAAGCAATCATGTTATATTTTAGGACTGAGGAAACACCATGATTTAGTGACCTAAATGTGTTAGAAAACTAAATCACTGAAAATTAATATTTTTTTTTCCTTCTTTTAAGGTGCTCAGTATATGAAGCTAGGAGAGCGTGCACGGGGTGGAGGACAGCACAGTATATCCACCATCCTGCTCATAGTCAGCTTCATGTAAGTTCAAGTGTGCGTGTGCTGTGTGTATTTTCCATAAACAATAGCTCCTTGTACTGTTCCGAATATCCCCACCTGGCTTTTTTTATGTAAGGTAGTTTCCAACATGTTTCAACCTGTTGGTTGTTTTCAATGAACAGATGAGTTTACGTCTTATTCACCATCCATCTTTTGCACAAAAGGGGGAGGTGTCTAAACAGAGATAAGAAAGGGATTTTCTGAGTGTTTATTTTAGAGTAAATAGATCTGAGCAGCCTGTTTATTTGCATGTGGGCCTGCTCGTTCCTAACATGTTTAGGAATGGAATAGTGTTGAATCCCTTATCTAATCCTTATGGTATATAGATCATCGTTTCTTTGGTTCAATACAAGAGCATGTGAACCAGAGAACAGGAAGTTTTTATTGTCTTACAGACTAAACAATTGGTGGTTGCCATTTAGCGTCTTCAGGCTTGGCTGATAATAAAACGCTTGCTTCATGTTTTCCATTGTTCATTGCTAATTATTAAAAAAAAAAACACAGACAAAAGGTTTGAAAAAAGATTAATCAGTAGCAGACCTGTACAAGTCTCATCCCTAAATATATCCTTTCCTATAATACAGATGAACAAACAATGTTTATCCTAGTTATTAGGTAATAAACATATAAATGCTCTCAATGAAATCCTTTGTTTCATTGCATATTTCTGAATTAAATGTTTTTCTGCTGTCTTGGTTCTATCCACGTCTGAATGCTCCCTCATTCAGCCATGTTGGATATGGGCCGTCTGCATACTAACAGCCTCACAATGCCTTTCTTGCTATTTCTCTTCTCTTTCCTACTTTCCGCAAATCTTCTTGTGCATAGGATCTGTATCAGGTACTGTACGAGAGGCTTTGATTTTTAAACCACCGGCTTCTTAAATAATAATTTCTCGCAGGGAAAATCCACTCTCTGAATCTGTTATGATGTGGTTGCTGTCCTTGTTTGCCACAAACGTCTAAAAGACTGGACACTTTGCTGTAGTTAGCTCAGAAAACACACAAACCTACATGTGTGAATGGGGAGTTTAGAAAAATTCCTTATTCTGGTATCAAAGTGGGAATATTACATGATGTCCTCTATATTTGAGCAAAACATCAGCACAGTCCTATTAGTTTGTGGGTGGATTTTTCCTGTAATAATGTTACACTATGCTGTGATTGAGTATTGAGATGTGAGTGAATATTGACAAACCCTAAAATATCCATTTATATCATCCAGTGATAAGTCAGGAAAAAAATGGATGAAGTTAAAACATGTGGAGATGAAGTAATTCACAATGAATATTTTGTGGAAAAAAAAAAAAAAAAAATATATATATATATATATATATATATATATATATATATATATATATATATATATATATATATATATATATATATATACATACATACATACATACATACATAGCAGCACTGGTTTCTCTCTCTATATAGGACACGTCCTATGATGATTAGTTAACAGAAAACACACCTTAGAGCCATCTGCATGAGCAGAATTGTCAGCCTGTTGATTTTGAAGAAATCACCCTCAAAGATCAGTATATGGGGTAATTAGTTTTGATGTTTTGGTTTCTTTCTCATTGACGTTCTGTTGTTTTGAGGTTTGTTCACTATTTTTAGTCCAGTGAGTAAATGTGACACTTCCCACTCTCTCGTCAGCCTGGTGGTGCTGGTGGCTCTCAACATGCTGCTGTTCTACAAGCTGTACGCTCTGGAAAGAGCGGCCCATACACTGGAGACATGGCACTCCTATTCTGTTGCTGACAGGTAAACACACCCCAGTGTTTTCTATACAAATATAGACACTCTGTTTTCTCCGTTCCGCACTCAGGGGAATTGTGGTGTTAATTGGTGTTTGTCCTCGAAGATCATCTTTTGGAACCTTTTGCAAGTTAAGCAGAAAGTCGTTATTTAAAGGAATAGTTAGACATTTTGGTTGTTTGTTTTTTTTTCCTGAGGGCTCGATACTCGAGGCTGCAGCAACAGCTGGTTGTTGATGAACTTTAAAAGGTGCCAGTAGGTGGATTTTGTTCCCTTAGGATGGAGCCAGATTAGATTCAAGTATTCGTGCTAATCGGCTGCTTCCAGCATCAATAACACGGTTCCCACAGGGTCTTAACAAGTTTTAAAACCATCAAATTTATGTGGAAATAATCAGAAAAGACTTAAAAATGTCTTAATATCTGGGCCTTGAAATTTGTGCAGTATGCAACTTCTCCACATCCCACTCTCCTCAAAAGTTTCATTCAACTACTAAATTCAGATACTATTATTTTTTTTATTAAATAACATAGCCTAAATAAAAAGTGGTGACTTCCCTGTCCCAAACGTTCTGGTGCTTGCCAGAAGTTGTGTTCCTTAATGTTGTTGTTGACATGAGCCAAGATAATCAGGAACCAAACTGCGGAATAGTTGCCTCGTTATTAGAAATTTGCATGACGTCGGTCGACAGTTTCATCTGTGCATTTAATCAGAGACCAAGGCAGTGTCCACGCGAATAGTGTAGTGTAGAGCAACATCGTCATAATCTCATATACGAAAAAATGACTTTTTGTGAAAAATAATATGCATTTAATGCAAATATAAATGAACACATAAAAAAAGTGTTGTTTTTTTAAGTATTTTTGTGAAATAGGCTGTGAAATGGGTGTTAACTTTCATATTAAAGGTCTTGAAAAGACTTTATATACTCTTATATCTTTATGAACTCTGACTAAGTGTTTCCTACTTCACGGTGGTAATGACCCCTGTTCTCTCGCTCCTCAGTCCCCTGCCTCAGACGGCGGGGGAGTGGGCTCAGGTGCTGCAGCTGCAGCGGCAGTTCCACCAGGCCCAGCTCAGCAAGTGGCAGCAGGTCCTGCAGTCCTCCGTCACGCTTCTCGACCAGGTGCGTTTGTTTTTGCTCTAGGGGATAAAACGTCACTACGTTACGTAACCCAGGGCGCCCTCCTTTAAACTCTCTCTCTCTGCTCTCTGACCATATTTATCCCCCAGATGAAGCAGTCGTTGGAGAAGCTCCACAGGGGCATCGTGGTCCCAGAGGTGCAGCAGGACCCCGCCACCGACCCCCTCACGGAGCCCTGAGCCCGCCTCCTCTGGCCAGCCCCCCTCCCCCCGCTACCTTTTGAACACACCCTGCTGGACTGTTAGGGCACAAACCGTGGGGGGGCTGGTCAGTGCGGATCAGGATGCAGTTTGCATCCTCTTTCCATCATTTCAAAAACAAAACCAGGAGCGGGACACGTGGGGGTGAGGGGGGGGACTACATTACCCACAATTCTTCTGGCCTGACTGAAGAACAACTTCCCTCAGACTGGAAGCTATCAGGACAACAGCAATAATTTACCTACAGCTGCAAGTCATCTGTATAGGTAGAGTGTGGAAACAGGCCACAGGTGGGCCGATTGAAACCATTCACTCCTCAAGAATCCAAAAAAAAGATCTTCAAAATAGCTGACCATGTTTCAGAATTACTTGAATTCAGACCTACTTGTTTTCTGACCCCCCCCCCCTTAATTTTCTCGACTATCACAGACTATCAGCTCCTCTTCCGACATTTCAAAGGTTCGGTGGGAAGGGATCAGTGATTCTGGAAAGTGGGAGCTCTCTCTTATCTCCCAGTCCTGGGAACAGAACGATACCTTTGCCTCTAGTGAACGCCTGCTGAAACAAAAAAAAAAAAAAAAACGCCACCAGCCGTCTGGATGTGACGAACAAACGCCCCCCTCCCGACGGGAGACGCTGACCAGAGCAGGAAGCTCAGTCACTCCGTTCTCGCTCTTTCCATCAGGGATCCGCTCTTCCGCGTCGGAGTTGAGCCCCGTCAAAAATCGTCCATCCTCCGTCGTTGAAGAGGATAACAGAACATTTCAACATCGAGACACTTTTTTTTCCCCCCCTACCTTTATTCGTTAGATGTAAATTATACATCTTAATTCCAAACACTCCTCCTCCTTCAATCCTTTTTGGGTTTTATCTTTTTTTTTTTTCCTTTTGAAATCAGTGTGTTGCATCGTTTGTTTGGACAGCGACGCTGTGTCTGACTATTCCTCAGACCGTTACAGTATTTATTATTACAGATGACTCTTGATCTGAAGTCCTGTCCTGCTCGTGAGAAGTCGTTCGGTGGGTATTTCGTGCTCTGAATTTGCTGTTGCGGCGTGGACCAAGAGGAGCGGCGCGGGAACGATTACTGGTCACAGCAATAATGACAATAGTGATTCTAGTACTTTTTGAATGTTTCAAACAAAGTAGTATATAATAATAATAATGAGTTGTGTGCGAATGTTGTATAGAGGCAGTGATAAACAAAAAAAACAAAAAAACAAGCAAGCAAGTAAGCAAAGAAGATTTTGACTTGACAGGTGTGTGTGTGTGTGTGTGTGTGTGTGTGTGTGTGTGTGCGCGCGCGCGTGTGTGTGTGTGTGAGGATTCCTCGATGTTACATTTTCAGATGTTACACTATTGTTTCTTGTTGTTTTTTTCTGTTTTTGTTGAGGTTTCTCTTTCACATTTGGTCGCTCAGTCTTTGTATCATAGAGCCGGACCTCAACAGTTCAGGATCTCCATAGACTTGATCAGGTAGAAACCTAGAACTCAGAACTTTGTCCAACTGGGCCGGACGTTTTAAAAAAAGTAAACAAAAGGACCAACCAGGATTTCGTAGGCCCAGGTGAAGAAAAAAAGGGAATCTGTTTTTGCAGTATTGTTTCTTTTGTGTTCTTGTAATATTAATTTGACTCACTTCTCTTTTTATTGAATTCCTTTTGTTTCCATTTTCTATCTTTATTTGTTTATTTTCATCCTGTTCCCTCTGTCCTTCCTGACATTCTGATGATGTTTAAAAAAGAAAAAGTCTCATCTGTGTGTACCTCCCCTCTTTTCCTCCTTCCTCTCAGCACTCATCCCCACTCGTTCTCTCTCTCTCTGTCTCTCTCTCTCTCTCCTCGACGATGTGCTTGCTCTTCCCCTTCACCTGCTCGCTCTCCCGCCCTCTTTTTCACTGAAAATGGCGGCTACAGAAGCATGTGGGCCCTGCTGTGCATGGCCGTTCGTGGATAACAAAAGGGTGTAATATTTATTTAGGGGAGGGGTGGGAGTGGGTGTGGGGGCTTTTGAATGGGGGGGGGGGAGAAACAGGTGAGGAGCGGGGATGAGAATGTACTGTAAAGATGTGATTGTACACGACGCCATGGAGAGAAATGACAAGATCTAAAACATTCAACATCTCTTTGTCGTCTTTGAGTCTGTGTCTCTTCATCGCAAGCATTTGTGTCAAAATTTGCGGTTTAGTTAGTCCCTAAAATATTAGTAAATTTTAAAAAGAAGAAGAATCTGTGCAGTTTTGCCTACAAATAGTTTCTAATATACATCTCTTGTTCAATATGTGATTTTCTGCTGTTACGTCAAAGCAGTAGTGGGATGACACGATGAAAGTTGCTGCAAACAGCAGCTCAACTTGCTTCTCTAATAACTTATAATCCAGATGTTCCAGAGGTTTTTTTTTTTTTTTTTCCCAGGAGCCGATCACCTGCAGGTTTCTTCTCCTCCAAAATGAACAGACCCAGTGATTTACAGGTAAAAGCAGCGAGTAAAACAGGTTCAATCATGTCAAAAATCTGTTTCTCAGGGGTTGTTCATCACTGTTATTAAAGATCCATACATAGTTAAAGGAATGAGTGGAAAAACTGAAGGTAAATAATGACGGCTTTAGTCAGACCACAACACTGAAGTTAAAAGCAGATATGCTCGTCCTTCATTAGGTTAAGTTAAAAATGTAAATTTAATTCTCTTGGTTTGGAAGTTGTCAGAATTAGGTCAAACTCAAGAGAATATTTAGCATGAGTTCAGTAATTTTCAGGCATTTTAATCCTTTTAAAACAATGGATCTTTTAATTGACTTTTTATTCAGCTCTTGTTTCTCCGCTTTTTTTTTTTTAATGTATTTTTAGACACCTTTCATTAGTTCTCAGTTTTTTGTTTTTACTGAATTAAGCACAGGATATTCTCTAATTTAAGACTGTATATAACTGTTATCTACCTAAAACAATCTTGATTATTGAAGTCCAGGAAGCTGCAGCTCTTTGAGATGACTTATTGGCCCCCGGTGATGGACGGACTCTGACCAGTGGCCTTAACTCTTATCTAAAGTCGATATTCTGCAGACGAGATAGAAGATAAAGTCAATTTTCCTTAATTAGATCAGATGAATCATTTTGACCTGAGATTCACAAACTGACCAGTGATCAGATGCGGTGAGTTAAACTTTATAGAACTATTATATCAAACTTTTATAACTATTAATTAACAATGGACACTAATTAATGTTTGTTTATGTTGTAAAACTCTTTATACGATGCTTATTAACATTTTATTATAATTTCTCAATGAGGATGTGTTGATGCAGGTGTCAAACATTTATTTTTTGTTTGCAACATTTATAACTACTCAAAATAAAGTTTATAGACGCTAAGGAACATTTATGAAAGATGAGTTAATTATTTTTAATTTCAGTTTCTCTACTTTTACGTTCACGTAAATACAAATAATTGCTTTATTCAATGTTTTCTCACAAAAAAGTGAGTCTGTCAGTGGAGACTGTGCCCCAATGATTGGATTGGCAAAGCATAGTGTTAAATCTCCTTTAACTAAAAAAAAAAAATGGGTTGAAACCAGTCAGAAGAATTCAGACGAGACGTGGGCTGATTTTTCTCATGACAATCTTGATCTTTATTCTGCTCCTACACACGTAACGGCAGTAATCTGTTGTCTGATTCTCACTTCACCGGTTGAGTCTTCTAGGCAGGAAAAGCAGTTTAGCCGATATGTTGACAGATGCGTAAAGAAAACCACACAATGAGCAGAGAACTGGATCGCACTTCCTGTCCTTTAGAGCTCACATATCCTAAAACATGAAATTATAATTGATTTCTGATTCTAAGATCTATATCTGTTATATAAATACTGTCCAGGGTTTTAAAAACACTCACTATCTGTTGCTTAAAACCACAAATATATCTTTGTAAATAAGGAATACCAAACTTTAAATAAAACCCGGGTAAAGTGTACAATATTGGACCTTTCAATCAATTCTTGCATGCCATTTTCTATGGTTAAAAAAAAAAATCTCTTCATTTATTCCATCAGTAATCATGCAGTTATATTGTTTTAAGGTGAAAATGTGTCTGTGCTCAAAAGGTTCTTTGTTCTGATAATTGGTACAAAATGGATGAACAGTAATCCTGTATAACGGCAGTGTTTGGCTGTGATCTGGTGTCTTTAACGTTTTCTTCTGAAGGCCTCACTTTTCCCCTTTTTTTTGTTTCCCACTAGTTTAATTCTGTGAGCATTTTTTGTGTTAAATTCGCCTGCGGCAGTTCTAAAATGGCATTTACCTGAGCCCTTAAGTCTCTACGAAGGACAATAAAGCAATTTTCTGTAATTGCACAATGGTTTGAAAAGTTTCCTCTGCAGGCACCTCCATATAAAAGTCTCCCCTCTGCAGGAAGTGGTCGGGTGCATCGTCCCCTCGATGTCACACTTTGCCTCTGAGACGTGAACTGTTCAATACGCTCGTCGTACTTTAATAAAAATAAATAAAATAAACTTTCACTTTTATAACAGTAACAAGCTTTCAGGATTAAGGAAAACCGCACAAACATCACTTTGGTTTTTATCCCTGCTCTCCTGGTACGAAACCTAACTGTACTTAATATAAGGGTTTATGCAGCGTCCCTGATGAGCTTAGCGTTTAACAGATATTAACATATAAAATATTTAAAGAAATAAATGTAGATGTATTCTGTTAAAATCATGACTGCGACACACCATCAGAAGCACGATGTCGGTTGTTCTGATAAACTCTGAGCATGCAGACAGTGAATATACAACATAGGCCTGTATTATACTCTACATGTTCATAGAGGAGCTGAGCACCTGTACACAGCGTATACAGCACATTTATCTTTCCCCTTCTGCCCCATCGATGCTCCCGCTTTGTTCCTTTTAGAACAGGAAACGTTTCACTCCGTTTGCAGGAATCCACTTAGAATACCTTTTTTTGAGGACATCTTTCGCTTTTCCAGTTTCCATCGTGTGGGGGGGAAGAAGAAAGGACGTTGAGGATGATGTTACGCTACTCGCGAGAACCTTCTTGAATTCCTCCTTGACCTGAAGTAAATAAATGAACAAAAACTTAAATTTTGATAAAACACAGAAGGCTTGTAGAGAACACAAGCCCTCAGAAATCTCACTTATTCTCTACCACACCTTGGTGATATGATGAATGTTAGTGTGATTATAATTTCAGATAAGAACATTAAGGGTTTGAAATAGATGGGGTCCTGTAGGAATTATGCAGGTATTGTTTAAAGAAAAAGTTAAAAAAAAAAAAAAAAAAACCTGAAGTGAGCATCCAGACCTACCCGTGCTATTCTGCCACTTGTTCACCGGCACAATTATCTTTATTTTCTGATGTTATAGCTAAATACTCCGCCCTGAGGGAAAGAGAGAAGTAAGAAAAGAAGAAAGGGAAAGGAGGGAAACATGAGTGGTGAATCAGAATCAAGTCATCAGTTCAGCAAAGGGAAAAAGGAAAAGTTGGAGAGAGGAGCAGAAACAGACTGGGCCTCCGTTTGGAGTGTGTGTGTGTGTGTGTGTGTGTGTGTGTGTGTGTGTGTGTGTTTTTACTGGGCGAGACTCACGCGCTCTCTCTCAGGGCTTCCTCGCCCGCCGCAGCAATCTTCCTGTAGCAGTAAATCATCTCGATCACCAGCCAGAGCTGCAGCCCGATGATGGAGACGTACATCATCACCTCGGACATGATGGATGCCATTCCCCGGGTGACTTGAGGGACAGAGGAGGGAGATAATGGTAAGATCTATCGTGCCCGCGTGCCTACAGATGGGCGACCAGAGCTGCCCGGGCCATACATTTTTCACAAGATAGGAGTCACATGAGCACGTGTCCTGAATTAGTATTGTAATTAATCATTTCCTGAGTCCTGCTGCAGATACAATTAAACTGTTGGACATCCAGAAGGGTTCAGTGTTCTGCTGCAGTATTACAATGAGAGGCTGTCACTAATTGTACACTGGCAGTGCAAAAATATCCCAGAGTGAAGGAGCTAATATACTCATCAAAACCACTCCTCAGTGGTTTGATAGCTTTGGAACATGCCAGATTTGGGAACCATTTCTATAACTCAAAACTGATTTTATTCTGTACCTACTTTCCTTTTCTCTTTAAGCTCCCTTCTTTTAAAAAGTGTAAAGACACTACTATTTTGCTGCTTTCCATGCAAACAACTTGCATCCCTACATCTCAGTACCCCCCTCTTCTCTATTAATGGTCTACTTTTTCACTCTGGAACAATTATAAACATTCGTGCCTGTTGACGTAATACAAATTTAGAGGACCCAGTATTGAACCTTGGGGGACACCTAATTAAAAGGGTGAATATACTATGATTTTAGAGATTTTTTTCTCAAAAAAAGCTACTCCTCATATACTTTTTTTGGGCCAAAACTATATCAGCAATATGTTCACCTCAAGTTTTGTAACTTTGTCCACATTTAACTTAGACGTCCACTGTCCAAACCTTAGGGAAAAAAAAAATCAACTTCATCAGTGAAATCTGTGTGTGCATTTCAACCACAAAAAAACACGTTCCTCCCTTCCGTTCGGTCCTTACGTTGTGGCACCACGTTCATGACGACGGTCTTGTTGGTGTTGGTGTAGAACTCGTAGTTGTCGTACGTGAGCGTCCGTGTGAAGATGCAGCGGTAGGTTCCCGTGTCGTTGAAGGTCACGTTGTGGATGTAGATGGAGCCGTCCTGTAGGTCCTTGGTGTGGTTGCTGCCGGCCCACGACAGACGATCATAGAAGCGCGGGTCGTTGATCTCGCCAATATTATCTCCATAGCTGTATATCTGGAAGAGAATTATGCAGTTTTTTTATGTGCATGAGCTGATGCATTTAGCTTTGAGTTTTGTTTATAAGTCTGCATAAATAAAAAATATATATTATAAAAGTAACTGGCTGTCATACCATTTTTTTTTTTTTTTTCATCAATTCGAGTCAATTTTGTACAAAGAGATGGCACTAGATCCATTTAGTGAATGTGCTTTCATATTATCTATTTCCTTATTTATGTCTGTGCTGCAGAGCTAAATACAAAAGCTTGATTATGGGAAAAAAACAGATAAAAAATACTGTTGAGTGTTCTGAATATTCATCGCCACATCCCGCTGCCTCACTGTTTCTTACAATATCGAGCTGCAGTTTAAGCAGCTGCATTTCCTGGTGAATGAGTGGATGCAGCCGGTAAATGGAAGCTGAAAGCTAATGAGATCACTCCTGTTACGGCTACAGTATGGACACTAATGGCCTCTTTGCTTTATGTAGCCAGGAATCCTGTGCTAAGCAAAACTGAGTCATGAAAAATGTAAGACTTCTTATGATGAACCTGCTCCTGAAGACAAACGGCGCTGTTGTGATGCATGTTTTGACTGTTTGTGCTGATTTGATCTTTTACGTTATCTGGACACGTGACAATAGAAGAGCATTAGAGAAAACCTAATTAAGGTTTTAAAGTTGGGTGTGTACACGCTCGCAGCCGGATCGCTTCCTTCAGCGCGCTTTGTGCTCATGGAAAGATCTGGGTAGGTTGACTTCAGAAACCAAACATAGGAGGGGTTTGAATACCTGGGTATTGAAGCCTCTGGGATGAGAGGACAAAGGTCTTCAAACAAGATCAGATGTCTGATTGAAGATTATTCTATGAATTGATTGAAAAACTTTATCCAAAAAAAAAGTGAGTTTAGTGTTGTTGTATTGCATGGTATTATTGACTTCATCTGATTCAAAATGATCCCACACAGATCATACACATCTCTCCTCTCTTTCGTTTCTTGTACCAGCACTTACATGTTCGAAGGCCATCTCGTCTGAAGCCTTGAAGTACCAGGCCACCGAGGCCCTGGCGGGCACCTCGCCCCTCATCTTACAGGAGATGCAGCCCAGCTTGAAGCCTTTGTTGGCCACGGCCTCCGTGTCCGAGTCCACCTCCACGCAGGCTCCGCGGCACCGGGACGCTGCAGCGCGGAGTGGAGGGAGAAAAAGCAGTTAGTGTCACCAACCAGCGGTTTGCGTGTCTGCAGGTCACAGGGTTCAGAGATCAGAGCCGTGGGCGGCCGTCAGGGAAGGTTCGAAACTCTGGTTCATTCCAGGGTCTCAGTACTTGCAGGCAAACTGTTTAAATCTTAATAGAAGTTCACAAAACAATGTTAACTAGTGTAACTTTCATATGTTTGCATGCTTGCTCCTTAATGCGTCGTGCATGCATGTGTGTTTTTTTTTTTTTGTTTGTCTTGCATTTTTTATTTCCACTCATCACTTCGAATCATAGATTGTTAATTGTGTAAATTGAATTGTTTTTTTTTTTCCAAATGTGAGAGGAAATAAAGAGGTTGCAGTGAGCGTTGCCGTTTGGTTGCATTCTGCCAGTCGGTAACGGAGTCAAATCCATATATAGAAGAGTGAGTCTATATATGCCGCCATCATCATGACACACACTTGTCATCGGCCGGGAGTTACACACCTGTAACTCCAAACGTTTGTGTCTCACACTGCACCCTGCAGTTCCCACTGAGGCCTCAGCTTCGCTCGCAACCAATGATCCTGTGCTATTCTCAACTTTGACCTCTGGGGAAGCTTTTGTTTTTTCGATTTCGTAAGACGGTTTCTGGGATATTGCAGCACGGTAGTGACACATTAGAACGTGTTATACAATTAGAAATAATGTGACGCTGCAGGTAATAATCAAGGAGGAGGGGGGTGAAAGAGGAAGAAAGAAGAGGCTTCGGTACTAACACACATATTTCTACTAAAAGCATGGGGAGAGGGGGATGCAGGACGGAAGAGGCCGATGCACTGCAGAGAGGGAGAGAAGAGAAAAAGGGGGAAAGAGGAGAAGAGAAAGTTAAGAGTATAATGTGAGACCTCACAGGCCCAAAGGTATACAAACAAAAACTATTCTATTTCTCTATTCAAGCCAGATATGGAGCGGTGCATTTTGAAAAGCAAGCACGGACCAGAACCCAGCTGGACCCAAGACCCACAGTAAATGTAGTCCTAGTTTCACAATCGTGTGTCTCATTCTTCTTAGTAATAAAACTTCACAAAGTTTGCATTGTACAGAGATTCCACCCTTTATTTGGGTGCACTCATAGTTTCACATGTTCTTACTGACTGTTGCAGTTTTTGCAACTTTTCTGGTGTTTTCATTGCAACTGCTGAGCTAATACTTTTGGAGATATGTTGTATATTATTATAACCAATAGATAAAATGGACGAGACGATGAAAATACAACCTAAGTTCAGGTTCAAGTTGGGTTCTTGGACTTCTCTGGGTGGTGGTTCTGTTAATGAACGTTGAATTAAAACAAAACAGACCTGAGGCAAACGGCTTTTACAAAAGCTTCTTGTAATTATCTTTGTAAACCTGCTTGGAGATCAGGTGCAGAGAACAATACAGTGAGGAGAGAAGACAAAAAGGCTGCATTGTTCCGGGTTTTCTAGTTCAATCTCTGCTCTAATGAGCTTCCTTGTCTCCATTACAAACGTGGCTGCATTGTTTGTGTTAATTAGGCTTCACCAGCTGTCAGTGCTGCTGTTGATTCATGAATACCAATAGATGTTAATGCAAGTCAGTCATTACCTAATGCTCTGGTTAAAAAAAAAATCACAGGTAAGCGTTTGGAAATCAATTAATGATGTTTTGCCCCAAGTCAGTGTGTGAGATTCTACTGAGTAAAAAAAGAAATAGACAGAAAGGCAAATAGACAGTAGACGGATGCAGGATCAACACTTCCCGTGCAGGAAACACACAGACGGGTTTGGGAAGGCCGACACGTTACAGGACAAAGCACGTGTCGGCTCATCGTAGGAACAGCAGGAAGGGAACGATGCCCGAGGACGGGAAGCACTTTAGTTGCAATGAATTAATTACAGGGACAGATGGAAATGTGGCTGTTCTAGAACTGCAGCGTTAACAGCACACGCGGCGCGGGGGGGCTGGGGGGGGGTAATCCTGAAGGGAGGTCGGTCTACGCCGTGAAGGGGCAAACAGGGATGCCGCTGCTGAGGCAGCGAGTTTAGATGGAGACGCACATGCGAGCCGACAGTAGAGGAACTGCACGTCCAAAGTGCAGACCTAACAAGGTTGGAGCCATCACACCAACTCAGCAACAGCTCCTATCATCAGCAGCAGGACACAGACACACAGAGCATCAAAAAAATGCTCATTCATTGCGTAACCTGTGGATGGAGGTTCTGGATTATGCAACCGATATTCCAGAAATTGCAGATTGGGAATTTGTTGTGCTATAACTGGTTAATCCCTCGTACAGTGGCTGTATAAACTGCCGCGGCCTACACTGTAAATCTGATATAAACCTAGAAGCTGCACAAAAGATCATCCACCCACTAGCGGGTCACCAGCGGAAGCACAAATGGGATCGAGGTTATAAGAGACATAGAGCGGGATGAGAAAATGAAAGATGTGACAGCATCTGTTTCCATGTTAAAACACACACACACATAGAATTCTGTACTGTACATGACCTGGGGAAATGCCAAGCATCCATGACATTTTCCCTGACAACAAGCAAGCAGAAGTCCTCCCACTGGAACACGTAGGCCATTGGCAGGTGTCTTATTATGAGAAATACACGAAACGGGAAACGCACTCATTGAAAATTGTCTCGTTGTAGTCAGAAATAAAAAGGAGAAGTTTGTTGTGGCTCTTAAAGCACAAACTTGTTCTGAAAATAACACACAACCAAACATCAAGGAGCCAGAAGATAAGATTCCAACCAAATAAAAGCTGAGTTTTAATCCCTCTTTAAATGCTGGGTATAGGTGTATATTCTGATATAGGAAGAAGACGTGACCTTTGACACCCTCTTCCCCCTTTTGGCACCTCGGTCCTGACCACATCATTGTGCTCAGGTGAAGAACATCTCGCTCTCTGGTCATTTTGCTAAATTGTCAATCGCCATTGGGGCAATATAAAAATAAAAATAGGAAAAAACATGTAATGTAAGTTATACTTGTTTAAAACTAATTTGAGTAAATTTCCAGGTTTCTTTTCCGAAATTGCTGCCTTGGCTATTATTTGGTTATTTATTAGATATTTTGCAGAAAATCTAAACAGCTTAAAGACACATTCCACTAAATTTTATAATGAATTGCTTTGTATATAAATAATGATATATGCAGATAAATATTTTCTTGCTGATCAACTGGTGATCCCAGTTCATCCCTTTCTGTTGAAATCTCTGTTCTCTGAAATGCAAAAAATGGCCTTTTAAGATGACACAAGATGAGACCCTTGCTCAATATTGGTTTGGCTTGTGTCCATTAAGATTACATGTCGTCTATACTTGACAGATCTTTTACGCTTTTTAAGCTATGTTGCGATGTGTAAGTCCAATTTTCAGCTCCATTTTTTTTTTTGCTCCTAGGGGAAATCTCCGGCTAATGTTTTCTGCCAGCTGTAAAACCCAACCCACTGAGGGCAACTACACACAGTCATTTGATCCATTGTTAACATCAAATATTGATCGGAGGAGCTTTAATTAATGGCGGCTGTGTCAGTCGATCCATCCGTCAACGCCGTCACGTGACGGACGTTAAGGGCTGCCGATACCGAGCAGCCGTCGTAAACACGTCCTCATTTTATGATGTTTCTATCTGTTCTTCTCTGCTATTGATCCAAATGGATTTTTTCCCTCCACCTACTCCTGAAACGTGTTTCTGTTTCATTTGCTCACCAGATATTTACCCAAGCTGCCTTTGGCCCTGACTACACAAATCTAGATTTTTATTTTTTTAATCCGCACACTTTTCCGTCCAATTTGGCCTCTGACCGACACCAACACTTCGTCAAACCGGATAAACAAGTGGAGAGATTAGAAAATCAGATTTACTGCTACTGGCCTGGCTTGCTATCACAGGCAGATCGTGATCGTGTTGAGGTCTCTGTGTCGTCTGAGATATTTATTGATCCAATCGGTGTGTGGAAGGAGATTTTTTTTTTTTTAACCACAGATGAATATCAAATTTAAAAAAAATCTGTTTGTAAGGGTGAATCAATCATTAAAGATGTGTAAAACCAAAATTATAAGATGAAAGATGCACAAATGCTGAGTGATAAATAATACGTATCTCTGGATTCACACTTGTCACATAAAGTCATTGTGTTCATTGTTGAGATCAGAAATGTTGATTAATGCAGCTTTAAAATGTTAAACTTTGTGAAAGCTCAGAAATACAGAATGCTGAGTCATTTCTGTTCAAACCCTAACTGCACCATAATAAAAATAAAGCACTTCACATGACGTTCCTTCAATGTTCTGATCCAATATACCAGAATGATGCGTTCATCGGGTGCACCGCGTCTGCATGTGAGCCAAGTCGCAGCACAGCATCGCGCCTCATGTTTGTCCACCAGAATGGATGTTGCAGTAAAAACGCCGCCATTAGAAAATTAAACCTCTTTCAGAAGATTCATGCAGCCCCGAGGCCGACGGCGGCTGCAGGCGGGGCTGTTTTCTAAAATCACTTTCACGTTGTCGACGCGGTGCATCGATCAATGCAGAGCGCCTGCTGTTTGTATGAGGCAGTAAATAAGGAGAGATCCAGATGTTGAAACTCTTAAAGTCAGTGAACTTTAGTTTAAAGGTCCAAATACAGAACTTATTTCTTCCACAACATACTGTATGTTTGTTCAAATATGCTATTTTACGAGTTTGGGTTGTTTGGAGAAGCTGCAAACTGCATTGCACAAAAAGAAATCTGACAAAAAAATATCTTTATGCAATGCAGCACTCCACTATGATTAGTTTATCTCTGACTCCGGCTACTTAAAATGCTGCTATAATAAAATTTCCAATTTGTGCAGTTGCAGCGGGCTGAGTGGAGTGATGGAATGAGTCCAAATGAGTCCAAATGGCCTGAGGCTGAGGCGATGCGTGTGGTTGTCGGTGCATCCTGTTGATAGTGATCTCCCCTGACCATAAGTTCGTGCTCCAGCCATTTGCAGACTGAAAGGCTCCATGCTGCAACGCAGACAGTCCATCTGCTGATGCATTAGTTAAGAGGTGCATTAGGTTTATGAGCCTGAGTGTTGCTTTAAATTCATTTATATTCTAATAACCCCATTATTGTTTATTCCTTCCTATAAGTTCCTTTTGTATCGATGCACTCGCTTCCTGGACTGATCTTCATCTAACGCTAAAAATCAATTCTTCACTATCTATGGACAATTTAAGAACATGATCACAAACCTTCCTATCTCAGTATTAACTGATTTAAATGTGATCTCTTTTTTTCTCTTCTGGTGATTTATCCCATCTATATAAATGTTCTTTTTTCCTTTCATATATGTTTGTATGTGTTTGATGCTGTTTGAAATATCTGAGCAATTTTTAGAATAAATATTAATTTCTCAAAGTAAGCTAAAACTGATAATAAAATTCCTTTTCTTTTCCATTTACCAGAAATCTCTGGTGCCTTTTAGTTGAATTCCAAAAGAGCAAATATGTCTCTCTCTCTCTTTCTGTTTTCGGGGATTCCATCCAAAGTCTTTTCTTGTATATCTCGTATATCCTCATCCTCACTAAATCCTTCACTAAATCACTGGCTGTGAAATCAGAATACAATGAAAATTGTATGGATTTTATCCTGTTATTGAATCATACTCGTGTTTTTGAATCCCAGATTTCCAAGACTCGTCCTTTTTTCAAGTAAGTCATTTACAGCCTTGTGTATATTATATGTTTTAAAAGCCATTGTCTAAAGTTATAACTTATTGAAGGGCTAGATGAAAAAGTTAGAATTAGATTGTATTTAATTTAAATATGTATGAGTTAAACAATTATATTGACCAAATCATTCATTTCTATTATACACCAAAAATAAGAAATAAGAAGGAAGTATAAGGAATTCAATTAAAATGTTATATGTGAAGTAGAAATCTATTGGAAAAGTAAATTCTACTTAAAAAAATATTCTGAACGTACTGGAATTTGAAGTACTAAACCTAAAATATATATTTAGAGCTCCGTAAATTAATTTTGTGCAACCACTTGACCTATTTTGACAAAACTGTCAGTCAGGGTTAAATGACCTGTTGGCTTCTCTGCTCTGCTCAGGCTCCACTTTCTGCAGCTCCGTCTGCCCGGCACACGTCACGTGAATGAATAACAGCGTTATCCTTCAACTTTTTTGGGGGATTATGAAGCTGCGTTGACATGTGACAGGAGCAGCTGGCCAACAGACGTAAAAATACATTTTCACAATCCGGTTGTTATAACCTTATTATAACTGTGTCGTAACCCGTTTACTACATCTACATTGTTTTTACACTGTTTAGTTGTTAAATATTAAATAAAACAGAGGCTGCAAACACAGCTGTTATGTGACTTAATGGTGATAGATCACGTAGCTCAGGCTCTTCCGATCCATGGAAGAAATGTTTCTTGTGATATAAAAGATGGATTCCAATTTAAATAAAACAGTGAGTGTAAGAGATGTGTCCTGATATCTCCAACATTGAGGTCAATGACAAGTTTGATGCTTGGTGCTAATTTCAAGGAAAATTCAGCATAAGTCAACGAACCTCACTTCACTGAAACACACCAGCTGCAGCCTGCTGTAACAGAGCTGTTACAGCAGGCTAGGGTTTGTGTGCGTGTGAAAAGCATCGACATCCACAAGGGAAACAACTTATGGTTTGCGCTGAAATCAGTATCGATTTGCCGCCTATCTTTGCTTCATATTTTTGCAAATGACAAAAATGTCGTGCAGTGTGACCCTAATACTTGGTATCAAGTAGTTTAACTCTCGTAAAGAGGATTTTAAGAAAATGAAAAACACATGTTATCAACGTAAATATTGAAAATGCAACGTTCTGTGTCAAAAAATCAAACAAAATTGTAAAAACAAATGATACAAATGGACTTTTTTATGACAAGAAACCAACATGAACATAAAAGGTACATTTTGAGACACCTGATGAATGCTTCTTAAAACTGTGTTCTAAAAAGTTTTTGACTTTCTCATCTTGCTAAACATAAGTTGTCACTGACCCTTATGCATTTTCACTATGTTCTGACATGCTATGGACCAGCTGATTATTCAGTTAATCAAGAAAAAACGTTGCAGCCCTGAACTGATCAATACAAACTTACACACACACACACACGGAGGGAAGCTTTAGTGTAATACACAATGAGAAATGAATAATCTACATAATGAAACTAATAAATTCAGTTTCAAGTACCTTTCATAATCAGACACTTTGCATACTTTACATACAGAAAACAATCAAAAAAGTACTTTGCTGCAGATCTCTGACTACAGAATGACTAGTGCATGTGTGTGTGTGTGTGTGCACATGTGTGTGCATGAATGTATGTGTGTGTCCTACATTTTTAGACACACATGGCCCCATCTAATTTCTCTGCAAAATAAAAAAAAAAACTGAACAGCTGGGCTTTTATCAAGCACTACTCAGAAATACCCACTCACACATCTGCATCTGCACGCGCACACACACACACACACACACACACGCAACACAACAGCACCCACAAACGCAGCAGACCGACGTGGAGGCAGTAAGGACAGCAAACACCTCGACATGCACAGACAGCGAATGAGGAGGCCCAGATGCCCGGGTGTTGTATCACAGCATCACCGTGGCAACAGAACCGATGCCCACTCACCTCGAAGCAGCAGGAGGACCAGCGGCACCAGCAGCAGCTGCAGCTCACGTAGAACCAGCATCCTGACAGAAGAAGAAAAAAGGACCAGTGGCTCTCAGCAGCGTCAAAACACACACACACATACACACACTTGAGACTGGGAGACAGACAGTCTCACACACACACACGTGAGCAGACAAAACAAACTACAGCAGATACTCCAGTTTGGTGATGGAAACCTCTTAGCACTCTGATGCAGAAGACGTCCTGACTCTGGATTAAAAGTCTGGGAGGTTAGAGGAGGAGACTGTTTTCCTGATGGGACTCTGGGTGTGGTCCAGAAGTCTTCTTCTTCTTCTTCTTTTTTTAAGAAATGTCCAGCTGTCTTCTCTCCTCACCTCCTCCTCACCTGTCTAAATCACTCTGCTTTTGCTCGATGGTGTGTCCAGGCTCTCGGTGTGTGTGTGTGTGTGTGTGTGTGTGAGCATATAGAGTTACGAGAGGGAGGAATCACTCAGAGTTTCATGTTTCAGCCCCTGGTCGCTCCAAAAGGGCCTTTGTTCAACTATTTATACTCTGCCAGGTTGACACCCTTTTGGTCTTTCAAGCTCCACAATGAGACAGTGTGCGCGGCAGAATGCCAGAGTGTAAACTCACACAACAAAAGTGCAATAAACGGGGATCGCTAACAGTGACTGATGAACCTCAGGCTGATCCGACAGGGGATGAAGTTGAGCTGGAAACTGAGTTGGAAAAAGGAGACGTGTGCAGTAGAGTTTAAATGTCCGTTCAAACGTCGAATCGTTGCATGCACGAACGCCATTCAACTCACTCTTGATCCACTTTACAACAAATGCATATGTGACCCGAGCAAAAGGAAGAAATTACAATATCACTGTGTTAATCAATCAGTCGCTCAACTACATCGTCTCTGAAAATCAGAGCTCAAGAAGGGCAGGGATCAACGGAAGGACAAAATCTGTTCGATTCTTAAGTTGAATTATTCAAGTGGACTCGTCTGCTGGGTTTGTGCCACCGGTTGAGCTGATGGTTTGTTTCTACAGCGCAGGTGTCTCTGCTCAGATGAGTCACCACCAGCTCACCAAAAACCAGCCTGAAAGTGGGTTGGCACACGTATGCGTTGCAAATGCAAGATTTTCTTTTTTTTTAAATCCAACAGTGAGCGTCCCTGTCCTCCGTATCAAAACTCCCCTTTTAAGAAAATCTAAATCCTCTCTCAGATATCCTGGACACGTCCGGTCCTGTGGACGGGTCAACACCAGGCGCTCGGACGCTGTCAAAGATGCTCCGCCGTCGTTCCAGGGATCATCAGAGAGGTTTGGCAGAATCACGGAAGAGGAAAGTGAAATAAAATCCTCCTTTTACTTCTCATCGCCTCCGCGTTTGGGAATTTGTGTCTGGATATTCCTCACGGAGATGCTGACCGCGCTGTCACAAAAAAAAAAATATATACAGGAAAAACAAGGAGTGTGTGTGTGTGTGTGTCTAAATCAGTAGCATCCAGAAATGACATGTGTGTCAGGGTGGAAGGATGCTGCGCTAATCAGCCTCTGGGATGAGTGAAGGCTGGGGGAGGGAGGTGGGAGGTGTGTGGAGAGCAGGAGGAGGAGGAGGGGGAGAGGTATGGAGCCGTTGTTATGGCAACAGGGCTTTTATGTGGATTTTCATCATTTGCCGGAAGACCCACGTGTCGGCAAAGATAGTCAGCGTGCAAATATCCCACTTGTGAATTATATGAATTACAAGAGTGTGATTTAATAGAATTAACCTTTTTTTATTTTATTTAAACACAACATAAAAATAACATATTTTGATGCTTTTAATTTGATTTGTGTGGGCACACACACACACACAATATTGAACATGTAAGTTTTATATGTCATATACATATATACATACACATATATATGTATATATAGTGAAGATCAGTGTGACGTGGGCAATGTTGCTATACAAGTGTGACAAATAAGATATGTTAGAATAATAGGTAGATGAAGATACAAATGAAAAAAATGAACAATTATAGATGACATTTTTTGCCACATGTGTAAATATGCACAGGGCAGTGAAGCAGAAACTGAATGTGCTGTATCTGATAATATAACTTTATTGATTTACATGAGCCTGTTGTAACTACTGCCAACCAGGACAGTTTGTCGTGCTGATCTCTCATTTTGTCCATTTCATTATGCCAGCGGTGAGGATTACTGGGCTGATTGCAGAGCTCTCCTCACCGTTGCTGTGTGTGTGTGTGTGTGTGTGTGTGTGTGTGTGTGTCAGTGACCTTTCTGTCCTTAATTCCATCACCATCCTCTTCATTTTTTTTATATGTGGATTAACGTCAATCACAGCAGCAACAGTAGTGAGGGTGAATGTCACATATCACAGGATATAATGTTTTATCATCTACAAATATAAACTTATCCTGATTCATTAAAAAAAAGCCAGCTGTAGTACACTGAGAGGTGATATATTTCAATTTTCAAATGCAGATTACAGACAGGGAACATTCTCAGTTTCAACTATTTAGCTTGCTGTTTATTTTTCAATCAAGTTTATATTTAGAATTCAGCCATGTGCTTGTACTTAGTTCTGAAATCACATAAATGAAAGGAAAAAGGGCTCAGTTTCTAGATTTCAACCTTTAAACAACTGCACACATTCGCCACTAGAGGAAGATAAAGTAGCAATGAAGGATTCCCTTTACTCGTCATTATAGTAAAAAAGAACAGAGAGGGTTAGGTTAGGTTGTGGCGGAAATAGAAAGCCGTTGTGGTGTTAAAGAGGAACCTGTGAATGTCTCTGACTGATTTAAAGCCAAGCCTTTCTGAGAAATTCATAACAACACTCTGGACTTTTAACCAATAAAAAGGGTGTATTTATAGGAATTACACACATTCTATATCATGTCACTAGAAAACACCAACTCACCAAAATCTCAACAGTATTTTGATCTTCTGTCACTTTTCTATTTAATAAAAAACACAGTCAGATGAAAAGTTCATTCAGTTATCTTCACCATAAATTTTGTACAAGGAGCTTCTGAACAGTTGCAAAAGTATTATTTGTAAATGTAGACATAGAAGTACGTATTATTGTAAGAGTTAGCTGAGACAAAGTGGTCGGGCTCAGTTATTTACATTTACTTCCTTATAAATATGACGTAATATTCCACTTTACAAGTTACTGAACAGCAACAGAAAACACTCTGAACTCTGATTTATTCACATTTCTGACACTTACATATTCAGTCTTTGGAGAGGGGGTGGTCTCTATTTTTTTTCCTCTTTTAGATTTTCCAGAGAGCAGATCAGCAAAAATGTTTCCATCCAGAGCGCGTTCTTTTTCTTCCTTTTTTTTTTTAACATGAAGTGGTTTAAAGCTGCTCAGACAGATGTTGCTGCAGCCAGATGTCGAGGAGCTCAGTAACTGTCCAGAAACATGGCGGTGAGCAGGCCCAGCAGGACGAGCACGGGCGTGAGGAGCAGGGCGCCGTAAAGGACCCACGGCTCTGGACACGCTTCGCACACATCGGGCTCTGAGGAACACGAAAACCATGAAGCGCAATCCTCAGGATGAATCGCACAAACAAAAGATTTTCTTTTCTTAGGCTTACCAGAATCAGGTGAATAACATGCTGTGGAATTACATGTTTCAACATCTCCACCTTCACTAGCCACTAAGAAAAGAAAAACATTAAGTTTTTAATTTTAATGTTGCATCGCTTCTGCATTATACCTGAGGTCACAATGTGCAGTTGTAAAAAAAAACATTCCCTCATAGTTTAATGCTTAAAGCTTTTACTTTTTAAGCCAATACAATAAAGAGATATGCTTCTGTGCAGATGTCCAGACAGGACGTAGATACCTGAAATGATCTACACGCAGAATAAGCTGCAGACTGCTCTAAACAAGCTCAGTAGTGTCATAATGTAACTGCAGTCTATCACATTTTAAGTGGAAAGAAAAATTATTCATTATAATATTGGTCTCAATCACAACAGTGTAAAGAATACATCTCCTAGTAAACTTTTATTCTTTCTATAACTATAACTATATAATTTTACATATTTTTAATTGTCTTTTATTATTTTTACTTATGATGAAATCAGAGGGGGAAATTATCTAGTTTGTTGTAAACTCAACCTTACATTCTATTTGAATATGGGTTGAGTTAAGCTGGGAGTTACGTTGCTGCAGATGTTGCTTTAAAATTGTGTTTAATGTACCGATCTAAAATAAAAAAAAGAAACTGCAGAGGGGAGATCGTTACCAGGTGGAAGCCAGTAGAAGAAGCTCTTCGTGATCAGATCTCCATCCAGCTCCAGCCGACACTCGTATCTGCCCGCGTGTGTGGGGGCGATGGTCTCAGAGAGCGTGACGTAGGGCAGAGCTGCCGCCGCCGCCTCTCCTGTCCAGGATTTCCATCCGCCGTGAGAGACGGACAAAACGATCCTGGGGTCCCAGGTCACGTTGACTTCACACTGGAGCTGAGAGCGGTCGTGACTGCTGAGGTCAAAGAGCATGGCGTCTGAAGTGAGACGCAGACAGAGTCCAGATGTTAAAGCTCCCAGTTTCCCCTCGGCCCAATCTACCAACACAACCTTTAATAAACAATTTATGTAATGTAGGCAAAAACAAAACATGCTTTTTTTGTAGATACAGATAGTAATTTGCAAATGTTCATTTTGCAGTTGTGCAGCTGTGGAAACTGACATATTTGATAAATTAAAGTAAAGAAAGTAACTAAATACTTTTACTCAAGTACTGCACTTTAGTACAATTAAAGAGGTATTTGTACTTTTCATTTCCATTTGATGCTGTATAATACCTTTACAACTACACCTCAGAGAGCAATGTTGTATTTTCTATTTCACTACATTTATCTGACCTATGTTCTTTTACTTCAGTAGGATCCTCCATGTAGGACATACACATACATTATATAATTAATGGAGTATTTTTACCTTACTGTATTTGTACATTTCTTGAGCTAATGATCTGACCCTGCCTAATAAAACTTCTATATCCTCATTCTATAATCTTAACCCTGAACTAATTCCTAACCTTCATCTTTTCTTAATCCTCTGGACAAAGTAAGACTTTATCCCGGTTTTGTTTTTAATCTGAGCCAAAGAGGAAGATTAGGGTTAGAGTGCGACCTTAAAAAAAAAATCCAAACCTTGTATTTACCATGAACGATGAGTAAAGTTTCATTTCCTTTCTGCCTGGACCGTTGGTCCGTTTCTGTGATGACAGACACTTTGCACAAGTACTTCCCACCGTCGCCCCACTGCACGTTTTTTAGGAGCACGGACTTATTCGTGGAGTTTGCGTTTTGGTCCAGAAGGTGCACGCGTCCCGTGTATTTGTTGGCGGAGGAGTGGAGGAGGTGGAGGGTGGAGTTGTGCATCCAGTACAGCATCTGTGTCGTCACCGCTTTCCCATCGTGGGAAAGGAGCTGACACGGCAGGCTGACGTCATGACCCAGAGCCGCGGAGAGCAAAGGAGGCTGATGCACTGTGACCAGGGAGCTGGTACCTGGGGGAAGGAAAGAAAGAAAAGAGAGGATGTTACATGCAGCCTCAAGAAAGCCATTGAGTCCCCCCCCACACACACACAGACATACACACACATTTAGCAAAAGTGGAATAGAAACATTTTTGAGTGTTAAAAGAATGATACAATAGGAACACATAGGCTTTCAGTAACAAGGGTTATATCACATATATCACATATCACATGGATTGTGGGCCTTTGCTAAATGTCATTAACAACCTCTTACTCAATCGTCATGAGATATGTTTGAAACCATCATAATTGCAGACATTGCATTTTCATGAATGATTTTCACACGTAACTGGTAGTGTAGCTTATTACCTACCAGGTAATGGAGTCCAAAGATGCTACAAAACAGTCCAGACATGGTGTATTAAAAAATGTATTGTTCCTATTTTGACTTTGATTTGATCAAGTCTGACAAATCTTTAAACTTTCTGAACATTTTTTTTGGTTCCTCTACACACACACTGAGCTTGTGAGACCCAGTTAGTAGCATTGAATTTTTTCCTTTCTGGGCATGTGATGATTTTTTAATCTTCGAAACCTTAGAACAAACAAACAAGCAGCAAGCAGCTCAGCTGATTCCAAAGCTTTCACGACTGCACGTCGAGCTCCACAAACACTAACAGTCGTGTGATATGATGATCAAATAACGAACTTCCCACCGGCATTTTAAATCCAGTATCAGTTTGCATGAGCACAAATGCTTTGAACAAATATACCTACTCAAATGTTCCCAACAGAAGCCACAGAAAATTAACCATTTAAAACTGTATGATCAATCCACTTAATTTTAGGATGCACATTTTTTTCAGCAGTTCTCTATTACGCAATAAATGCAGCTCTTTATACATAAAATGAGAAAACAGATATATTTTTAATATTTTAAATTTACACACATTAGCAAATATGAACTAAAATAAATTCCCTATATCAGATATGTTCCCTCTATTAAAATGCATTGTCAGAATTGTGTGGATATTTTCTTACAGAATAAATTGATTGACTATGATAAAAACTTTTTCCCCGTTTACCTCTGGGGTCTGCTTTAAAAAATGTTCAAAGTTTTACCTGATAGCATAAAGTAGAAAAACGTCCACTGTGCCCATTCCCATTTCATTAAAATGACGCTGTGATGCAGCCCAGACAAAACTATATTAAACATGTCTCTTGACCGAAAACGTGTTGCAACAGACGCCTGCATCTCTTATAATGATGCAGGCATCGGCTGCACCACTTCCTCAACATGGTATGTGGGGGTGGAGAATAGAACTCTACTGAAAATTACAAAAAGTAAACAAATGTCACATGTGAATATTCATATTCCCACTATTTTATCACTGTTGACAGTTAAAAGAAAGAACTCATGCAATGAACTGAAGAATTATTTAATACTATGCTGTATTTTATAAATATATCAATAAAATGTATTCAAAACTGAAAGTCACAGGATGTGGGTCTTTGATTTTAAAACTAGCAGAACGGGGCGTTTTTTCAGATCCGTTCTTTAGTTTAAGATTAAAAAAAACAAAGAGGTATCCTGTTAAGTTCCAGTTACTGTGCTACTGTTGTTTCCAAGGTCAAGAATAAATTGTCAAATTTAAGACCACATGACAGGGAAGTCTTAAAAGTTACATACATAACATATACAGTTAGATAACATACCCCCCTTTTAAAAACTCCAGAACGAGCTGGTAAATGGACCTCAAATGAACTTTGCTTTTCTGCTGTTGTTTCCTAGTCTAAATGACATGCAGGTAGTTGACACCACCTGCTTTATGTAGTCTTTCAACTGCCAAAACAAGCAAAAAAATAGATGATATTAACACCTTATCCCACCGGGCATTAATTTTTAATGGTATAAAGGCTAATGCATTGCTTATAGACAATGGCGTGGATTTTCCATTAGTACTCCCACAAAGGGGGAAAAGAGAAAAACAAAGTTCTATCATGCTTTTCCAGTCAAATCTGAATGGAAACCACTGGGGTGTGTGTGTGTGTGTTTGTGTGTGCAACAGTGTGTTTCACGCATTGCAAAAAAGGTGAAGACCACCACTCTGCAACAGGATATATAAAGATGAGAAACACCCACTTGCAAAAGTAAAGGAAACCAAAGACAGTGCTTCAAAAGTTCATGGTAAATTTGTGTGAAATAAAAAAATCTGTTTTTTTAATGTATAAAGTAAAATACAGCCTGCAACAATAGTCACATAACAGCTTCAATGGTGAAAGTACTCAGATCCTTTACTTAAATAAATATACATAATATTAGCATTTTCCCTCTGACTGATATGCATTACCATTATATAAGACATCAATAGATTATTAATATTAACCATCAGAGTGAAAAGCAGTGTGTTACTGTTCAAGTTTTCCTTCTTTATATACTGTTAGCTAGTTTAGTACATTGGTTACCAATCTAGGGGTCAGGCCCCTCTAAAGGGTCATTAAATAAATCTGAGGAGTCATGGGATGACAATGGGTGGAAAGAAGAACAAAAATTCTGATTCACTTTGTGGACTTTTTCCTATAATTTATGATTTTTGTTGAAATGGGCTAGTGGAACATTTCAAAATGTATTTAAATGAAACCACTGGAGAAGTTAACATGGAGCTTGCTTGATCTTTCTCATCCAAATGGAAATACTTAATGTACAAGTGCCTCAAATTAAGTAAAGTAAATATACTTTCTATCCACCACTGGACAGCTTATGCTATTTTTGATAAACAGAATGTGATTGACATCATAAATCAATTTAAAGTATATAATTCTGTCTTCTTGTCGTCTTAGACTATGAAGATAATTTTTGTCATTTTACTATACACATTAAATTAACTACTACTACTACTTTGATATTTAATCCTATGACAATTAAATCCCCACACTACGCTTTGAACTCCATTACCCATGCACCCTTCTTCTGACGTAATACGTCAGAACGTCAATCGGTTGGCAAATTCAACATGGAGGACATCGTAGCTGTTGAAAAGAGCCCGGTAAGAGTTAGAGAGATTGTTTCCTGTTTTGTTCTTATAATTGACCGAGTGTCTGCGGTATGTTCTCATGAATGTGGGTTTTTGGGTGTCTCTCACTACTAAGTGTTTGTTGCAGCGTTTTAGCATCTATTAGCTCGTCAGCGCTGTCGAACTCTAAACCTGCCAATTCATTCTCCGCTCGCTGCAGTTGCTATGTCACGCAAGTTAGCTGCTAGCCTTAGCTTTGTGTTGGTAGTAAGTTAGCTCAAGAGGTGCGGTTTGTTTTAGAGTCGATGCTTGATTAATCGAGGTAGATCTAGCAAACATCGATCATTTGGGGGATGTGTTTAATGTCGACATGAACAAAAACAGGAATTACATATATATTTTTGCGTTTTCGAGCGGTCGAACACATCTCGTCGTTAACGAGCTAACGCTAGAAAAGCTAGCCGCCGTCTTTCTGTGACATGACAGTACAAGTAGCCTTGTAGTGTTACGGTTTATCTGTGAGTTTCTGTAAAGGTAGATGTTTTCTCTCCTCTGTCCTGAGCAAATATAGTCCGTATCATAAATATGACTACTTTTTTTGTTTTTGTTTTTATGACTGTTTAATGAACGTTTGATAATGGTCTTCCGATTAGTTTGCTTGAAATAACTGTTTATTTCTGTATTTGTTATTGTTTTCAGGACGACATGCCGGCAATATTGAGCTCCAGACCTCAGACAGGTCTGTCCTTTCTGGCACCAGAACCAGAAGATTTGGAGGACCTTTACAGCAGATACAAGGTTAGACACCTTCTCACATATAGGTATTATTAGAGAAGAATCTACCCAAACACTTTCCCATGAACAACCAACTACCCCACTCTTCAGAAGGGACCTCATTTAGTTTTAGAGATTTTCTGGTATACCTTTTTTATATGGTACAATGCAGTGAAATATTCAGGCTGTGTCAATGATGCTGACCCTTTTTCATTGTGTCATTACGTCATTGTCATTTTCAAGGGACCCCGTCAACACCTGCTTTTTTTTACCTACTTTTTTTTCATGCTCATGTAGTGAAAGGATAGCCATACATAGATTAACAGATGGATGACTTGATTAATCCCTGGAAGGGAAATTAAGTATAAAGTTGTTACAGCAGCCGGGTGGTTTAAAAGCAATGTATTACAGTATTTTAGTGATATTGTTAACAGCACAGAGAATCAGGTTCCTGTTAGTTACTATTAGTTACTCTAATGGGAACTGTATTCACTAATATCAGCTGTCAGTCCCCTGAAGTACAGCCAGCTTTGAGGTGTTTAATTGTAACATTCACTGATAGAGTTGCATTCTCCGTGACTGGCACACTCCCTGTGTCAAGATCACACTTGTCATGTTCTTCGCTGTAGCTCTGCTGGTGTTTGTGGAGTAGAACAGCAGTCAGGACTGTTATTGACTGTTATCCCCTATCACTTCTTACTTTCGTCCGAGCCAATAAGTGTCTCTGCCTTTTTGGAAATGAACGGAACTGTTAACACTCCAGCAAGTAACACTACAGTAGAGAGTTCTTCCACCGCAGAAATCAATCAATTGATTGATTTCATCAGCAGACACTGAGCTGATTTAAAGAGATTTTCAGTCAGCAACCTATTTTTTATTTACAGTTTAATCAGTTTTTGATTGATGTTTTTTTCGTACGAGTCCAACAAATGTTTTTTTTCCTTTCAAAATAGGTTTAAAATGTTTGCACACTTTTATCCTGTCAATAATTCCATATCTCTCTCTCTCTCTCTCTTTCTCTCTACATATTGTATATACACAACCTGCCATATGCTTTAATCTTTCTTTTCCTTACCTTTTGTAGAAGCTGCAGCAGGAGCTGGAATTCCTGGAAGTGCAGGAGGAGTACATTAAAGATGAACAGAAAAATCTGAAGAAAGAGTTCCTCCATGCCCAGGAGGAGGTGAAAAGGATACAGAGTATCCCACTTGTCATTGGGCAGTTCTTAGAAGCCGTTGACCAGAACACAGCAATTGTCGGCTCCACTACAGGTACTGTTGAAGATCAACATATAAAATACCATCACAGCCTGAAAACAACTGTCAAATATCAATTTTAAATGGGAAAATATGGATCATAATCTTTCTTCGAACCTTCTCACTATACCACCAACTACTAACTACATTTCATGTTTCTCCAACACAAACAGGAAATTTGACAGGTACCTTAGTTGAAAGGCTTTCAATTAACAATGGAGGCCTAAGTCTAAAATAGATATCCACCCAAAAAGGTCCTGTTGCAGTTATTGAAGGATCAACTCATAATTACTGCATATATTTTAAATTAATTGTTTTTTTTCTATCAGCCACAATTTGATGTCATTATTCTAGTAAACATGTAGAACTTGATGTCAAATTTAATAATTTGGGGATATTTCCATTACCCAAGGACAATTCAATGCTTACTTGCACTAAAATAATAATTGATATATAAGAAAGATTACAGCTTGTTTAAAAAGAAGCACAAACATATTGACTGCAAATTAAAATCATCATAAATGAATGATGCATGTAATTTATATGTTTGAATGGTTTATAATTTTCAGTCTCTTAGTGTCAGGGTGAACCTCACAGATGTGTATACCATCAAGTTTAAATTATTCAGTATGTAATTTCGTCAGATGAGTAGATGAAATATATAACAATCAATAGTAATTTTACCTGTTAACTTATAAGTATATTTGTGCCACACTGAAAAAGGGAAGATAAACTAAACTAAAATTAATCTGTTGGTTTCACTAGATTAATTTTGATCATTATTATCAACTTGCTGTCAAAGCCTAAACAAGACCCAAAACAATGGAATTTCTCTGACTAAAACTAGACTAAAATGGCTGGACTTTTGTTTAGCTAAAATATAAGCTCTGATTTTATTCTCCATTGTTCCCCTCCCAGGGTCCAACTACTATGTGCGCATCTTGAGCACCATTGACAGAGAACTGCTGAAGCCCAACGCCTCAGTGGCTTTGCACAAGCACAGCAACGCCCTGGTAGATGTGCTCCCCCCTGAAGCTGACAGCAGCATCATGATGCTGACGTCAGGTAAAACACTCTGTACCACGCTTTCCTGGAGGATTTCAGGCCACACTGTAGCATGCCTACAGACACTGTAATGTCTGTAGGCATGCTTAAGTGCTGGAAAACAAATCTCAACACCGCAGACTCCCTAATTGCGACCATGATCGCATATGGACAGTGTTTTTTTTTTTTTTCTTTGTTTTTTTTTTCTTCTTCCTCTCACCATTATTGATGCATGTAAAACCTATGTATGAATTAATAATGCAAATATGCCCTTTCCTGGAACTGATTGTCATTGTATACGGTTTACTCTGTTTATAAATCATTATATAATAAGAGTAACTTGCCTTCTTGATGTCTTTCTGCTCTCAGACCAGAAGCCTGATGTGATGTATGCTGACATTGGTGGAATGGACATTCAGAAGCAAGAAGTCAGGGAAGCAGTGGAGCTGCCACTCACACACTTTGAGCTCTATAAACAGGTCAGATATTCTTATGCATAGCCAGATATATAACAGAAGCATTGCAGCATAGATTATTCATGGACTTCATACTCCCTTTTGCGAGGGATTTGCTCAGTCAAAAAAGTTTAAACCCTATGCTAAATATAAAATAACTTTTATGAAATTCTATGGAAAAAATCTTGGTATATTTATATGTATGAACATGAGATGGAAATGAAAGATGATTGAGATGAAGAAAAACATCGACTTATTTTTTTTACACTACCCCTCAAATTTCTGAACTTATTTATTTCTAGCTACTAAATTTGGACATCCATTTCAATTCAGCATGTCTCTAAGCCGCATTCCGGTCAAGACAAACTCCCCGAACGCAAAGAACATTTACATCAAAGATGGCAGTACACATAAATATACAAAATAATGATATTGAAGAATGCAGTTAACAATCATATCTAATACAGCATTCAGGGCTCGGGGGGAAAAAACAGCTACACTTTTAGGACATCTTTCATCCAGAAGCTGGTTCTAAGCACTAATATATTGTTGGGATGTTATCTTCTGTACAAACTGTAAAGACTATTGGGGCACATTTGTGATTTTGGGCTATACAAATATAATCGACTTTATTTGAAATGTAATTGTGCTATATAATCAATTCTATTCACTCTAATCTCGTTTCTTTATCAGATTGGTATTGACCCACCCAGGGGTGTTCTCATGTATGGACCTCCAGGTTGTGGAAAGACTATGTTGGCCAAGGCCGTGGCACACCACACTACAGGTAACTTCACCATATTATGACATGTATGTCTTATTTTTTTTGTTATGTTGTATAGTAAGATGTCCCTGTTATATATCAATTAAGACTAAATGACGTTTCCACAGCCAAAACCAAAGCCTAATTCTGATTCTAGCGCTATAGTACACACATCATTTGAAACCGCACCAGTTGTTACTAACTACATGTGTTATCTATAATAGATGATGGTATTTTAGTTAAAGGTTCTTGATAATCTCTTAATCTACAGCGGCATTCATCCGTGTCGTGGGCTCTGAGTTTGTTCAGAAGTATTTGGGTGAAGGTCCTCGTATGGTGCGTGACGTTTTCCGGCTGGCAAAAGAAAACGCCCCCGCCATCATCTTCATTGATGAGATTGACGCCATCGCCACTAAGCGCTTTGATGCACAGACTGGAGGTATGAACATGTGTAACTCACTTAGATGGATGTTTGTAAATTCCCGGTCACATCTATGTAAATGCAGATACGCCATAGTAAGAAGTATTCTCCGACCTTGTTTTCTTCTACAGCTGACAGAGAGGTGCAGAGAATCTTGCTGGAGCTTCTTAATCAAATGGACGGCTTTGATCAGAATGTCAATGTCAAGGTGAGCCAACAACGCCTGTCTGAGAAAGCTCTTAACTTTTCCCTTGTGACTGCAACACATTTTAGGATGTGGTGCGAGCGATAAAGCACATTTCAGTCAAACCACACACCTGCCTCTCTACCACATATCTGTGCATCATGCCCTACCATCACAGCATACCTCATTTCATTCAGCTTAAGGAACACACAAAACATTGGTTTTCTTTCATTCTGCAAAACCTTTAAACATTTTTTATGTATTTTTTGATACATTACTTTTCAACAATGTCTTCAGTATCTAAAGGGGATAGCTGTTTTTGTATCTTAACTTGCAGTTTAATATCTGCAGTTGTTTTAGTTTCTCTTTTTTTTTAAATAAAAATGCTATGTATTGTGCAAAAATGTATTGTGGGAGGCCTGGATTTTTTTTTTTTTTCCAATGAAATGTTCAAATATCAAAGTATTTATTTTATGTGCAACAGAATGCACAGTTTGTATCTACAAATGATCATCATGCTAGTATATCCTGTATTGACATTCGATCCTCCCTTAGGTGATCATGGCCACTAACAGAGCAGACACGTTGGACCCAGCTCTACTACGTCCTGGTCGTCTGGACAGAAAGATTGAGTTCCCCCTGCCTGACCGCAGGCAGAAACGTCTCATTTTCTCCACCATCACCAGTAAAATGAACCTCTCTGAGGAGGTGGACCTGGAGGACTGTATCCTTTTTGTTCCATAACGGGGTGTTTGTGTGTGTGCAACAGTGTTGTGATTTGTTGTTAGGTTCAGTCGGGGATTTTGTGGCCCTAACTATACACCCTAAATAGACCATATACCCTGCACCTTTCCTTAAAAACACTTTGGAACATGAATGTCTTGCTTGCATTGTGGCATTATTTTGTTGTTCAATTGTCCTTAACTGATGTACAGATGTGGCTAGGCCAGACAAGATCTCTGGAGCTGATATTAACTCCATCTGCCAGGAGGTGAGCTAGTGACCAGAAATATAACATAAAAACATAAAAACAATAAAACACCCTTTACTTTTTATAGGACACTGAATTACTTACATATTAATGTGTGGCATCTCTATTTCTCAGGCTGGCATGTTGGCTGTGCGTGAGAACAGGTACATTGTCCTGGCCAAAGACTTCGAAAAGGCTTACAAGACCGTTATCAAGAAGGATGAGCAGGAACACGAGTTTTACAAGTAAAGAGAAAATAACAACCATGGGGAAAAAAGAGGTGTCTAGACACACAAGTTTGTTATTGATTTACGTCCGTGTGTCTGTATCTACAGTGTGTCTTTTGTGGATTTGGAGTCCCCAACCTGTATTGATTTTTGGACTAAATTTACTCACTGCATCACAAGGCCTAAAGTCAGATTAGCACTGACTGGCCTTGAGAAGACACTACCATGTGATGGGTGGTTTTTCCCCTTTCTTTTTTTTTTTTTACAGGCACTCTGCTGGTTCCTAAAAATACAGTATCTGTACCTCTGTAGCTAGGATAAAACATTTGTATCTATATGTCATCACTGAACTCAACATTACTTAAAAAACTATTAAAGATGTTTTCCATTAAAAAAAGGAAATGTTGATTATTCTTTGTGTGCCTTGAAATGTGCAAAAACTCTATTCCATAAATAGTTAACATATAGAACTACTGTTAATTTCTACAGAAACTATAGTCTCATCAATTGATTTGTTGCTCTACAGAAAATTCATAGGCAGCTTTTTTGATTAATCTGATTAGTGGTTCTAGCCTTTTTTTTAGTAATGGCTTGCTGTTGAAGCTTATCAAACTAAATATTTTGGACATGTCAGCTTAGTATTTTTGTTATTTTTGAAACCGTTTTATGTTTTTTTGTTTTTATTTTGTTAAAGTTACAATGTGTAAGATATAGTGCTGTAGTCTAGTAGTGCAGAAATAGAAAAATATTATCATACAATTCAATTAAGATAATTACTTTAATTACATTGGATTGACACACAACATGGTCTGTACCATATTTTGTCACCATGTTTCTATAGTAACCCAGATAACCAAATAATGGCTTTGGTAGGAGCCTTGTGCATTTCTCTTTGCATGTGCGCTTTCATGACTATCCTAAGTTCTACATGCTTGGTTGTGATCTGCAGCATCACCACTAGATGCCCTCAGAAACTACACACCATTTTAACTGCAATACTAGTCAACTGATCTAAGCAAGTGTGACGATAATTGTTAGCAACAACCCTAGTTGTGATTCATTCGTTCATTCTTTGTAAATTATGGGTTTAGCAACTAACAGCAAACTGTTCGTTTGATTGACATTTCTGCAGCACTCTGTTGCCTACAATTTTTTTAGGCAACAAACAGGCATAAAGATTGCCTTCAAGGTTATATTTATTTATATTATTTATATTACTTAAATTAAAATTCTAGTTTCATCCATGTAGGACTTTTATCAGCAAATCTTTGACATAATCTACCCAATATTCATTCTTTAAAATACTACTTTTAATTGGACAAATTGAGTGATAACAGAAGGTTGTACGTTAGCAACGGTAGCCATACATCAGATAAATGTACTGTCCGGTGGATATACTCCCGTCGGTATTTGGATCTTTAAATTGACAAAGTCGATTCAAATTCATGCCCCTCCTGCATTGGGCTTCTCGGTCAGCCTCAGTCCTTAAAAGACTTCTCCGCTGCCTCTCCTTGGCCCACTCCTGTTCTCGTTTTAGGTCTGCCCATGTATCAAAGCAGTGCAGCCTGAGGTTGTGTCCCTCCCTGAAGGCCACAAGTGGGATGAAGAACATTTATTATAGCATTTAAGCGGTAGTATCAGTAAGTAAGCAAGAGGCAAAGATCCTCATATGGATTGAGGTGTTACCAAACTGATCCCCTGAGGAATAGCTTGGAGACTTAATTTAGGTGATATGTGGTGTGCGTTGCTAACCACAAAGAAGATGGAAAGTACAAACAGTTAAACATAATTTGATGTAGAAATTAGAATTGAAATCAAAGTCATGGTACTCACATGTGTTTCACTTGGTTTCTGGTAGGAAGGTGGTAGGTGACCTGGTCAAAATAGTAGGGACATATGTGCAGGGTTGCCAGTTCTGGACTGTACGCCATCCTGGCAAAGATCTCATCCAGCCTGTGGTTCTGTTGTCCAGGGAATAGTCTGTGCCACGGGGCTGACACCAGAGCATTCACATTTCTTTGAGCCGCAGAGGGCCTGAGATAAAATGACTGGTACAGAGGTGGTTGATGTGCCATTGCTGATAGTTGAAGGACCTGCTCGTGCTGACCAATGAAAAACATTTACAATATTAGATACTAGCTACCACATAATGAAATGATACTATTTATTCACGTATTTGTCGAGTTTGTTCTAGAATTTAAAAGCTTTAGAACATACAGTTTCCTTTTTTAACAGCTGTCCATGTCAGTATATTGTGACTAGAGAATTATTCAGTATATTAAGTATATGATTTCCCCTTACCTTACTTAACTCTGAAAAGAAATCTCCTGCATGAAAGATTTGTGATTTTTGTTTTCTTTTGAATTTGTTTTCTTTTAAATTTTGTTTACTTGTAGAACATGTGACTTCACTTAAATAATACCAGTTTCAGACATATCAAGTTCATCATGATGGATTTATAATTGCAGAGCTACTATCCTTTTACTAAGTTAACAATTTAAGGTCTTTAAACTATGTATTCAGGACTTCCTTTTATTGTTGATTACCTTATTTTCACTGCTGTATAATTCAATGATTGTTGGTTATACATCATTTATAAAAAATAAGGTGGAGTGGAAAGTACAATATTTAAGTCTGAAATATAGTGGAATGAGTATACAGTACAAGCTCAGATGAAAATAATCAAGTAAAATACAAATAGTGGTTCCACTTTGATTGATTGCAGAATTAAAATGCTCTCACATCTATCCGCTAGTGATAAAAAAAATATACACTAATAATAATAATAATAATAATAATAAATCACTCTAAATGAAGTCAATCAGCCTGAGTTTGCATTTTTTCTTCTGTACTTTTACTTAACATTTTGAATTCAGATCTTGAAATGCAAAGAACTTGTAATTGGGTATTTTTGTATTAGCTGTATTTCTTCTTTTTCTCAACTACAATTTAGAAACTGCACCTAAGTAAAGGATCTGATACGATTACTTTTTAACACTGTTCACTAGTTATATCGTCACAGCTGTGTTCTGTACTAATTACTTTAATTACTCCTAAAATAGTGGATAAAAATATGAAAGACCAGCATCTAGTAGCAGTTACTACTACTCCTGATGTGTTCGCGCACACATGGGCACATCACGTAATTTGGGGTTTCGGTGGAGGGGGAGGAGAAAAGTGCTGCGCGACACCGGAGCTGCTCAGTCGGACTCCCGCACGGCGCCGCGGCCGCAGCAACTTCAACACACCTCCGCCGAACGGAGGAGGGAGGGTGCAGCGTGAGATGTCGACGGGTAACCGCTAATTAACCAGCCGAAGAGGACACGAACGGGCTTTCTCCGGTAAGAAGAGGTGGGGGGGGGGGAAAGCTGTCGAGACGACGCCGCGTTGTCGCTAACTGACGGCGAACAGAGGGGGCTGCTAGCATGCTAGCCCGCTAAACTAACGTCGGTAACCCGCAGCGGCTAGCTCGGCTCGGCTTGGCTCAGCTCAGGTCGGCTTGGCTCGGCTTGTGTTTCCCCGTCACAGCTGGAGAGGATCAGTTGAACTCCGAAGGTTGAGCCAGTCCACTTTTCTCCGCCGTGTTTTACGGGATTAATGGGTTTAAGTGTGGGGTTGATTAGCTCCCGCATCGGGTGACATTAAACGTGTTACACAACAGTTGATGAAGTTAGTTACGTTGACGGTAACCGACTGTTGAAGCTAGTTCCACTTTTCAGGAAAAAAAACCTTTCGATGTTTTAATGTTGTGTTGCTCACACAGGGGACAAATCAACAGAAAACGTTTATTTTTTTTAATATGTCTCTTTATAATCTCATTTAAAGTTAACTAACAGCAACGCCTACGCTAACTTAATTTAGTGTTAACAAGAGCTCGGTTAATATCTACGTTAATAAGTAAGTTGAGGTAACGCAACCTTTAGTTAAGGGTAATGTTACGTTACTTAATTAGCTCTAGTTAACATAACGTGGCTTAAGGCATCACGTTTATTTAACGCTGGTTAACGCACGGCAACAGTGCTTTATATTTATTTATCACTATGTTACTCCTATCAACAAAGGACGGTTTCTGTGTCACAGCTCAAAGCGCAAAGGTGACACAGGACAACGGGGTTTGGGGAAAAAAACAAAACCTCGTGTGTCAACAGGAATTTCCAGTCTCTTGTTTATTGAGAAACCAGGTCGACGTTAACCGACGTTACTCGCTTGAGGCTCCAATTAACCTAAGACGAGTCCGTGGCAGCGGGGCCGTGAACGCACACTCGGTTATTACATCAATAAACGCCGCTCCCCCTGTAGCTGTACCCGGCGTGACTTTTTGAGTCCAATCTGGTTTCGTGGTCTTTATTCTCTCCCCCCCCCCGATATTTCATGTAAATCGCCCCCAGCTGAACAAAAGGCTGCGTGGCAGCCCCTCCCCCTCGGACCTGTCAGACTGAGTCCATGCTGAAAGTATGCGGGACAGATCCGTGGAGCGCTGCTTATCATTCTCCACAAGAGAAGGGGTGTCGGTAGCTTTGTGTGTTGACAGCTGTGGTGATGCCGTCTGCAGGCTGTGAACACCCCCCTCTTACCTTTTATCAGCAATAATCCAGGGTCAGAAACTTGTTAAATGCACGTGTAATCTTTCAACAACTCCTAGGCATACATCCATTTTTTTGATGGATCTATCAGTATGCATTCCCAATGCAAAATCCAGAGTCTATACCTTTTGCTTATGATGTGATCTTGTTTTCCATTGGATAAATGGAACTGAAAGTGATCCTTTTTTTCCACAGAATAATGTGGGATCCTCATGTCTGCTTGAGCATCATATCTGCGTTTGCATCACTAATTCCTTTTCCCCCCGACTGACCATAGCACCGTGCCAGCTTGGATCAAAGAAATGCTGTGTTACATGCTGTATACATTGATATTTATTTATAGTTAAAATAATGCAATACTTGATAGTGATAATATGATCTCAAGCTTGAATTCCAGGAAATGTAGTTTCTTCCCCAAGCAGAATAATAGAGGCTTTGTGTCTGAATACCTGATGTGATTTTTGAGATGGGGTTTATTTGTTCTGAATTATATTCAAATGGAACAACTGTTGGCAGTCACATTGAGTCTCAGTTTTATGAGGTTTTTTGTTTGAATAGGCTAAAAGCACAAGTTCTCAGTTGTGGTCTACTCTTCATTTCTTCTAGAACATGTTGTTCCAGATTTGTTGTGGATTTCATGGCCACTCGGGTGTTTCCATATCACCGTGGTTGTCATTGCTAAGTGTGCAAAGTCACTGTGATTGGGTAAGTGGCTGTCCCTGATGGGTTGGTTATAGCAGGAGGTGTGTGCTGCGCTATGGAAACTTCACGAGCGTGCAGAGGCAGAAAGATGAGATGAGGAAGTGGGAGGAAGGTGGCGAGGGAGAAGGAGGATGATGATGTTTCCCTCCCTCTCCTCAGCAGCCTGTCCCAGAGGAGTCGGACTGGAGGGAGCAGCCTTAGAGACGTGTACCAGCTGCACCCGCGATGAATGACCAGGGCTCGGGATGGGTTGCCATGACGAGGACGCTGGCACACGTTGTTATGCAGACGCCTCCTTTTCTCCGGGCATGTTTGCACATTATTTCATTGCCTGGTCTTGTGTGGTTGGTGCTTGAGAGCAAAGGCCTGCCTGTGTATACAGAATCTGAATAATGTTTCCAGTCCGAGTCTTTAGTGTCTTGAGGGCCGGTATCAGTTTGTATTGAAGAGTATGTCTTCAACGTTCTAGCAGCCAAGTAAAGGGGAGAAAAAAATGATGCCATTGTGTAAGAGCTTTTTTCCGTCTGCTGGCCACATCTGCCCCCCAGATAAGTTTCTCTCCAGTGTGTTGTGTTGAATTCCAGTTTCCAGACCAGTGGAACTGCTCCTGTTTTATTTACTTGAACTCACTGGTCCTCACTGTACAGCATGAATATTTTCATAATTATCTTTTGTTGTTCTGGTAGAATTGTCTTGGCAGAAAACAATAGAAGGGAAACTAAAAAAAAAAAAAAAAATCCTTTCATAAGTGTTTTCAGCCTTATGAATGTCACCTGTCCATGAAGAAGTGCTTTTTGTACATAAATTATGCCCCTATAATAAATATATAAGGCTTATTTTTCTGTCTATTTGCGTTTGAGTGTCATTCTTAAAAAGTACCCGAGTCAAAACACTGCTCTTAGGATTTCCTGGTTAATAACAAATCCATTGTAAGGATTGTTACCATGTGGGCTAGAGTTAAGCTCTGGAACCCTAACCTTTGTCACTCATTCTAAGAATGAGGAAACTACTGCATTAAAAAAAAAAAAACACCATATGAGAATCGGTTAGAAGTTACTTCATCTTTTGAGTAATAGTTTCTCTCATTTAAAAATACCACCTTTCATACCAGCTGAAAGTACTTCAAGAAAACATTGAAGACATAAAAAATAAAAATTATTTTAATGGAATAAGTGTTTTTAAAGAATGGGATACACATTACAGAATTTACCTTCTTTTAAAAATATATTTTGAACCTGCTCCTCTGTAATCTGTAGGAACCTGTCGCAAATAAATGTGTAAATTGTTAGTCTGTACAACACCACATTCTATTCTTTTACTTTTTTGTAAGATAAGGATTTGCTCCCTTTTTGTCATAAAGCACATGAATAATCTTTGGGTTTTTAACGATGGACGGAAAAAAACTTTGATGATTTTGGTGGGCAGAAGATTAACTGATAGTGAAAAAAATTATTTGGAGCCCTAGATATTTACACATTAATACTTTTTCAGCAGCATGTTTTGTTGTGGAGACACAATACTAGGATGAAGAGCAGAATGGTTGCCAATGAAGAAGAAAAAACGAGGCCAAGGCAAAACCTCCAGGGAAAGCTGTAGTTGCTTTGATTACAGACTTTAGAACACAGCTCTGACCTGAAGCCAGAGGGATGTCAGGCGTGTTTCTGGAAGAACCTGTTAGTTTGTTCAAGTCCTCTTTTGGTCACAATGAACCCAGTAATCTCACACATAATGCCTTGTACAGAAAGTTCTTTTAATTGTTTTTGTAAAATTGCTCCTTAGTATTTGCGTGGGTGTAGTGCAACTATAGTTAAGCTATTCCTACATTGAACTTCTCTTTAGTTCTATTAATTGCAAGACAGACCACATTTTGTACATCGGTTTCAAGAAGCTGACATTCAATTTCAGCTTGTATGTATAACTGATGTGGACGAAATATAAATGTGTAATTCACTACAGCATAACAATACCGTAACAAAGTAAATATCTCAGCCCATTCAATGAGTAAGGTCACAGAGCCAAGCCATAATGACCATAAAACCTAAACATGGCTCTGAACCATTACATGTGTAAAATGTACAGGTTTAAACATGATCAGAAAACAAATTGTGAATTGTTGTTTGAAACAAATTTCAACCTGTCTAGGGTTGCAACATTTTTTTTTTTTTTTGAAGAAATGCCAAAATTATCAGATTTCATCATCTAAAATGTTAACATATATTTATATAATTCTCATAAACTGAATTATCTTTGGCTTATGGACTGAAGATAATACTTTAAGATGTAAACTTGGGCATCAGGAAACCTTGACATTCTTCTTTCTCATGGCCCAAACAACACATCAATTAAGAAAAATGCACATATCATTTATTTCTAAGCCTGTGTGATGTTTAACAGTGCATGGATACTGACAAAATGCTCCTCTTTAGACTAACTGGTACATTCTGTACTATCACGCACGGCTCCACGAGGTCCAGCTAGGACTGGAAGAATGGATTCAGTTTGAGTAATACTAACACATAACACTTTCTGAACATTAAACATCAGCTACGTTTGCCCCTTCATCCAATAATACCATTCCTTAGATTCTCAAAATCTAGTGAATTTGAAATTCGTTGTTCTGGTTTCAGACCTCTGAATCAACCCATTTTCATGCCTTTTGTCTCCTCTATAAGTAACCACGTATCTGGACGTGATTCCAGGTCACCAGAGTGTACAGATTTCCATTCCATCGACGACTTGTTAGTAATTAGTCCTCCCCATGGTGGCAGATGTACATAAATGAATCCAATTGCAGTTGTCTAGACTATAAAGGCAACTGGATATGTTTCAGTTCCTGTGCTGTAGAAATATAGCAAAGAAAGTTTTTTTTTTTTCTAACTAAATGTTTTTTTTTGTTTTTTTTTTAACAATAGCACATCAATACATGTTCTGTAAATCTGCTCATTTAGTTTTGTTGGAATGTTTTCCTGCTAATGAGTGTCTCCTGACGGAGCACGGCTCCTTCATTATTTCATGTCATATATCATGACCTGATTTCCGTGTTTAAGTAATGATTTCAAAGACAAGTCGGACATATTTGTTGAAATTTCATTTAGCTATATCCAGGAGTGGGAGCTTAAAGTAAATCCTTGTGCAAAAAAGTGGAATTTTATGGACTTTCAGAGCACTAACAGAAGGGGGTTTCAGCAGATTTATCATGAGGCTGGAACATATAGAATTGATGACACACTCAGGCACATGTGAAAAGCTTATCTGCTAATGCGGAGCCTCGCTATGTGCTTTAGTAGCGTTAGGACATTAAGGTCTTTAACCAGACAGTGCAGGTTGGTCTCAGTTTTGTGGGAAGCGTTTTCATGAGCTTTCACTTTATCTGTCTTGGTGTAAATGTGCAACAGTTGTGCTGGGCAGGCCCTGTATATTTCATGTCAGAATTTATGTAACAGCTTTAGCCCTGTTGCAGATACATCACAAAAGCAAAAAATGTCACTGTATAGATGTGTGATCATAGGCAGACATATAAGACCTGTCCAGTGTCAACTGATATAGTATATGTGGACACCCCAGAAAGCTTACACCGCTCATAGACTGAGACTCCACACTCCAGTACACACAGCATTGTACTGAAATAGAGATGTACCACGTCTCCACTCTGTGCTCTGCTTATTTGATGTAACCCAGCTGGGTCCGGAATTTCTGCATCAGTTACTACCAATTTTTAGAATGACTCATGAAAGGTTAAAAAAAAAAAAAAGGCTTTGGTCGCTGAAACTGCTGCGTGCGCATACGTGCTGATCCATTTACCTGCAGGGAATGGGTGCCTGACAGTTGGAGATAAGGTAATAGTGGAACAAAAGTGACCGCGGCCAATGGCGACTCCCCCTGTGAATCACCCTGGCTGCTTGTTTATGGCTGTCAGACTCAGTCCCCAGATGATGATCTAAATATATAACAGCCTTACTCCTACTAACCCCCCCCATATTTTCTAGTCTTCTTTCTACCCCCCCGCCCCCATGCCAGCCTTTCCCGACTCCTCTTGCATTCATTCATGTGTGCAAGCATGCATGTGGACATACATCTACATGTAATATGAATGCCTCATAGGCAAATGTCCCATTTGTTGGCTGTTATGTGCCATTACTGTTTAAAGCACAAATTGCACAGTGAATTAAAAAAAAAAAAAAAAGTCGGGTGCCGGTAAGAAGACTAGATTGGTGAGTAGGAGTATGTGTTGCCAAACATACTTTTTTTATTTGAATGCTAAATGCAGAAAGGAAGGATATCCGTGCAGGAGAGATAATGAAGTCAGGAGCTCATAGTGAAGCCAGACGGTTGGCTGCTCTCCCTCTCCAGTTCCTCCAAGTTCACCATGTCCTCTTCTCGCTTTGGTTTGCTCCTTATCCTCAGCCTTTCAGCTAGCACAGAACAATTTGTTTAAATCTAGTGACAGTCTCTTTTCATATGCATGTTGAGTCTGTGAGCTTTGTTAAAGAAGGGGCCTGTGGCCAAGTTTTTTCACTGTATAAGTCGGCTCAAGAAACTATGACCCTCGAGCATTAGTGCAAACTACACTTATCGTTGCACCCCTTGTAAAGAGATTTGTATATCAGGTTACAGATTAATGGGACACTGGATTATGGGAGAATAGGAAGGGTGTGTCTTAAAAAGTTGAAATTTAGTCCCTGTGGGATTTCTTAATGCATGATTCAGAGTTAAGTGGCAGCTCAAACTTGCCCACCGTAATGATCATATCAGCTGTGTTTTGTCCTTGAAAACCTGAGATGTTCAGCCATTTATAATACAGAGTGGGCAAGAAAAGATATGAACAGATTTGTAAGCCTTCATTTCAGCTTTCCCAGTCTATTCTTTCTGTGCTCCAGAGTGTTGGAGCTGGAATCCACTCCTGTGGGATTAACCAGAGTCTTAATGGCTTGATCTTCATAGGCCATATCCATAATCTATGGTGTTATTATAGGGGCCAGGCAAAGTGAGATGGGTCAATCTGCCATCTGCTCGCGTTACTACTTGCAGATAAAAATCATCTGCACAGGCTCCAGTCTCCCTTCTGAGCCACGTATTCTCTTAGAGAAATGGCTTTAATATCCTTGAATGGAAAATCCTATCAGTCAGCTGCCAATGTGTCAAAAAGAAATGCATGATAACTGCAGTTGGGCAAGCGTGAGTTTGTCAGATGTCCTCAATGTAGCTTTATAGGTGAAGGAGGCTGTATGTTTCAGTTGTAGTTTACACAGTTAAAGGAAAAATTGTGGTTTTTGCTGCCTGTGTTGTAAATTGAGTTATATTCTATGTTATTACAATTGTTTTATTTCTCACTCTCCTTCTTGACTTAAGAAATATGTGGTTACACTACTCTGTAGAATTGTATTAAAGAATTCATTTCAGAAATGGATTAACAACTTCACTCTGGGCATCAATCAATCTAATTTTTGTGTTATAACACACAGTAGCCTGGCAAGTGCTAAGTCTTTAAAGCAGATTGAGACAATACAGTGGTGTATGGCTTTCAAAGCTATAACCATAGCACTTTGTTTACACCACTGTCCAATCTGTTCTGCACTTCCATATGATACGTACTCCTTTCAATGGTCTAATTAGACCATTTCCACACAAAATTCTGTCCCACCTGACATGCACTACTAAAATTAGTTAATGCTCCTCATATACGGTACTACTAAAAGTAGTTGCTATTAAACTATTAATAGCAACTATTAAATTTAGAGAACAATTCTTTAAAAGGAAAATGTCTTTAATTGCTCTCAAACTTTCAGAATTAAAAAAAATAGAATAATGGACATTAATAGATGATGAAAATATTCATCATTGTGCACTACTGTAAAATCTGTTATTTTATTCTTTGTAGGCTGCCAGCTGCTTTAGTTTTCTTAAACCATTTATTTTTGGTCTTCACCAGTCTTCGTTCAGTGGGATTTGGATTAGGAGTCTGAGACTTACAACTTTAACAAGCACTAATTGATTTGAGACTAAGAATGTGTTGCAACTTCAGTAGAGCGCAGAGTAGGGGTTATGCAAGGTCGACAAACCCAGCATTTCAGCAGTCCAATGCAGCAGAGCCGTTGAGTTTGTTGGCTCTAGCGTTGGGAAGTTTCATCCACACGGCGGTACACAGCTTCCCGCCTGCCATCCACTGTGGGCAGCAGGCCTCTCTATGGGGAGGCATCTGTGTCCGATTAGTCAAGGCTATCCAACTGTGCTGTTGAGCCTCCGTGTAAACAAACACAATCCATTTGTTGGAGCCTGTGTTGCACACAATTAGTCATTGTTTGTATGGGGGGGGACATTCTGCTGTAAGCATAAAATCGCTGATGTCAACAGTTTGGCCCAACGGGTGTCATTCAATATAACGGTCCCTCCTCTTCTGTGTGTTCTCTTTCAGAGCTGCACTGTAGTGATTGGTTCGGTTCTCGTCCATCCAGAGAGACCAGTCGGCTGTCGACCCAGAAAGCTGCTTGAGTTGTCTCCTATCTGCGGATTTCATCGTTATGGGACAATAACTGTAGGCATCAAAGCTCTCCCTCCTCCTCCCTCCTCCCTTAATTCTTTTTCTCTCAGCCTGACTTTGCATTGAAACCCCCCCCCCCCTGCCAAACAAATATACAGGCACCCACACAAACACATCCAACCCCCTGACCACTCCTCCCACGCTGGTCACAGTCCACTCCCCCTGTCTCTCCAGCCAGTCAGGCAGTGAGTCAATGAATGCCATGTAATCCTCTGTAAAGTATACCGCATATACGGCTGCATATGCTCCCTTTTGTCATGGCGGCTGTTGTGGTTGCGGAGGCCTCCCTCAGAAGGGAACACGAGGGAGAACAGAAGGCAGCATAAAGCTTACAAAGAAGGGGGGGGGGACAAGAGCGACTGGGAGACACTGACGCTGCCGTTTATTTGACCGGGGAGAATGATCTTCGTAGGGAAACAAGTGGAATTCATCGGGGGGTGAAACAACATGATGTGGGACTGGCATTCCCACCCCACGCCAATCAAAAACTGGACCAACCGTCAACTCGGGAGATATCTTCCACATACTAACCTGCAGCGAGGAATGCAGTGAAATAGAGAAAACGATAACTTTTTTTTTTCTTGGCTTTTGAGTATTTTTCTATTTACCCTCTCCTTGGTGGTCTTTTTGATCGACAGCCTACCAAAAGTGCCTTTTTGTGTTACTTTTGAGTATTTTTCTACTCCTCTTGCTCCATATTCACACTTCATATTGCCATAGATTATTAGATACAACTTTTCATACATGAATCTTCACATTCAATGACTGTTGCCATATTTTAAAGAAGGTATTTAGCATATTTGACCCAAAGCAAGCTTCCAACAACTACATTTTTGACAATCACTACTTCCCGAGTTTTGTTTCTGCTTGTGGAGCGCTCACACAGCCACACAGAGGTTTTAAACCACTGAAAGTCCGGCCACCCAAGACCAGCGTGTTTTCCTATTCAGCCTCCTCTGGACATCTGTTACTGACACGTGGAGCCTTCGCCATGGTTGGTTTCCAGTCCAAATGGCGCTACCTTTTCATGTTCCTGGGCATCCAGCTGGTCGTCATGGCGCTGCTGTCTCGAGAGGGCTACCAGAAGAGGGTCACCTACTTTATACGCATCTTCCGTAAGCCTGACACCGCCGGTCTGTCAGGCCGCAACCACTCGGCAGCCGGCATCAGCGGAGGGGATGTATACGCCAACCTCTCCCACCTCCCCAAAGCTCAGAACCATGGAGACATGCCCTACTGCCCCAAGACGTCCCCTTTAATAGGTGAGTGATCTTGCTGCCTACTGTGCTCTTCCTTCCTCTCCTAACCTCTCCTCTACATGTAAGGATTTCTAAAGACTCCATTGATCACTTAACAGGAACACCATCCTGAATTATATCCTCTTTCCACCTGCTAGTGTCACTCACTTTGTTTAATTTACTCATAGCCCAGTGTTCCTTTACGTGGTATATTTCTTTCAGTCAACACGTTGTAAAAGTCTTCCTTGTTTGATTTGGAAATGTGACGTGAGTGCCTTGTGTTGTGCAAGAGCTGAGGTTCAGAGTCTTTCGTCTCTTGGTGTGAGAATGTTTCTGCTTTAGATCTGTGCCTATTGATGGGAATCATTTTGGATTGGCAGTTGAGAATAATAACTTCACATAGTCACATTTTATGTAACTGAGCTCAGTTACATGCAAACAAGTATCCTGTTATTGACTCATTATTTTGATCAATTCAAGATATACTATTTTTTTTAATCCATGTTTACATGATTATAAATTAATTATGTTGTGATTCTGCAACATCTCAGCTGCTCATTTCTCTACCAACAAAGGATGGGGCAGAGATACATATACATATATGCTTTGACTCGAGGGATGAAACGCACACCAAAGTAGTACAGCACACAGCTTACATATACAGGTGTCTTGTGTGCACTGTGCAGGTGCCGTGTGCTTTACTGTTGTACACGTAAATGCATAGGATAGTGAGAAACATACTTTCGATTCCTTTGTGTGTCAAGTACATGTAAAGAAATTGACAATAAAACAGACTTTGAATACATTGTTACACAGGATATCTATTTGTTCCTTGCCATTATGTTAACAACCTGATCTTGCCTAATGTCTATTCAGTGTAACTAGGATGCAGGATTAGTTTTCTAGTTTCTGGGCTCTGCCCTCTGTTCACACAGTCCTACCAGTAATTTTAAACTACACACGGATCTCTAACCCACGGCCATCGCCTACTTACTTTTCAAGAAAGATCCTTGACGTATTACAAATTTTCAATACAAAGCGGCCTGGGTTCACCATACTCGCCAAAGTCCTCATACATTGTTAGCTAGAGAAGACACAGTGTTCACATAGAATCTTTACATCATCAGCTGCTGTGTTGTGGGGAAAAAAAGCTTAAAGTAAAAAAAAAAATCCTAAACTAAGTTTGTACCTCTTTTGTATTGGAAATGTATTGATGCTTTTCATTTAAAATCTAGGCTTTAAAAATTCAATACATTTTGATTTTCATATAGCTAGGAAGGACCTTCTTTAAGATTCAAGATCGCCAACCAAAAACTTTATATAATTAAATGCATACAATAAGCTACACAAGGGAAAAATGGTGAGTAGCATAGGCTTCATACTACTGATATCCATAACAGAGTCCACTTCAAGTCAAGGATGTATAAAACGGCACCATGTTCCCTTCAGGGCCCGTAGTAAAAGACCATTTAAAGGTATTCAAAGGAGGCTTTTACAGTAATGGCATTTTTCAGCATATTTCATGCCCAAAGTATACAAAAGAAGAAAGAATTTTTACCAAGACCCTGAGTGCCTTGGATGAGTATCTCTAGTGTTGTAGTTGCTCGTGTGATGGGATGAAAGACTGCAATTTACCAAACAAAGTCTTGACAAGGAGTAGAAATGTGTTTTTTCTTCTGAGAGGACTGTCCTAGCATTAATATAAAATGCGGTGGTGTGTGTGGGAGCTTGCACGTTACAAAATGTAATTCAGTGCGGGACGCAAAATGCATATCGCACTGAATTACATGCGTAGAATGCATGACACTTTAAAGTAGGGATGAAGTTTCATACATGTAAATTACATCACCATAAACTAATACAAATGGCTTCAAATTGATTTTTTTTAAAATAATTTTATCAAGTGATCGCTGTGCCTTTTTTCTCCCAAGCCAAAGTATTTCTGATAGACAAGTGTTTCTGGCCATAGAAACAAATAGAGCTGTTGTTTACTCTCTAAATATTAGATTAGTTCATTAGAAACTACCACAGCTTTTCTAGCACTATGGTCTGATAAAACCTGACTGGAATTCACTGAGAATATTGTCAGATGAAACTGGTTTAAAAAAGAGATTCAAATAAAGACATTAGATTCCATCATATTTGGACCTAAACATGTTTGTAATATGCCTAGTCGAACATTGAACTTGTGAGATTAAAACAGAAGTGAAAGTGTGTTAATCAGAGCTCGGTTTCATTTCGTAACATGTACCCCGACATTACTGAAACCAGAAGACATTTTATTCAATAAAAGCTGAGGACGACTTGGCAAGCTCTTATATATTTTATTTCATCATGTTTGATACCGGCCATGATTTTTTATGACCAGTAATGGAGTGCGTTTATTTCTTGGGTAAGAGTCCAGTCCAAAGTGTTATTAGTTTTCTTTGCTTTGGCCCAGGCTGCATCTTTGTCTAATGAAAGAGGAAATCGGATGTAAACCAAGGGTTGTTTTTCCTTATCCTTAATCTTCTGAAAGGGATATGTTTGTGACAATATAGCCAAGAAAGCGGATTTAAAATAACCCCAAATTAGATAAACAAAAGCCATTTGTGAGACAAAACCCAAGTGACTGTTACACAAAATGTGTGTAACAATGTTTGTTCAATAAGTTATAAATCCATGCTTTACTCTAAGGAAACACTCAGTTTCTTACACAGACAAATGCAAGTGTAAGAGACAGATGGTTTCAACCACAAAGAATCTCTGGAGAGTGGTTATTAAAACAAGATTAAGTAGTGCAGATTTAACCAGGTCTTTTTTGGTGGAACAGGCGACTTTATTAGCTGCACCAGAGAGAGTCACAAATGTCTTTGATTAGATGAGGATGTTGAGGATATCCAGTTTCAGTTTGAGTCTCTTAGGTAAAATCAACGCTGATTTAGGCCAGTTTGAAGAAGGTTGGTAAGTGAATTGGCGGCTTCATTTGAACAAGCGGTAACATTTGATTCCTATAATTTTAGTTCAAAGCAGTTTAATTTAGATTTAACAAACTGTAATTTTTGGTGTGGTCCGTCCTAAAGACATTATACCCCTCATATTAATAATGTAGTTTGGGATTAACTTTCTTTTTACTCTGAAAACACAATGTGGTCTTGAATCAGCCGCATTTTTATTTCTGGTAGAAATCCCAAACTCTTCATAGATTTTAGTGTGTTCAGTGCATTTAGATTAAACTGGAGTAGCATAAAACTATTACAAATTTTCTTATTGACCTTATTCTAAGTACCATGTTCCACAGAGACTAGCAGGAGGTACATACAAACATAATTTTTGTTTTTTTGCATACGCAGACATGCTTTCCTCTTCGCGATTCAAATTTAAACCATGAGCGCAGCCCGTCTTGTTTGCCTTCACTCTGTAAACAGATCGTGTTTCCCCACAGATAATAACACCAAACCAATTTCCTCCTCCAGGTGGGCCGATCCACGTCAGCTTTCCGTCAGGGCTCACTCTAGCCGAGGTTCAGAGGAAAAATCCGCTGGTGGTTCGCGGAGGACGCTACAGGCCGCCTGACTGCGAGGCGAGGCACCGGACCGCTATCATCATCCCCCACAGACACCGAGAACATCACCTCAAGTTCCTGCTCTACTACCTGCACCCTTTTCTACAGCGTCAACAGCTCAACTATGGAATCTATGTCATTCACCAGGTAAAACACACAAACGAAGGTGGATAAAGATTAAATTACGTTATTGTGGAAGGATTATTTGCTGTTCTGTAGTTGTGAGATTAGTCGTTTCCTCTGCATGGATAGTATATCACAGAAGCAGTCGGTCTCCTTACTGAGGCAGTCACTACACTTCAGGCTTGGACAAGAATGCCCTCTAGTGTGTTACTAGAGGAACATGTTAGAGGCTGAGAATGCTCGAATGGCTCAGAGGATTTTATTTCCTCGGCTGCTTGTAGCAGTTCATTCACTCCTCTGCTCTTAGATGCCTGTTGAGCTGGATTTGTCATATTGTAGATTCTTGTTCTGTATGAATTGTCTTGCCCCTGCTTTGTGGATACCGTCTAATAGGTTGAGCACTGTCAATCAAATGATATACAGCATTTTATTTTAAGATTAAAATGAAAATTCAAATCTGAATAAGATTTGTAAAATGATGCAACATTTTCATTGTGGTGGAGATGAGTAGGACGTCTGTGTTTAGCATTTACTGTTGGTTCCAGCTGGACTTTCTTAAAGGTACAGGCTGTAAGATTTAGCATTATCTAACAGAACAGTCATGCAAGTAATATGTTTTAATTGGTATATAATTAAGTCAAAATAAGATTTGTTGTGTTTTTATTACTTTAGATTGAGTCCTATTCAATTACATGGAAATCAGGTCTCCATCCATGAAGCCTGTCCAGAATCGGGGGGAAAATAACATTTCATGTTTTTCCATTTTTCTCCAGCACATTTTGGGTAGGGAATGGGTTGCAATGTGCAACCTCACTGGTAGATGCTGCCAGAAACTACACACTTCAGTATATAGCATATTACAATATATTTTTATACTGCAGAAAAGCCTGCGGTTTATTGTAATGTTTATCTTATCATACACACTACCGGCCTTTGAGTCTAAAGTTCTCCCTTTATCTGTAATTTCACTTTTATTTCTCAACATTTTGCACCAGCAGTACTGTAAAGTGTAAATGCAGTTAAAACACATGTTCACTTCATTTACCTTCTAAATGTTGTCTCTACAGGCTGGAAACTACACTTTTAACAGAGCCAAGCTGATGAACGTGGGTTTCCGCGAGGCCATGAAGGAGGAAGACTGGGACTGTCTGTTTTTCCACGACGTGGACCTCATTCCAGAGGATGATCGCAACACATATGTTTGTGATTCCAACCCCAAACACGCAGCCATCGCCATGGACAAGTTTGGCTACAAGTATGTCCTTTTCACGCCTGTTGATGTCTATTAAATGAAAAAAATGTTTTTTTTTAATGCTTCCTCTATAATCATCTCCAGGCTTCCATACAAGATGTACTTCGGAGGAGTGTCAGCACTGACACCACTGCACTACCTCAAAATGAACGGCTTTCCCAACAACTACTGGGGCTGGGGTGGAGAGGACGACGACATTGGAGTCAGGTGAGAAAAGTTTGGGCCAGCTTCTTCCAAACGTTGGGAGAAACGTTGCATCTGTATAATATTGTCATACTCATGATGGACAAACAACCCCCCCCCCCCCCCTCCGTCAGTGCCTACATAACCCACAATGCAACCTGACAGTTATATTAGATACATTACTGTCTCCTTTTAATTTTTTTTTCCCATCTGCACACTTGCACTCTCTAGCATTTGATCAGACGTTTATATAAATCTCTTTCACTCTCCCTCTGGAGAGACTTGTACAATGACCCTCTTTTGACAGTAGTGTTTCTGTGCTCTTGTACCACAAAGGGAGCTCAGTGCGAGTCAGTCCGACTACAAAAGTCACATTTTCATCTTGTCTTCTCAGGGTGTCTCTGGCCGGGATGTATATCACTCGCCCGTCACTAAAAGTGGGCCGTTACAAAATGATTAAACACAAGCTGGACAAAGGAAATGGTGTGAACCCAAAGAGGTACAGTGAACAACTTGGTGCATTAATGTGGAAAATGTCTAGCAAATCTTTATTCGATTTGTATGTAAGTTTATAAAAACTGAAATTTTGATGTGAATGTACTTTTTTATTTTTTTTATTTTTTGGAGTGGACAAACTTCTTATAGTTTGATTATAAATAAGACTATGATTCTGTGAGACTGACCGTTCAATACAGTTAATAAATAGGCAAAAAAAACAGTAACGGACTACTGAGGGTTATTCCTCCTTTTGTCATAGATATTTGATTCATCATTATTGAAATTTCTTGTAATGCACTCTGTTAATGCTATATAAGATAATCAAGATCTCAAAACGGTTTTAAAAAGTTTTTGACTTTCTCATCCTTCCAGCCATTATTTGTCACTGACCCGTGTGTGAAGTTGAAAACGTCCTTGCTTTGTTGTCCCATTTCAAGGTTCAACATGCTTGCCAAGACGCGTCAGACCTGGAAGATGGACGGGATGAACACGGCCGATTACGAGATAATCTCCCAGAAATACCTGCCTCTATACACCAACATCACTGTCAACATCGGCACGGAGGCCGGTCTGCACCCGCCGCCCCAATCACCGCCTCTTCCTGCCAAAGCTGAGAGGGAACCTGCAGCCGGAGCACCAGTGAAAGGCCCAGCCAAACTAAAGGAGGGCAACTCAGAGAAATAGTCTACCCTAAGAGAACCCTAGTCACGTTTCACTTTGCGGTTACTTCGGTGGGATGATCCTGTCAGTGATTGCTGTAGGATGGTGTTTTTTTTGTTTTGTTTTTTTTTCTCCACCCCGCTCATTTTATTCTTTTTCATGGTTATTGAAGGACATATTTTGAGAGAATCAACATCATACAAATTCTCTTCTGCCTGCAGACGGTGAGACACTCCTTTGGGTGATTAAGACACTTTGATTTATTGAGAAATGCAGACGATGGACATGAAATTGTCAACCTGTTGTGGCTCTTCCACCTTGGTTCCTGTGATATTGGCAACTGCTCTTCCAAGGGAGCCACAGCGAAGGGTGAAGGGTAAAAGTTGGACTCTGTGAGTTTATATATCTACAGCGCTGTGATCGCTGGTTAAACCTTGCAATGCCTTAGAGTCTCTTTTTTTATTTTTGTCTTTTCACTTGTACCTTACTTAATTTAGAATACTTTGTTTTTAATACAGCACTAGCTGCATTTTCCAGCAGTCACGCTGTGCCACAACAGTCAGTTTATTTTTTTTTTTCTTTGTCTCTAAGCCAATGAATACATGATGGAGTTAAATGACATGTGAAGCTGCTATAAAGAGTAATGAATGAAGAAACTTGAGGCAGATTTGGCGTGTTAATACTATTACTCCTTTTTACATAACAGCACACATATCTTTTCCGTTTCCAAATACCCGAGGCTTGGTGTAGGAAGGCTTATCATACGGATGTGGTTCTATATCATTTTATCACAAGATAAACTAAGGGTTTCTATTGTTTTGAGAGTTCTATTTGTGGAAATACTGGTTATGATAATAGTCTGTACACAAGAACTGAGGTACAATGCAAGACAGCCTTTTTTTTCCCAAGCAATTTCCTTGTTTCATTTCAGCATATCTGAACCAATCCAACTTTTGATTGCATTTCTTCTTGTGTGTGTGTTTTTTTTTTTTTTTTGTTTATTTGCCTTTTATCAAATAGAGCAGGTCTTGGTGATGGCGATCAGTCCTCTGCCTTCAGACGAGCTTGTAATTCACATCAAAATGGAGTCTGTCTTGCTTTTTCTATACTGTATATATGTGTCTTTGATTATGTACAGTATACATATATAGCTCATTATGTTAATGTGTCACTTGAGTGCTGGCTTGCTCCCTCACCACTATATGCAGTAAATCTTTATAATATGCTATTTTTGTATTGTATGCCCCTCGTTTTGCGCTGAAGTAGTAAAAGGACTCAAAAGTTACTTCTGCATAGTCTTTGGATCATTGCAGGGCCGTGAGTGAGTTAATGTTCAGAGCAACAATGGCCAAACATATCTATCTAGACAAATAAGTTATTTCAGTAACTTGAGCCCAAAGCACAACGTGATGTCTCTCTGTAGTTACTACTTCAAGAAACATGGTGGCGCCACTTCTGGTTATCATGTTTGTACATCACTTTGATCCTCGAGGGATTAAATGCTATTTTTGTGATTGATTGAAAGAAATTCTGCAATATCTATCAGATGTGACTGTCTGAAAACCCAAGAAGTACTGTGTAAATGCGTTGTCATGTGGAGATGTGAGAAATGATGCGTCTGAGAAATTTAAAGGAGAAGCTCTTCAGCAATATTTAGTTATAGATTTACTCACCAATACAAGGAAAGCTGCTGTGGTGGGATCCTTTGCTTATATTGTTTTCATGTTTATTTAAAGAAAAACATCTTTTCATCTCCTGTGACACTTGTTCAAAAATTCACATGGAGACCTCTACCATGTCTTTTTCCACTAGTGCCCTTGTACTGCATCTTGTCGCTCCTCTTCACTTCTCTCCACTCTTGACAGATTTGATTGTTTAGGCAATTAGAAAATAAACTCCAATTTTATTTTTTTTCCAAGTGAGTGTGGCTGTACGGGCGGGTGGACAAGCTGAAACCAAAGATGACTCTGTGGAAAGCTGTGATAATGGAAAGATACAGTAAACTGCGTGTGAATGATTCCTGGCATGCTGACAAGCTGATCAGTTCTTATCAGCATTTGTTTCCTCCTCCTGTCTGTGTGAAAAAAGAAAAGCACCAACCATCGGATTTCCCCCAAATTTTCCAAAAGAGATAATGGTTATTTAGGTTTTGTTTTATTTTGGTTTGTGCAAATGTTTAGACAAATGCTGTAATGAAAACTTATTTCTATCTTGTCATTGTGGTATTTGCTGAAGTGGAGGATCACGCCTGTGATTTTCATTAATAGATGACTATACACTACATTGTCATTTGATGTGAATTAATGTCCAACTCCTATGGCCTTAGAAGCACATCCAAGACTAGTATTTCATTGTTCACTAATCAATAGCATTTTATATCAGTCTAAATATGCATGGTAAAGAACCTGCTAGTAAGGGTATGGGAATGTACTGAGCACAATATGGAGATGATGCATATCGGTGCACAATTAGAAAATATGAAGCATGCTGAAGTGTCTTATTGTGACTTTAAATGCAAGTTTTCATTAGTTCTATGAGTTGGGCATTTAGAGCAAATCATCCAAGGGAAGCTTCAATTCCCAAATTCACAATGTATGGTCTCCATCATATACTGTGTTATACTTGAGCAGATTTGTTTTTATTTTGTTAAAAGCGATTTAGAGTTTGGTTTGACTTGACTCCTTTCTGATGTGGACAAGCTCAACAACAGGAAGCTGTTATCACAGGGTAGTACTGAAGCAACCAAGGGCAAAGTGACTTTGTTAGTTATACTGCACAGTCCAGAGTGGCCTTAAATCCATTAATAAACTGATTATTCAAACAAATGCTGTCTTTTTCTCTTTATCAAATTGGGTTTAGTCGGGTGTTTTTTTTTTTTTATTTGTATGTTTTATATTAAAGTGTAAAATAGGTCAGAAGCAGAACCATGTTCCATAAGTATTCTAGCCGTAAAATATGTAAGCATTTGTGTCGTTTCGCATTCATGAGTGCAAGCCGTCCGCTCAACGAAGAAATTGGCGGTTTTATTCAGCCAGGCAGCTGGTTGCAGCATCTCTTCCGTTGCAGAATTTCCTACCTTATGCACAGGAAATCACTGTGCGACCCTTCAGTGGTTGTGGTGTATGATAGACTGACTGATAGACATCCCCAAACCCACATGTACTGTTGATGCTGACAAAGCAAATTAAACTTGTGCAAACCCCCACTGCCATTAAAAATGTAAATCATGGGTTATGTAAAAGTGCATTATATTTCTGAATTTTGGAGAGTACCTACATACTTTACATGAAAGATGACTCATGTGATTGTGACTCATACTTGGTTAAAAGTGATATACTCACATCACATTCTCTACTTTATAAATAGCCCCATGGTGGTTCTTGGCCTAAAACTTGCCACCAAAATCAATTTAAATCTTTTAACAAGTTGATATTTTGTGGTAAATTAACAAATAATATTGAAAAGGCAGTATTTCATCCTTGGTCCGTCCCTTTTGAAATGCTGTTGATCACCTGAGTGTACGACCTTCTTAACCCACATAATGTTTACTATAAACTATTGACTCATATTGTCACACGTATTATATTAGGAGATCAATAACTGCCTTTAATTACAACCAATTAGATGTTTGCTTCTTTCCTTTGCCTGCTCAGATTTTACAATGATTAAAACAGTTAAATCAACTGCAACACACATTGAGTAAATCGGCATAAAATCTCCAAAACATAAAGAAAAACTGCAAATCTATGGAACAGCTGTTTCAGAATTTATTTATATACATAAATATACACACATTGTATTTGCTATGCTCACAGTCCTATGTGCTCACAGATGTGTTCATGCCTACTATATGTTTTTGTCTGCAGGTAGATGAGAACCTGAATTGAACATAGCTAAAGGATCAACACAGCCAGGTCAAAAGGTCGTCTTACTATAGCATTAAATACTATATTTTGCACTGAACGAGCATCCACCTGCATTAGCTTAATCTCAGTTTACTCTCAATTTCTCTTTCAAAACTAAATCATAGGCAGCTGGACGTGACGTTTCGCCTCTTATCCAAGAGGCTTTCTCAGTTCACAGATTCACAGATATCTTATCTCAATACAAATGTATTAGCGCCTGCTTTCCTAAGAAGAGAATTTAACTGACCTCGAATTATTTTTTCACCTGCACATGCAACTCCTCTTTGAGCAGCATCAGATAGCTAATCCCTAATCTGATTTGGACTCATTTGCTGTTGAACTTGACGTCGTCGTACTTGACGATCTTCCCGCCGCGCGTCACCACCTCCTTCTGCTCCCACGTCTCCACCTCCCCGTTCTTCTCCTCGAAGCGTCGCACCACCACCCGCCCGGTGGTAGGCAGCTGGCAGGGCAGGTCCTTGGCGGCTTCCTGGTACAGCCTCATCTTCATGAAGTCCTGCGTGACGCCCGCCGCGCCGGCCCGGACCAGCGCCTGCTTCTCGTCCTTGTCCTCTGCTCTCTGGACGGGGGACGGGGAGAGGTGGCGTGCCGGTTGAGGGCGCAACGCGTTGAACTCCGGCTTGGGCGAGCGCTCCCATTTCAGCGGCGACGGGGACCTGTTCACGGGGAACGGGTCTCGGTTTAACGGAGAAGGCGCCCTGTTGAATGGCGACCGAGCCCTGTTCATTGGCGACGGGTCTCTGTTCATGGGCGAGGGGGACCGGTTCCTGGCTCCGATGTCAGTCGAAGGTGGCTGGAGCTGGTCTCGCTGGGCGGGCGCATTTTTGGTCATGCCCGCCCCCCCAGCTCGCCGTATATCACTTATGACCCCGCCCATGGAGGCCCTCAGGGAAGGGTTGGGCTCCACCATCCTGGACACGGCGTGGCAGTACGGCTGACCCTGCAGGGTCTCCTTGATCTTGGCGGGGCAGACGCTGGGGGTGTAGAGCCGCACGCGGGCGCAGAGCTCGGCGATGATCTTCCCCATCGCCCACACGTCGGAGCGCTGGTCCCGCTGGCTGCCCCGCTGCAGCACCTCGGGGGCCGAGTAGGCCTCGTTCCCCATGTCCATGGCGGAGCTGAGGCCGTGCTTGTAGAACTTCGCCAATCCCAGGTCGATGATCACAGCTCGGTTGGTGTTGTGTTCCACCTGCGGGACAAACGTCTTCAGGTTAAAGGCTTCCAGGAGGAAACAAAGATCGTATGACGTGGTGTGTTGAGGTTGGGTAGGTGCCTCTGCGACCTAGAGCTCCATATAACAACTGGTCTGGTTTCCAGACCATTATTCTGATTTAACTTCTACCCAGCTTTCGGAAAGCTTGCTGGAACACATTCACCAATCTGTGAACCGGTTTGCAAGTTTTAGAACTCTGTGATTTTTCATATTTTTTTAGGTAGGATATGGATCATCTTGCTGTAGGGGGAAATCCTGAATAACTAGGTCTAAACTAAAACTAAAAAAAGACCCAGACATCCGGCCTTCACCATGCTGATATACACATATGATGGTTTTACAATAGTAATTACCCAGTAAAAATAGTGGCACTTGTAGGAAATGTTTGGATCAGCTTTTAAGACTATCATGCCCATTACTGAAGAAAAGCTGTAAACCTATTGTAACTTTAACTCAAAATTTAATATCTCCCTTTTTTTTGGACCATTTAAATCCCATATTATACACTTTCCGTTTGTTTTTTTTTGTTCACCCCAATAGAGTTTTACATCTCCTTTCTCAAGCTCCTTTCTGAGTCTCTCCTCTGATTGGCTGGGGAGTGTAGGGGGGGTGTATAGTTGTGACATCACAACTTCACATAAGTCATAACTGCTCTTTCAGCCAACTATTAGAAAACCCTCCATGTGTCGTGTCTAAACTCGACTTTCATGTGTTTAAGATAACGATCCATCTGTAGAAGGAGATCTGAACTAAGCTACAAAATGACTGTGATATATGAAGTGAATTTTTCCTCCACCCACCATGATGTTCTCAGGCTTCAGGTCTTGATGGACGATGTCTTTGGAGTGGAGGAGAAGCAGCCCTTCACACATGCCGATGATGATGGTTCCTTTATTAGACGGCGTCAACTGCGCACACAAAAGCAGGCGATGTGTGTTTGTCTGGTTTCAGGGCTGACATCAGATAGCACATGTAAAATGTTCAAACCAACTTCCTGGTATCGAGTTGCTCTCTTTTTCCTTCAGGCCTGAATTAAAACTTGCTCATAAGAAAATTTGCAAGATGTAACATGAATTTATTGAAGGCGGTATGTACAGATACTAAACCTACTTTGGATTTTTTGCAGACTACAGTCAAACAAAGAAACACATTGTAAAAAAATTGTATTGTTAGCATTGTCCATTGTAAAAAAATTGGTCTATAAAAAGATTTTTATCCAAAACTAAAGCGGCGTACTACAAGATAATGACATCAGCTCTGTTGTGGTGGTATGTTTTATCAATACAAATGCATTATCTGTCATCTTGGCCAAATTAAATACTCAAATATTTAATTTCACCATGAATCAAGTGCTTTCATCTTCTGTTAAGGTTGCTTTACCTGTATTTTAGACTTTGAAGCCTTGAAGATGGTGGTTTCTAGGTCCTCCCCGAAAATAAACTCCAGCGGAATGATCCATTTACCGTCTTTGAGGTTGATGTTGCCCAGAAGCTTCACTATGTTGGGATGGTTGGCTTTGCTGCAGACGAGAAGACGAGAAGAGGAAAGGAAATAATCAAGCGATAAAATTGTGTGTGAACTTTCAGTAAAGTTTACAGTCATTAAATGAACGTCCCATTTCAGATCTGGTTAAATTCTGTGTTTTTATATAAGAGGATGTATTTGGGTCAGTGATGCAGCAAGATGAGAAAGTCAAAAACCCCATAGAGTACAATTAATCCACCTAGAATATAAAACAAGTTGATATGTGTGTGCATGTGTTTTTAATTTTGCAAAACCTTTTTTTTGGCACTTTTGACTTTAGCACGTTTGTATGATGATTTGTATAAAAGGGTTAAGACAGAACTGAACTAAAACAATGCAACTTACTTGTACACCGCGCACTCTCTCTCCAGGTCCTTCCTCTTGATAAGATGCTGGGGGACCTTTTTAATCGCAGCCCACGTGTCATTGTATTTCTGCTTGTACACCTTCCCGAAGCAGCCCTGTGCCAGCGTGCCGGTGGAGTACGCCATCTGTGCAGATTGCTGTGCATTGAAGGTGAGGTCATTTAACAACTGGGGTTGAAACTTCAAATGTGCATCATGTGTTCATGTTGGTTTTGTGTCTTTTAATATAAAACTAGTTAATACCATGTGTTAAAAATCTTTTCAAGAGAGTTAAACCAAGTCGTATGTAAGTTTTTAGGGTTATAACACATGACGTTCAGTGAAGACAATGACTAAAGAAAAACATCAATGGTCAAGTCAATAGAGATGTGGTTTGTGATTAGTGCATATCATGCTTGCAACCTGAGTCAGGTTCTCCACCTACACAGGTTTGAGGCTTATGTGGGATTCTAAATTTTTCTCATTTTCAACAAATTAAAAAAAGAAAGTGACACTAAACCCTGGATTCACGTAAAACGTAAAAATGATTTAAAAAATAAATATAGTTTCATTAAAAAAAAACTAAATACTGACCAGAAACAGCTCACTACTATATATACAGTATACAGCCAACCTATGATTGAGCCTGTAAATACTGAATGAACCAGTGAGTATTTAGTACTGAGCTATCACCGAGTGGAACTGTGTGGCAAATTTTTCTTATAATTTAATTATTTTTTTTAGAGCAAAGCCTCAGAAGGTTTTAATGAAATCATCAACCATAAGAATTATGAGGCTCCTTAACTACAGAGCTGCTGCGTTGCATTATCATTCATTTCTGTGGCTTTTCTCTCATCCCAAACTTTTTCTCCGCAGCCTTATTAACAGTCAGCCAAAGCAGACGAGCGAGTATTGTAGATGGAAATCTGCTCAGAAGAGGGAGCGTCCGCCTGCGGCAGAGTTAAGCGTGTTTCAATTTCAAAGGGCAAACTTTACATCGTGTTTCATGTGATGAAGCACCGCCCCATGTCTGCAGGGAAAAACTACGATGAACAGATAATTCACGTAAAAAAAGCTCACCTCAGTAATCGTATTCAAATCAACCATAACCGCACTTGTTGTGTAAATAAGAGCTCATATAAATAAAACTGTGTCCAGAGAATTCTGCAGTCTATTTCACACACACTTTGAGCTGCGTGTGTTACTTCACAGTGAGATTAAATAGCTGACAAACTGGTAAATCCACAGGGGGGGGAATTTCCTTATGTTTGGCATCTTGCAGGACAGGCACATAAAACACGCACACAGCAGCCAAGAGGATTAAAGTATTGAGATATATGATTAAAGTATTTTAAAAAAGCACAACCAGTCACAGTAAAATAGTACATAATCTCTATGGAGTAAATGAAGGTAATAGTAATAGTATTATAATAACCAGTAAATAAATGAAAGGCTCATCAAGTACATTCTGTTCAATTAGGAGCATTTTGGATAAACCTATGTTGCACTGAGTAGATCCCCAGAAATGTTTTCAAGCTCTTACCTTTTTTTTTACTGTTGCTGGGGAAAAAAAGCAGCAGTCAGGTCTGAACAGGAGTCGACATAGCTGCGTCTCTTTATACCTGCACCACACCTTCCTGAGTGAGTCGTCCGGGGCCCTGAGCGACGCGAGCGCTGCCTGCCGTGACCTGAGTGGAGGCGAGGAATGAACTGACACAGACCCAATGAAGGAGAGCAGCTGTTTGCCAAACAGAAGGCCACGTGGCTGATTGGACGAGGCCCCGGGATGCGGGTGTGGACGGCTGGCTTCCACTCTGCTTGTGACTCCTGTTTTTCCCCCTTCAGGAGGACCATAAAAAAGGACTAGATATGGCAGCACTGGCTCTCACTAGATGGGATTTGTTAATCTGTGCCTTAGATCCTTCATTACACTTCACTACACAATGACCCCGATAACCTTCTGTAGATTCAGGAATGTGTGTAGTCTGCTGTTTGTAGATAAATTTAATTTGGTTTAGTGTGTGTTCTCCCTGTTTTTGGTTTCCCCTGTCACACACAGTGAATAGGTTATTCACCATGAACCTACAGTGAGGCCGCGGCAGCATCTCAGCAGGAAGTAGACGAGTGTGAGTCACAGTGACACTTTTCACTCTTTCTTTTGCTTCTCTGTTAAAAATGAAATGAATCATGAGCGACGGAATTTTGCTTTTATTTCTTTGTTCTTTGTGATGAACTGCAATCACCTCTGAACACAAAAAATAAACGTGCAGAGAATTGAAAATAAAAGAGATAAATAGTAGTGGTGAGGAGCGTGCTCTGGTGGTTAAAAGCAGAAAGATCACCTCCCTGAATCTGTAGTCGAAAAAAAAAAAAGTGCTTCACTTCCATCGGTATGTGTGTGTTTCTTCATGCTTTTTATAGATCTCAAAATGATTCACCCCCTCACTTGTATGGCCTTAACACATAAATCCTGCTGTTTTCACTGTGTTTACTGTAGCTTGTTGAATTTGTTCAGCGTAATTCCACCACAAGGTGGAGGACTTGACACAAATATAGCTGCAGACTACTTCCTGATTATTGAACATGCTCTTATGTGATGCGACTGCTTGAAATTCAGCTTGAAATTTTGTGAAAACGTGTCCCCATCCTCGGCCAGAGAGTAAGTCTGATTATTCGAATTTATCATTTTCACTTAGCATTTGATTTCTTTATGTGAGTAGAGGGCTGTTCACTGGTTCCAGCTTTAAGGGCCAAGAGTTCTCATTCATTCATCAGAAGCTTCCTGCAGCTTTTAACAGTTTTCTTGCATAGATTTTACTCTTAAAGCTGGTGGTGCCCTACACACCCAGGAGAGTGGGTATGTTTCTGTCCTGTTTCCCCTTAAAACATATAGAGGAGATTCATCTAAAGAATGTGGTAATCCCAGCTATCATGGCTGGAGTCTATTTAGCTTTTAGCTGCATGTTGTAGTGTGTTTCCTTAAATGAGGCTGAAATAACATTTTAAAATCATTTAAATTCATTTACATAATTAACAGCATCTATCTTGCTTCTAATTATCTATAATCTTGTATTGAAATATTCTTGAAATGAAACATGCCTTTTTTCCCCCTATATCAGTGATGCCGGCCTTTTCTCCAACATGTGGAATCTTTGAGTCATATCCTGAAGCGACTGCAAGGAGTTTCTCCAAGTTGCCTCCATTTGTTGAGAGGAGCAACCCTCCTCCTGGAGGCACATTGATACACCAGAAAGAGGCTGAAGTGGAAGATATCTGCAAGAAGGAGATGGGAACCAACAGAAACACATCAAGACCAAAAAGCCCACGGCCACCAGTGTCTAAGGAGAGAAGGAAGAGAAAATGGTGCAGAAGAAGAGCAGCTACCGGGAACTGGAAATGTAATTTTCTATTTCCAGTGTACCTTCTGACTTGGATGGCATTTCAGGTTCCCATCTGTGCAGGACATGCTGGTAAGTAACAAAAATAAAGCTGAGACACACATATATATATATATATATATATATATATATATATAATAATTTCTCTGTGAACATCATTTATATTTCAACTTTATATAAGAACAACTGATCCTTCCATTATGATTATAAAGGAAATAAAATCACACTTGATATATATGATATGATATGAGATGATATGATGTTTTCCCTTTAAGACATTTTGTAAACCGGCTGACAGTGATTTCATGAATCTAAATAGGTTTTCTCTATAACTTATCAGTGTTTTTCCTGTCTTGATGGCAGTTAAATGCTTTTCTTGCACGGACAAGGACAGATGCCCAAATCTGGTGTCCATTTTTGCTGCCGACGACACGCTTCTGTTTAAGAGAAGGCGGGAGGAACCGTTCCCAGAATGCTCAGGGGTCTCCCCGCTCTCCCCTAAGAATTGCACGGTGTGCACCGTGGAATCCACCATCACCGTCATCTGTTCTGGCGAAGTTGGAATTCTGGAAATGGAAAGCCATGAATCCAGCACTGCCATTGTGAACCCTCCTTCCATCTGTATGTATCACATCATATTTTTACAGAATATGTGGATGTTTGGTCAATAACCTTCGAAAATACAGTTTTATAAGCATGTATAAGTTTTCAGAAATTTGCATTTAATGTTTGTGTGAGCGGCTTGTTATTTAAAAGTCCATTTTTTTTTTATTTATTTACAAAAATCCAAATGTTGAATGGTGTAACCGATAAAGATTGTTTAATATCGTGTGTGTTTTCGATGCCTAAAACTGAAACTCTACAAGATATCGAAATTATAAATGGACATGCTGAGTGTGCCAAATAAGAGAACTTTAAAGTGAAGCCTATAGAGCAGGTTATCAGGGTTTTTCCAGATTGAACTGCTTCCCTTTTTTGTTTCCAACCTGTCATCTCTTGTAATTTCTCATACATGTCAGGATGACTCATGCTGATGAGATGTTTAATTCCAATCTCTTGTTGCGCTCACCACAGCTTGTCCCAACCAGGAAAACAGCCCTGCTGAAGAAGGTAAGCGTCACGTTACTGTGAATACACACGGTTAATGCATTCAATGTAATACTGACGCTTTTTTAAATTCTTTCTACCTTTCTCAGGCCGTTCGCGTGTGGGAATCATTCTTAGCTCTGGTATGTTTTCAAGCCAAACAAGTCAATTAAAACAAACATCATTTAAAATGCAGTTAAACGGCCAGTAGATGTGTTTGGATGTGTTTTCATTCTGCAGGTCTTTTCTCTATCACCGTGGTGGCACTGATGGTTGTGATTGTGAGTGCGGCTCAGTATGATCACATATTGGTTTATGTTATTGGCTGTTTGAAGTCACATGTCTCATTGTGCTGTTTTTCTCCTTTTTTAGTACTGAGAATTCTGAGGTATGTTCAGTCCTGTTTGATTCATTCAGTTTCACAATAAACACATTTGTCATTAGAATTTATTTTCCCATAGTTAAATAAAGACTAAATAAATTACACTCGTAGTATATAATGATTAGGTCTACCTGAATCAATAATTTCAAACCTTATATTACATTAATAAATGGACGATGACTATGTTTTTAGGTAAATTAACTCGCACTTGAAACTTTTTTTGTCCTTTTGAAAATAGGAACCTTGCTGAAGATTGCTGCATGATCAAGATGGAAACAGCATTAGCTGGAGCCAATAACTGCTTTTTAGATTTCTATTATTATTATCATTAGTAGTAGTAGTAGTAGTAGTAGTAGAAGAAGTAGTAGTATTAAATATTTTACTTTTGATTAATATTCTGAATATTTCTTTTGATTAATCATTTAATTGTGTGGACTCGGCTTTTAGGCATTGGCAGCTCTGAGCTTCCGTAAAAACTGATCAAATTATTATATTATAAAAAAAACAATGATATCAAATTTGCTGTTACCCAAGAACCTCCCAGGAAACACACAGAATAAACAAAATAGTTATTGATTGATTGACAAAAACTTGTTTTCTCTGACAATTAACTGACTTGTCCTTTAATTGACATAATGTCTGTGATCAGTAAGTGTCCTGCTTTGAATAAATATCTTTTCCTGATAAAGGTTGTGTTGTTATTCACAGCACAGATATTGCATAATGTTTTCAGCGATTAATCAGTGAAAGTGTTTTCTGTTTTTTTTTTTTTATTTGTACTTCTGATATAGAACTATATATAACATAGAAAGAACTTGATATGTTTGTGGTTCGAAGTAGCTGGCTGTAAAATGGCAAATTTTTCAATTTGATTGTTTTTCTCAGATAACAAATAATAAAATATTTCATCCACATTCAAGTTAGCAGATGCACATGTTCTGATGTTAGAGCATCTTCACTGGGAAATCATCCTGCCAGCAGATATGATCCTGGTGAGATATGGTGAGATAAAACAGACTTACCTGGTGGTGAGTCTTTTTTTACAGCAGGCACATTAACATGAAATAGTAGGTAATCATAGGTTACCAATAATACTAATTAAGGTTTCATTAAGTGTAACATCCTTTCTAGTTCTCCGATAAAAATCCAGTTTCCTGAATTTTAGTGGCTGTTGTAGTGATAAGATATTTGGTGCAGTATTGACGATGAAGCAGGAGCATGTGCTCGTCCTCAAAAAGTGTTATTTCTCAGTTATCAGACTCAGGTTGTAACTGTGAAGTTTACGTTCACACCCAAAATATAGAAAAAAAGCGTCCTCGAAACTCAAAACTCAGAAGCAGATGTGGGGATGTGTAGTGTGAACCGTTTTTTTTTTTTTATTATTGTTGAGCGTGATTGCTGACTCCTCAGGTTTATTTTATCTATGTAAAAAAACACCTTCCTGTTTCCAAACAAAGCTCATTTCCTGCAACAACACAAATCTCACATCTTTGCAAGACATAACACCGAGGGGGCGAGGCTGCTATGCAGAGGGATCCATGGATCACACGTACATGGCAAGCCACTTTAACGTTTAGAGGGCTACATTTTACTATCCAGATATCCAGACTGATATCTACAGCGTCTTTCTGACTGACCTCTAAATGTTAACATGGCTTGCCATGACTTTGAGATATCTACAACTGCATTTCGTACAGTAAAACACTACAATAGTTAATGGTATGATCATATGGATTGTATCAGTAAAAAAAAAAAAAAGTACTTTCCAGGTTCTGACACTTAAAAGGTTTTTTAATGCTCACACTAAGAGCGAAACCATTGTCACTTGTGCGCCCTGTTAGAATCATGCCAAGGATCACTCAAAGAAATTCAAATGTGTTGACTCATGTGTTGAAAAAACCCACATGGAAAGAACCCTACCATTGATTGATGAAACCTCTCTGCGGTTCCTATCTGTACATATACAGTATATGCTGCTTACAGTATATGATAATATATATGCCACATAATATAAGCGAGTGTCACATATATTTAAAACCTATATTAAACCTTTATGTTTCTATAAGTTCTTTCCGTGTGGACCTATTGAATAATTGTGCTCATTATGGGGCAGACACATAGACATTTACCTTGAAAATATCACATCAAAATCTATCAGTATTTCCACATCAACATGCAAAAAATGGAAGAGGAGAACATGTCCATTATGGAGGTGAAGAAAATATTGAACAATAATCAAACCAAACTTCTTATACTCATAGGCGACATCTTTATTTCCCTTAAAATTAAGGGATACGATGGAGGCTGTGGTGAGTTCTATGTTAAGGTGCATGGTCTGATGTCAAGTGTTTGGACCAGGTCACTAGTCAGTGAGTCATTTTCTATTCCCACTTATTCCTCACTAGGGTCGCGGGGTCAGCTGCAGCCAGCATGCACCATTAACTCACACATTCATACCTTAGGGCAGTTTAGAGTCTCAGGAAGGTCCTAGCCCAGGAACCAGACATCCTTTTTTAATGGGAGGTAATAGTCCTGCCAGTGGGTGGAGCTGCAGAAGATTGCACTGTTTGTCCTGGCAGTTCCTTCTTAAAATGCAAATGTTGAGAAGATTTTCTCACTAATTCAGAGCTAGTGGGCAAAAGAGAGGAACCAGCTATCTGCTGAGCCATTAAAATGGATTCTTATAGACACTAGTAAAAAACACAAGTGTCAAAGGCACTTCCTGAAAAAAACCTTTCATGTTCCATTCGTTAAGCAACCGAAAACTGCAGGGAAACATCACTCTACACCAAAACATGGATGAGTAGACGAGAAGTATGAAGAAGAAGGGCAAGGGAGGAAAACTGAAGATTAAAAGTACAGACCTGAGTCAGTATCTTTGTGGGACTGTTTTATTATTCATGTTATTACACTGAAAAGTTATAAGGTTATTAAGAAATATTTAGTTGAAACTGGATTTTCACAGAAAAGTTCATATTTAGAACATTATTTTCATCATTCTTTTATTTGAAAAGAGACTATTATTATTTACAGCTTGTTACAGATTTCATTTTTATTGTATTACAGAAGGTATTTTTCTACTATTGAGGCATAACACAGCATGGTTGTTCCTCTGAGAAGTCTGTCTGAATTTGTGGCTCATGGCTGAGCCGAGAGACCTTTTTTTTTCTTAGGAATATCTCCATTATAACGTGCCACCTGTGGAGTAAAAGTTGCTTTGTGTAGAAATCCCAGGTTACAAGTTAAAAGTCTGCATTCAGGTTGTGTAAGTAAGCAAAGCAGTATTAGCATTTCTACTCACCTACCTTTCTAGTAATTAAAACACTCATTATGCAGAATACACCATAAAGAATGATATTATTTAATATTGTAGTGTAATTTCTGATGGATTCTGGGAAAGATGGAATTAGGGTGAGGTAATTCCTACAGGAAGAGATCCTAGTTTGGCTTCTCCTCATATAAACATTTACTTCACACGCGCACACACACACGCGCACGCGCGCACACACCTGGTTGAACATTAACAAACAGTGCTCTGATAGTGTTATCGCTGTTCAGAACGTACCAAGTAGTGAGAAGGTGCCACAGGGTTATTTCTCGGTAAAAGTTTTGCCTTTTGCCAAAGAACTTTTGCTATTAAATAAACTAATTCCCCTTTTACAAATATTACTGTGCTCCTTCCAGTAGGATTTCGGCGTCAAACCTACTTTAGAGTCGGTAAAATAACGAGCTGAGTCCAGATCCCCCCCGCTGTGTTTCCAGACGCGCTCACCTGTTGACGTGGTGCGTTCAGGTACTCCCCTCCCCTCGCCTACAACGCACGAAGACACAAAATGGAGTTGGCGCTACCTGGCTGAGGGAAAAGCACAGTGGCGCTCGATATTATGCATTTCCTGAAGTCAGTGTTTGCGTATCCGATAAATTAACGTTACACAAGTCGACGAGAGACCCCGAGGAAAAGGATTAATCATGTTTTGGATATTTGTAATCGCCGCTTTAATGGCAACAGGTAAGTTGGCCTCGTCTTCTTCTTCTTCTTTTTTTTTGACAAACAGGGTGGGCCCTCTTCCGTGAAAGTCCGTAGCTGGTACCTGTGTTCCCTATTGTTTTCGCCGAATTCCTTTTTAATTTTGACATAATTACTCATATTTACCACTTTTTTTTACTATATCATTTTGTCCAGGCAGTTACGTATTTAATTTGACTTGTTCGTTTTTAATTAAAGAACTGTTATGTTTTAAAAGAAAGTCTTTCTTCTGGTTGATTTATAATATTGCAGTTCATACACATGTATCAATAAACCTATAGAACTTGTAGGTTCAGCCACACTAGAACAATAACAATGTATTTATGGGGTGTAAATATGTAACCTCACATTATAGTTTGTTTTTAGTAGCATGTGACAGCCTACATACATGCATACTTGACTGCATCAAGTGGCTAGAATACTCTGAAGCAATAGATGCCCCCCCCCCCCCCCCCCCCCCCCCCAACCACACACACACACACACACACAGACACACACACACAGGAAATTCCCAAGTCAACAAGACTGCATGTTATTCTGAATAATGGATTCTTCCATTTTACCCACTTGGAAATTGTATGATCCACCACACACACACACACTCCAGAAGAGTGAGACGACATTTGGATCAGAACAGATACACTCTCTGACGTAATGATTTCAAAATAATATTATTATATGATGATTAGATATGTACACCTGTTAGTATAGTAACACACAACTACAGCCTCCAGAATGAGAAGGGGAATCTGTGCATTTTTAAAACAAGTGAGCACATGCAGGAAACGACAACAGCGCCTTTTTCACCCGAGATGACTCATCACAATGTGATACTGAAGTGTCATAGCTAGGATTTGGTATCGAAACCGTGTGTGTTTCTTGGACAGGATCTAAAATTAAACTGTGGGATGAAAGAATTTTTCAATAGATACCCAGCACTATTCATATATATTATGAAAAACCTTTACCTGATGTTAAAAAAATAGCAATAAAATGTAATAACAATTCTAATCCTCATCACCTACCACTCTTGTTTCACTTCTGATCTCCAGTATTTTTAATTTCTGTCTCGCAGAGTCCACCGTGGCTGTATCGGTTACGTGTCCCACCAGGAGGTACGTCGTCATCCTCTTCCAGCCCGTCACCCTCACCTGTAACTTCCAGACGTCGGCCTCCCTGCAGAATGTCGTCATCACGTGGCGCTACAAGTCCTACTGCCGCGACCCGGTCCAGGCGGCGCTGAATCCCAGCAGCGCCGACAACCTCCTGTCTCAGAACAACCCCAACTATGACCCCAACATCGAGTGTGCCGACAACCTGAGGACGGTGCGCATCGTGGCCTCCAAGCAAGGCAATGCCGTCACCCTGGGCACGGACTACCAGGGTCGCAAGATCAACATCATAAACGGTGAGTTGATGCGAGACTAGACCAGATACATTAGGTTGAAAAACATTATTCTGTATGTTTTTAGCACCATGTGATAGCCTACATGCATATTTAACTGCATCAAGTAGCTAGAATACTCTGAAGCAATAGATGTCTTGACACACACACACTGGAAATTCCCAGTCAACGCGGCTGAATGTTATTCAGAATAATGGTCTCTTGCCTCTTACCCACTTAGAAATTGTATGATCCACCACACACACACTCCAGAAGAGTCAGACGACATGTGACAACATTAGGTTGAAAGACTGCCGCAAAATAGGTCACGTTGTGATTGCTGTTGTCCGGTAGGTGGAATTAACATCCGTTAGTAAAAGGAATCAATAATTTATTAGCCCTAGTTTGTCTTGTTTTTTTGTTTTACCTTTTTTAGAACATCCCTTCAATTTCCAGGAATCTGTCCTAATTATTCACACTGATAATTATTTTCAGTATGTATGTTGGGTTTACTCCTGCAAGCAGATCTGGAGTTAGTTAAAAGTGGAACTGTACTGTACTGGTTTACCTGCTTTCATGCACATATTTGGTGTTATTACTTCCCTTATTGTTTCATTATTACTGATAATATGCAAGATTTGCTTCAAGGTAATAACCACAAATCTTAGCAACCTAATACATCTGTTTAACCATAAAAAAAAAAAAAAATATTCATAGTATTTTTTTCCCAGAATCGCTCAGCCCTATGTTTACCGACACTAAGTGTGTAGATGTGTATTTTTTCTGATTTGGGGAAGTTGGTGCTGTCATTGAGATGAGTGAAGTGAAAGTATTTTCCTCTTGTTTTTGTTTTTTATGTCAGTAATCAGTTCCTACCCTTACAGTTAATCTGAGAATTGAATTCCTCAAAACTTTTTTTTTATATAAGATTTTTCACTATCACTACTACTATTTGCGGGTAGTTCTGCTTTTCAAATGGAATCTTGATGAATCCTGTCCATCCAACATTATTCTTATGAGATTTCACAAATCTGTAAAATGGAGCCATTACAGATTTTATAATAATAGGTTACTCATTTGAGTAGAATAATTACTTGTCTAGAAAAAAAACAGTTTTAATCAAAATCAGGCTTAATTGTAATTGTAATGAGTGATCACTCTCACTTCTGACAAATACACATTAATGTATTGATCATTGATTGGCTGGATCAGACCAACTTTAGCCAAAGATATCAGATTTTTTTTAACCTTTTAGATCATTACACCTTTAGGGAAGGTGACAAAGACTCCCTTCTATACATTTTATATTGTGCATTTACAACAGTTCTTGAGATGTGCCCTAATTCAACAAAGATTATGATAAGATTGCAGTAGTACTGCATTGTAATGATAACAGTGTAAATTGCTATCATTTAAATACAAACTGAGGACCCGTTGTTTCTCACAGACGCAGACCTGAACATCGTGCAGACAGCATGGGGAGACAGTGGCGTCTACGTCTGCTCTGTGATCTCATCTCAAGACCTTTCAGGCAACAGTGAGGCTTACACGGAACTAATTGTCCTGGGTGAGTTTGCACATGTGGTTGCATCCTCTTTTTCTTTCTGTGCATCCCCCCCCCCCGCTTTTTCAACTCTATCTCGCTCACTTAAAATTACTTAGAGTCTTTTCTCGGTACAATGAGCACACATTCCTTAAAACTTAGCCTGTCTGTTTCCAAGTGGCTAATGAAATGATGTGTGCAGGTTAAAAATCCTGCAGCCTAAATAAACAGTCTTTAGAGTAATGGTTAGTAGACAGTAACAGTAGATACCAGAGGGCACAATAAAGTAATTGTGGCTTTCTTTGTTTCACAGAGAGAAAGTCTAATACTACTGACGTCCTGCCTGGAATTGACTTACTGATTATGGAAGGTAGTACAAGTCCTTATAGCTCAGTCATGTTTTAGTGGAAACTTATGAGGGAGGATGTAGCTCAGTTGTATAGACGGGAGTGGCAGAGGATTTGTGTAGAACACTCTGGCTGCAGTGTTTAGTCACTCAGATTGTGTGTTTTAAAATATTTTTATGTATTTTTTGATATTATGTACACTGTAGGTCTTAGACACAGTGTATTCCTGGTTGGAATAAGGACTCCTAGGAAAAAGTGATCGAAATTGAGATTACTACAGACATATTAAAATGGTACAGCAGAGACCCCCCCCCCCCCCCATTCACCTAAATAAGACCATGTGTCTAAACCTTTTACTGCCACTGCAGTTCACTTCTTTCTCTCATTCTTCTTTTAAACTTTCTCCATTTCTTTTTCTTTATTATGACTCAAGTCCCGTGTGTGACTTTCGGTAGGGAGCGCTGATAATCAACAAAAGGGCATTCAGCACACACGTCCTTATCAGTTTCAGCGTACACAGCTACATACTGTTGTTCCCTTGATCTCTCCTGTTTCAGATTGCATTTGAGGTTGGTTCATTAGAACATGGACTGTCTCCCCTCAGTGTGCTTGTTTTTGTTTCTTTCCTGACTGAACTCGCAGAGTGAACTCATGCTTTGGGAACTAGGTCAAACCAGCTTAACCAGTTTGACAAAACAAATAAACGTACCCTTAATTATAGCTGTAGCTAACATGGTTTTGAGCGAAGCACTCGATAACAAAAAATAAAACGTAACCAGATAGTTAGCATTTGGAAACACAAATAGCAGTTGGGCCCATGAATGGACTGCTGTTGTCCGGGAGTGACATACTTCTGCTTCTCTCTTCATCTGAGTTCCGAAGATATTTTTGTTAAAAAAACAAAAAAGTAGAATCCATCCAAAACTATATTTTACTGTTCTCCTCCACTGGTTTATTCCCAAAGAGCCAATATCTTTACATAGACACATCCTATTGCATAATATGAAAGAAATGTTGAATTGTAATGAAAAAATTTGATATTAATAATAATAATACCATCTTACTTCCCTAATTTATTTATATTTTTAGACTGTTGTTGGATGTCTATATAAGACATTGTCGCATGCATACAAAAAAGCTTCCTTAAGTCAAAAAGCTAGAGCCCAAACCTGCTCCAAACATTTGGTTATTAATTTATTAATAAATTATTAAATTATTAAGATTGTTCTATCAACTCCACTCACAAGGAAGTGGAATCCTTTCACTGCTTTTTGCATTAATTATTGCTAACATTGTTTATAGTGACAAATATAGCATGTGTATATGGTACACAGGTTGGTATGGTATAGTGGCTAAGCAAGTTATACATTAAAACTAATGGAAAAGAGGACACCCTCATGTAAAAATGATCTGGCTCTGATTGGAATTGCAATTTACTCACTTTCACTATATTTGAGTATTTGAGGGCAGCTACTTAGTATAAAATTGAAACAATTCACATTTGTGGTCAGTTTGTTAGGATGTTCCACATTGACCAAACATTTCCCACCCAGAATGAAAATCAAATCAAGGGTATTTATTTGTTGGACCACATATATAAAAACAAACAAACACATAAAACACTTAAAAATCACAGGCATTGGGTGGGTCACCGATGTTTAATGTTTAAGTCACCACAAAGAACAACCTTGTTGCTGCTGGAAATGTGCATGATACACACAACTAGAAATGTCAAGTCAGGAAATAATCATAAAACTGTCCTACAACGGTATCTAACACACCCGTACTGGCCTCCACAGACTGGCTCCTGGTTGTTTTGGTGGTTCTGGGCTTCCTGCTGCTGCTGCTCCTCATCGGGATCTGCTGGTGCCAGTGTTGTCCACACACCTGCTGCTGCTACGTCAGCTGCCCCTGCTGCCCCGAACGCTGCTGCTGCCCGAGAGCCTGTGAGTACCGAACAAACCGCTTTGTCATCTTTCTACGGCATGCAACCTCAGGTGGAAAAAGCACAAAGTATAGGAAACTTTATGAGGAGTTGCCATTAGGTATTTGACCAGATTCTTATTCTATTTATAGAATATTTCTTTTTTTTTTCCTTTTCATTTATACATTCACACATCAGTTTCTGATTTAAAACATGGGAGGCCCCAGAGTTGAGTTGAAATATTTCTTTACGAGAATAAGTCTTTCATTGCAAACTTTGAATAAATGCAGACATGTACTTAAAGTAAATTTACTTGCAAAATTCCCCAGTTTAGTTGTTAATTAACAGTGTACAGTATATATATCATTGGAATATTAATACTAATTTATTGACCTGTACATGTAGCCTAAGCAGCAATTTAAGATGACAAATTAAATCTAAGGTTAGCATGTATTTTGGGGTACTTGAGTAAAAGGTATCTATAATTGTTTGTATGATTTTTTTACTTATGTGTTTTATGAATATAATACAGATCAGAAAAGTATCTTATAACTAAAGCTGTCAAATACACATAGTGGAAAAGAAGTGACAATTAGCATAAAATGGAAATATCCCAGTCAAGTAAAGTTTAATTTCCTTCAAAAATATATTAAAACACAAGTCCTTGTTACAATCCACTGATATGTGAAGTTACTACTCAGTGATACTTTTATCGGACAGTAATTCCAGTACGTCACTGCTGGTTTGTTTAAGTGAAACTGCCTGACAAATTAGATTCAGATTCTGTATTTCAGAGCATGAAAAGTGGACCTCATTGTCATGAGCACAATTCTGAGATTTCATTCTTTAAAAAGAAAATAATTTCTCCATGGAACAATATTTTCTAGTTTCCTCAGAGGAGTGTTATTGGCCTTTAACTCTTTCTGTGTGTTACTTTTATGTATGTGGTGTTTCCACTGTGTCACACAATCAATACATACGTTTTTGTTTCCTTATGACCCATCTATCTTCCCTTATCTCGCAGTGTACGAGGCAGGGAAAGCAGTGAAGAAAGGATTGCCCAGTAGCTATGCTCCAACCCTCTATGCTCCCAGTATGTATGCTCAGCCAGCATACGGCGGCCCGCTAATGAACCAGCCTCCTATGCCTCTGCTTCCTCTCCCCAACGGAGGCGGAGCACCACATCCGCAGAATGGTTACAATCGAGAATATGATGCTGCAAGCTCAGGTGAGTTAAATTGAAAACCATACTAATGCATGCTGTGTCTTTGAAGGTAGTGGTGGAAGTCATTTCTGTAGTTGCTAAATACTCTTGAGTGTCCATCATAAAAGTCACTGAAAGTATCACTTAAAATAAAAACTAATACTGAAAATGTCATAAAAGGTTAAAAGCATGTCTCCCTAGTTATTCCTATGTCTTGTTGATTTTCGTTTTGTGTGTCTACAGTTGGACAGGGGTCTCAGGTGCCTCTACTGCACGAACAAGATGGTGGAGGTGATCACAGTGAGTAAATGGCGTGGGGGGTGGGGGACCACATACAGGAATGAGATATTTGTCTAGGCTGTATATGCAATGGCACAAATTACTCCAGTTAAGAGGTTTCCAATTTATTACTTTTCTGCTTGCTTTAGGAAAAATTGAAATACATGAGACCTCATTTACAATGTAATTGAGTGAAATAATTATTAAGGATCCAAGGCATCAAGAGACACTAATAAGGTATATGCGATACATTTGGGGGATAAAAAGATAAAAAAAAAAAATTGAATTTGTAAAATAATAAAACATTAACAGGAAAAAATAAACTGTCATACAAATGAATCAACTAAAACAAGTGAATTTGAAATATTCAAAGTGTTTGATAGTGTTTTTGATTGTGCAGGAAAAAAAGGATAATTTTTCAAACTCAGTTAAAGACAGCTGGCATCTGTAATGAAGGCCATCATTTAAGCATGTTTGATAAGAACCACTGTCTTTTTTACACCTTACCCAGATGGAGGGCATACAGCTCACAATGATAACCGTCATAATTTTCACCCGTAGTAAATGTTAGAGTAGATCAACAGCAGTTTAAAGTAAAATCGTCTTCAGCTGTGTGACAAATATGATGTAAATTTGTTCAAATGTAACCCTCACCTAGCAATTCTCTTTTTGCTGACGAAGGGAAGTTTTTGCTGACTAATAAGGGAAGTAAATTTCCGCTGAAAGGTGAAGTCAATAGTATAGTCATCATTGTAGGCAAGGCACATATTTCCCCTATGGGATTTTTTTCTTCTTCTAATCAAGTGACAGGAAACCTTTACTTTGCTGCAAATATAGTATGGTGATGAGAATGACGGTTATCCTGGTACATGAATCAATGCAGTTTTCTATGTTTGTGTGTGTGTGGTCTTCAAAAATTAAAGGCTCCTTTTGATGTAGGTTCTTCTTTTACTGTATGTTCTTGGCACATTGAGTCAATATTTTTTTAATACAGCTGCAGAAAACAAAGTCTGACTCTTTATTTTGACCAGCTCGCAGTGGATATCGTATCCAAGTGGACCCTGATGGGAATGCCACACGTGCCATTTACTATATGGAGAGAGAACTGGCTAATCTGGACCCATCCAGACCTGCCAACTACAACCGCTGTAAGTGACTGATCGTTTCCTGCTGTATTAGTAAATAAGGTCATACTATAGTATTTTGTTAAAATAATGTCATACCATAGTATGTCGCTCAAAAAAGGTCATACTATACTGAGTCGCTCAAAATAGGTCATATTATAGTATGTCGCTCAAAAAAGGTCATACTATAGTATGTTGCTCAAAAAAGGTCATACTATAGTATGTCGTTAAAATAATGTTATACTATAGTATGTCGCTCTAAATAGGTCAAACTATAGTATGTGGCCCAAAAAAGGTCATACTAAAGTATGTTGTTAAAATAATGTCATACTATAGTATGTCGCTCAAAAGAGGTCATACTATAGTATGTCGCTCAAAAGTGGTCATATTATACTATGTCGCTTAAAAAAGGTCATACTATACTATGTCGCTCAAAAAAGGTCATACTATCGTATGTCGCTCAAAATAGGTCATACATAATACCTCTCCTCTGTTTTTCCTCCTCCAGTGGATAATATGAGTGAAGTGACTTCCCTGCATGACAGCGTGGAGCCTCGGGGCCGCGGAGTTCGTCCACCTCTTCCCACAGTCTACGACCAGGACGAAGCAATGAGCACCATCAGCAGTGTTTCCCAGCATGCCCGCCACCGTGACGATAACCCGCGGCGCGGTGGCGGGTATATGGAGGGTCGCGTACGCGCCCGCTCCATGGACAACCTCGACGACATTGGGCGCCGCTACGGCCGAGACGACTACCCTCCGCACCGCCGCCCAGATGAACCCAGACGCAGAAGAGGGTAAGTTATTGTTGTTGCACCTCATTCAAGTTTTAGTGGAATAACAGGGCAACAGCCCCAGTGTGCTTGTATTTCCACTCCACTTGCTGCTTTCTGTTTCTCCAGCTCGGACGATGAGTGGAGCAGCAGTGCCCGCAGCGGCCACAGCCGCGACTTCGACGACCGCAGGCGTCGCGACTACTCCCCCGACGACCGCCGCGGACAAGGCAGAGGCGGTTACGGCGGCCTCCCCGGGAGACGCAGTCGCAGCCGCGACGACCTGATGGACCTGGAGAGGGACCGCTGGCCCGGCGCAGCGGCGAGGGGCGGACGCGACGACTATGACGACAGCTTCCTGCGAGAGGCCATGGAGAGGAAGAAGATGGGCGAGCAGCAGAGAGCCCGGAGCCGGGACCGACTGGACACAGAAGACGACCGCTCGGACCGGGGTAGGGCGCCGCGCGGACCCCCACCGCTGCCTGTCAGCCCACCCTCTGGATACCCTGGTCGCCAGGACAACTACCACCAACCACCTCTGCCTCCACCGTACAGTGACGAGGAAAGCGTGTCGTCTTCTAAGAGAAGCAACCTCCGCAAGGTGAAGCTCTGTCGTTCTACTACAAAATAAGCAACTTTTTTGATAGCACGGACCCTGAGAGAGGGTCACTTTATTTCTTGGCTGTATGGTTAAAGGATAATTCTCATGATATTACATATTTTTCTTTAAATCTCTGTTTGCCGCCTGCAAAATGCAAGATTGAGACATTATATTTTTAGACAGAGGTGCAAGAATTAAATTAGGATTTTGTTTTTTTGACAAAGACTTGTCTTTTCTTACAGAATGGAGCTGTGAGTCGGGAGAGCCTGGTGGTTTAAATCCAACCGTGATGGGAGCAACCTGTCTAATAACGCAGCTTTGATTCCTCAAATTAACCAGTTCAATCTTAAAGACTGTAAATATCTTTCACTGCTAATCTGCTATGCTGAGTTTTATATTGCAGAATTTCCAATAAGCTTGTCACAAAATGATGCTGGATGTTTATGTACTTTTCTAACAGAGAAGATGTGCACAAATTAGGATTTTTGTGCTTTTTCATGTATAAAACATTGTGGCTGCCACAAGTGCCTTAGTGTGTACAGAATGTTACTTTAGATGTGAACAATTTCTCTCTCAGTGTTTACAAATTAAGTAAACAGTTTCTGAATGCTTTCAACGTTATGATTTTTAATTCTTCTTTCTTCTTCTACATTTACAGTTTCAGTTTAGCTGATTCATAGGGAAATTTGTAAAAAAATGATTTTTTTTATAAGAAAATTGTGTATTTAGATGAATTTATTTTTTGCTTTTTAGCTGAGTTAGTGTGTTGTATTTAGGCAACTTGTAAACCTGGTATAGGTTCAAAGTAGTTATTCAGTCATTTTTTAAACTTTTTTTTCTTCTTTTGAAACTTTTTAAAATTGTTTTTTTAATTCACGGTTTGTACAGCTGAGCTTTGTTGTGTTGTTATGCTTTGGAATTTTGCAAAGGTCTGCATTACCAGGCCAGTTATTTGCTGTGCATTTTCACCACTAGATGACACTATTATGGTGGTCCAAATTCAGAAATCCATTAAGTTGTTCTTTGGTTAGGTAGCTTTCATTATATGATCTTATACTGTGTTTAGACCACTGTGTTTGTGTGGATTTTTGTACCTAATATTCATAAAAGTTTTTCAGGGTTTGACTTGGAAATGTCTGATGTTTAACATGTAAAACTTTCTGTACAAATCAATTAAACTCTGAGAATAATCTTAATGTGAATTATTGGGAGTTTATTATCTTAGAGATGGGACACAAAAGCAAGAACACTCATGATACAAATAAGCAGAATCCAACACAAGAGAGCTAAAGGAGCCTGAAACTTCCAAAAGAAAGCTGACAATATATAGTTAATGGCACAATTATGTTCAAACAATACAAGTTAGAGCTGAAACAATTATTGCCTTTAATCAATTCGTTTAAAGAAAAAAATCAGCAAACATTCATCATTCATCATAATCATGTCAGTCATTATTCACGCAAATAGTATAAAACATTCATGCAGATGCTCAAAAAAGGTCATATTATAGTATGTCGCTCAAAAAAGGTCATATTATGCTATGTCGCTCAAAAAAGGTCATACTATACTATGATGCTCAAAAAAGGTCATATTATAGTATTTCGCTCAAAAAAGGTCATATTATACTATGTCGCTCAAAAAAGGTCATACTATAGTATGTCGCTCAAAAAAGGTCATACTATACTATGATGCTCAAAAAAGGTCATATTATACTATGTCGCTCAAAAAAGGTCATATTATACTATGTCGCTCAAAAATGGTCATACTATACTATGTAGTTCAAAAAACATCATACTATACTATGTAGTTCAAAAAAGGTCATACTATACTATGTCGCTCAAAAAGGTCATACTATACTATGACGCTCAAAAAAGGTCATATTATAGTATGTCGCTCAAAAAAGGTCATACTATAGTATGTCGCTCAAAAAAGGTCATACCATACTATGACACAAAAGCAAGCACACTCATGATACAAATAAGCAGAATCCAACACAAGAGAGCTAAAGGAGCCTGAAAGCTGACAATATATAGTTAATGGCACAATTATGTTCAAACAATACAAGTTAGAGCTGAAACAATTCTTGCCTTTAATCCATTCGTTTAAAGAAAAAAATCAGCAAACATTCATCATTCATCATAATCATGTCAGTCATTATTCACGCAAATAGTATAAAACATTCAGTGCTTCTAGCTTCTCAAATTTGGTGATTTTTGCATTTATACCAGGTCCTTAAGAATAATCAAGGCTTACACAAAACAATTTCAAGAATCACAACTATAACTATAAAACAACTTCTGTAGTATGTCGCTCAAAAAAGGTCATATTATGCTATGTCGCTCAAAAAAGGTCATACTATACTATGATGCTCAAAAAAGGTCATACTATAGTATGTCGCTCAAAAAAAGGTCATATTATAGTATGTCGCTCAAAAAAGGTCATATTATGCTATGTCGCTCAAAAAAGGTCATATTATAGTATGTCTCTCAAAAAAGGTCATACTATAGTATGTGGCTCAAAAAAGGTCATACTTTACTATGTCGCTCAAAAAAGGTCATACTATACTATGATGCTCAAAAAAGGTCATATTATAGTATGTCGCTCAAAAATGGTCATACTATAGTATGTCGCTCAAAAAAGGTCATATTATACTATGTCGCTCAAAAAAGGTCATACTATACTATGATGCTCAAAAATGGTCATACTATAGTATGTCGCTCAAAAAAGGTCATATTATGCTATGTCGCTCAAAAAAGGTCATATTATAGTATGTCGCTCAAAAAAGGTCATATTATACTATGTCGCTCAAAAAAGGTCATACTATACTATGTCGCTCAAAAAGGTCATACTATAGTATGTCGCTCAAACAAGGTCATACTATAGTATGACGCTCAAAAAAGGTCATATTATAGTATGTCGCTCAAAAAGGTCATACTATACTATGACGCTCAAAAAAAGGTCATATTATACTATGTCGCTCAAAAAAGGTCATACTATACTATGACGCTCAAAAAAGGTCATACTATACTATGTCGCTCAAAAAAGGTCATATTATAGTATGTCGCTCAAAAAAGGTCATATTATACTATGTCGCTCAAAAAAGGTCATACTATACTATGTCGCTCAAAAAAGGTCATATTATAGTATGTCGCTCAAAAAAGGTCATATTATACTATGTCGCTCAAACAAGGTCATATTATACTATGTCGCTCAAAAAAGGTCATATTATAGTATGTCTCTCAAAAAAGGTCATACTATACTATGTCGCTCAAAAAAGGTCATACTATACTATGTAGTTCAAAAAACATCATACTATACTATGTCTTTAAAAAAAGGTCATACTATACTATGTCGCTCAAAAAGGTCATACTATAGTATGTCGCTCAAACAAGGTCATACTATAGTATGACGCTCAAAAAAGGTCATATTATAGTATGTCGCTCAAAAAAGGTCATACTGTACTATGATGCTCAAAAAACACATATTATACTATGATGCTCAAAAAAGTTCATATTATAGTATGTCGCTCAAAAAAGGTTATACTATAGTATGACGCTCAAAAAAGGTCATACTATACTATGTAGTTCAAAAAACATCATGATATACTATGTCGCTCAAAAAAGGTCATAATATAGTATGTCGCTCAAAAAAGGTCATATTGTGCTATGTCGCTCAAAAAAGGTCATATTATAGTATGTCGCTCAAAAAGGTCATATTATGCTATGTCGCTCAAAAAAGGTCATATTATGTTATGTCGCTCAAAAAAGGTCATATTATAGTATGTCGCTCAAAAAGGTCATACTATACTATGACGCTCAAAAAAAGGTCATATTATACTATGTCGCTCAAAAAAGGTCATACTATACTATGTCGCTCAAAAAAGGTCATACTATACTATGTCGCTCAAAAAAGGTCATATTATAGTATGTCGCTCAAAAAAGGTCATATTATACTATGTCGCTCAAAAAAGGTCATACTATTTCTATGTTGCTCAAAAAAGGTCATATTATAGTATGTCTCTCAAAAAAGGTCATACTATACTATGTCGCTCAAAAAAGGTCATACTATACTATGTAGTTCGAAAAACATCATAATATACTATGTCGCTCAAAAAAGGTCATACTATAGTATGACGCTCAAAAAAGGTCATACTATACTATGTAGTTCGAAAAACATCATAATATACTATGTCGCTCAAAAAAGGTCATACTATAGTATGACGCTCAAAAAAGGTCATACTATACTATGTAGTTCGAAAAACATCATAATATACTATGTCGCTCAAAAAAGGTCATACTGTACTATGATGCTCAAAAAACACATACTATACTATGTCGCTCAAAAAAGGTCATATTATAGTATGTCGCTCAAAAAAGGTCATACTATAGTATGTCGCTCAAAAAAGGTCATACTATACTATGTAGTTCAAAAAACATCATACTATACTATGTCTTTAAAAAAAGGTCATACTATACTATGTCGCTCAAAAAGGTCATACTATAGTATGTCGCTCAAACAAGGTCATACTATAGTATGACGCTCAAAAAAGGTCATATTATAGTATGTCGCTCAAAAAAGGTCATACTATACTATGACGCTCAAAAAAGGTCATATTATAGTATGTCGCTCAAAAAAGGTCATACTATACTATGACGCTCAAAAAAGGTTATATTATACTATGACGCTCAAAAAAGGTCATATTATAGTATGTCGCTCAAAAAAGGTCATACTATAGTATGTCGCTCAAACAAGGTCATATTATAGTATGTCGCTCAACAAAGGTCATACTATACTATGACGCTCAAAAAAGGTCATATTATACTATGACGCTCAAAAAAGGTCATATTATACTATGTCGCTCAAAAAAGGTCATACTATACTATGACGCTCAAAAAAGGTCATACTTTACTATGACGCTCAAAAAAGGTCATACTTTACTATGACGCTCAAAAAAGGTCATATTATAGTATGTCGCTCAAACAAGGTCATACTATAGTATGTCGCTCAAAAAAGGTCATATTATACTATGTCGCTCAAAAAAGGTCATACTATACTATGACGCTCAAAAAAGGTCATATTTTACTATGACGCTCAAAAAAGGTCATATTATAGTATGTCGCTCAAAAAAGGTCATACTATACTATGATGCTCAAAAATGGTCATACTATACTATGTAGTTCAAAAAACATCATAATATACTATGTCGCTCAAAAAAGGTCATATTATAGTATGTCGCTCAAAAAAGGTCATACTATACTATGACGCTCAAAAAAGGTCATACTTTACTATGACGCTCAAAAAAGGTCATACTTTACTATGACGCTCAAAAAAGGTCATATTATAGTATGTCGCTCAAACAAGGTCATACTATAGTATGTCGCTCAAAAAAGGTCATATTATACTATGTCGCTCAAAAAAGGTCATACTATACTATGACGCTCAAAAAAGGTCATATTTTACTATGACGCTCAAAAAGGTCATATTATAGTATGTCGCTCAAAAAAGGTCATACTATACTATGATGCTCAAAAATGGTCATACTATACTATGTAGTTCAAAAAACATCATAATATACTATGTCGCTCAAAAAAGGTCATATTATAGTATGTCGCTCAAAAAAGGTCATACTATAGTATATCGCTCAAAAAAGGTCATACCATAGTATGTCGCTCAAAAAAGGTCATATTATAGTATGTCGCTCAAAAAAGGTCATACCATAGTATGTCGCTCAAAAAAGGTCATATTATAGTATGTCGCTCAAAAAAGGTCATACTATAGTATATCGCTCAAAAAAGGTCATACCATAGTATGTCGCTCAAAAAAGGTCATATTATAGTATGTCGCTCAAAAAAGGTCATACCATAGTATGTCGCTCAAAAAAGGTCATATTATAGTATGTCGCTCAAAAAAGGTCATACCATAGTATGTCGCTCAAAAAAGGTCATATTATAGTATGTCGCTCAAAAAAGGTCATATTATACTATGTCGCTCAAAAAAGGTCATACCATAGTATGTCGCTCAAAAAAGGTCATATTATAGTATGTCGCTCAAAAAAGGTCATATTATACTATGTCGCTCAAAAAAGGTCATATTATAGTATGTCGCTCAAAAAAGGTCATACCATAGTATGTCGCTCAAAAAAGGTCATATTATACTATGTCGCTCAAAAAAGGTCATATTATACTATGTCGCTCAAAAAAGGTCATACCATAGTATGTCGCTCAAAAAAGGTCATATTATAGTATGTCGCTCAAAAAAGGTCATACCGTAGTATGTCGCTCAAAAAAGGTCATATTATAGTATGTTGCTCAAAAAAGTTCATATTATAGTATGTCGCTCAAAAAACGTCATACTATACTATGACGCTCCAAAAAGGTCATACTATACTATGACGCTCAAAAAAGCTCATACTATAGTATATCGCTCAAAAAAGGTCATACTATTCAGTGCTGTGATGTAGACGATCAAGCAACTATATAACGCAAGAGAAAAAAGCAACCGTAATAAGCCTCAAGTTATGTTTTTGAACATAACCACAACATCATACTATACTATGTCGCAGACCTTGTTTTCATATAGATAAAAAATATAGAGATGTCAATGCTCTGCTAGATAAACTGTAATAGAACCACTCTACATTCTATTCTGTGCTGTTCTACAATTTCTACATGAATCATATGATAACAAAGGTAAAATATGATAAAACTCTTTTATTTTACATGAGATATATACATACTTAAATATTTTTTTTTATTTTTTAATGATCTATTTTGTGAACAAGGACATGCACACACACACACACACACACACACACACACACACACACACACACACACACGCACACACACACTTATTGTAATTTTCCTCGGTTGAAGTTTTTTTTCAGTGAGTTTTACCTAGTACGATGTGAGGGTCTAAGGACAGGGGATGTTGTTTTGTTTTTGTACAAAACTCTCACATTGCCAATAATCGGAAGAGTGTTGTCCTAACCAGACCAAACTATTAACAATACAACTCATGAAAAACAACCAAAATGGTGCTTTTAGTGAATAAAATAACGTGTGAATCTGACACTTGAAAGATGACGATGAGAGAGGCTGCGTCGACCTGCGTCTCATCACATCATCATCACAGGTTGTGAGTGCCAGAGAGAGAGAGAGAGAGAGAGAGAGAGACAGAGAGAGAGAGAGAGAGAGAGAGAGAGAGAGAGAGAGAGAGAGAGAGCGAGAGAGAGAGAGAGAGAGAGAGCTGGCTCTGGAGAAGGCAAATGCTGAAGGAGAGAAGGGGACTCATTGCCTTCTCTCTGGTTTGCTTCTCTGCTCCATCCACACCGGCTCCAAACCAGCTGATCAGGTAAGAGCTCCGCTGCTCTCTGGTTTACGATGACTGCTCACTACCTTCATCCTGATGGTTTTTACCTGTTCTCTTCTGGCTTCAAATTCCTTACTCCTAACAGGATTTCTTTGCAGCAGAACAACACTGAATGGAATATTATGATCATAGTTTTGCAACACAAAAGAGGCAGATATCTCACAGCAATGTGTTATAGATTTACAGGTAGGCCTATCAGCTTTGTTAGTATTGTTAAGCTTTCACTATCTGCGATCACATGAAAATATTTAAAGATTGGAGAACAGTGGCTCAACAAATGCAGGATTTTAACCAGAAGAAGAGATAAACATTGCCATGATTCATTATCACCTCATTATGTGGCTCTGCATCATTATTCATTACAATGCTGCTGCCATCTCTTCAGCTGTCTGTCACTTGTCATAAGACAAATACTAAAATAACATTATTGTAAAACATAAAATGAGAAATCAGAGGTGATCTTTCCTTTTTTTTTTCCTACAACAAAGTCCAACTTAAACCAAACCACCAAACAGGCTGTTTGTATTATGCACTTGAGAACAACTCGTAGGACTTTTCTAATATTTTGACTTTGTTGGCAGTAATTAGCAGGATGATATCATTTGACTATGCTTCCCTGTAAGGAAAGGGATCATATTTTATGGTTTATACACGAAAACACTTAGGTAGGGTTAGGATCCTATTTTGGGTTAAAGGGATCAGTTGAACTGCAGCATGCATTAAGTAACCATCTCCTTTACTACCTAAAGTTACTAAGCCCTATGTGTAAACCACAAATATCGAAGCGTAGTCATGTTTTTTAAAAAACTGTCAATGCTGCTCAATTTTTACTCTTATCCATCCACATGACCTTCCCTGCCTCTGATTGGCCTACCCCTAATATTCTTACCCTAACACCCTCCTCCTGAATCAATCTAACCAATGAGAGCAATAAGTATGAGCCAATCAGAGGCAGAGTAGGCGTGTCATGGCGTTGCTTTATTAGAATTCATCACCACCTCTGAATTTTAAATTTGTCACGTTGTTAATATTCAGCTTTTAATGTGTAATCACTATCAATAAAACCGCTGGCACACAATGGGTTAAATACACGTCTCCGCTGATTGGCTCTGATTATCTACCTGTTTCTAGCAAACTTATACGATTGGCTGTCCCCGCTGTCACCTGTCATCAGCATCCTGTTGGTGTTATTTACGTTTTTGTTTGTGCATATGTGCTGTATATACATAAAGGATAAAAGGATAAAAGGAAAACTGGATGTAGAGGACTTCTTTAGAGGTAAAGGTGTAAGATACGTGAAGGGTGTACTGTAGATATTATACAGATATTGAAAAAAGACAAGATTTAACAAAAAATTGATAGTGAGAAGTTTATAATATATATATATATATATATATATATATATATATATATATATATATATATATATATATATATATAAACTTCTCACTATTTTTTTTGTTAAATAATAAATAAATAATAAATAATAATATCTACAGTACACCCTTCACGAATATCTTACACCTTCTAAAAAGTCATGATTTTATACACGTACAATAACTGTGCCCTTTTTGTCATTAGATGCTTTACCTTTAACTTCTGCATTAGGTAAAATTATGATTGCTAATGCAAAAACACAAACAAAAAAAATATACACTTTTAAGAGTTCTGCCTTGGAGCATTTTTATGTAAGAGTAACCGTATGTGTGCATCATTTTATAGTTACTATGGTTGTTTTTACGATTTATAGTGTTGTAATTCTTGGGAAGAGAGACTCCCAAAAAGTGAAAATATTGTCCTAATGAGGCCTGCAATCGCACAAAATAGCCTGACGAATAAACTTAGTCCTAATCCAAACCCTGAATTGACAGTCAGAGTGCAATATTGTGACAAGTAGGACAAATGTGAGATTAATAACACCTTTGGGAATAAAATCCTCATGTAACACAGGGATGCCAGAGCTGTGGATATGAAGTCATAAAATGGGTCAGTAATTTCTCAGTGAGATATACATTTTAAAAGAGTTTTCTCAATCATCTAACCAGCGAACACATGGGCCTTTATGCAAAATTGGTCTGATGTTATGCAAGTTTTCAAGACAAAAATATCAGAGATTGAGACTTGTGGCATTAAAAGCAACAATTAAATACTTTCTACCTTGAAGAATTAAACCACAGGGACCCGCTGAGGGACAATGGATTCATTCTCAGTGTGTTGTTCGTCACCCGTCTCTGTCCAGCACAATCCCAGTGACCCCCTCACCCACCGACTCACCCACACACACTCTGGCTCCCCACCACCTTCCATAGCTACACATGTGTGTGTGTGTGTGTGTGTGTGTGTGTGTGTGTGTGTGTGTGTGTGTGTGTGTCAGTAGTTTAGTGTGTTTTACTCTCAGTGCAGCAGCAAACTGTTGCAGAAGTACAGAGACGTGCTTTGGTATTTGATGGTTGGACAGTTACACTGGTTCATCCAGTTTCTGATAAAGAGTGTAAATGTATTTTGTATTATACAGATTTTCTACTCATATTTCAAATGTGTTTTGTGTTTTAAAATGTGTTTGAAGGAATAGACAAGTTAAGCAAATGATCACTCCTCTACGAAGGAAACAACCTTGTTTTAAGATGCCTAAGAATTTTTTTTTTTTACTAATTCACTGGGATTAAAATTACCACCATTGCACAATTGGTTCTTCACAACATGGACTTTTTACTTGATGGTGACAAAGTCAAAGTGATAATGCAATAGTTAAAAATTAAAAAAAAAATGAGTAATTTGTTAATGACCCTAAATCAATTCCTGATTTGCTGATTTGCATTACACATAATGTTCATCTGAGGTTAATTCGGTTTCAGGTAAAATGTTCTGAATATCTGGATATTAAGTTTGCTAAGTAAGCTAATAATAATAGTAGTATTTCCCATGATGCCGTGCTAGGTCATGACATCATCAACTCAATGTTCACTATTGTTTAATTGAGAGACCCCTAGTGGAGGAAACGTACTTAGGCCTATTGTGAAAACAGCAGATCGAGATTAGGAGAGTATTATATGTGGGGGACAAAGTCCCCCCTTGCATGGGACCCATAATTCCTAGCAGCAGCCCTGCTTCCAGCTCACAAACTCGAGGTGGCTGCTCGAACTTGCTGAAGTCCACAAGAGTCGAACAAGAGACAGAGACGAACGAGCGAGGGCGAGAGAAAAGGGGATTGTTGTGATTAAAAGACAATTATCTGTGCACATCGACTTCCCAGTGTTGTGCGGTGTCAGGCTCGGGCCGAGCTGTTCCGTCCCAGAAGGCCTCGGGAGACAATGGCTACTGTGTCGGGAGGAGGGAGGGGCTGTGGTAACAAGTTTCATGACACGGTCGCAGCACCATGCAACTGTGCGAACACCCCTCCCCCCCCGATGCCACATTTAGGTTTAATGATATTTATAAGGAGTTTACAGGCTGATGCATTTCATGTGCTCATGGCACAAAGACTACCAAACAACAGTGAATTACAGAGTAAAGTTTTTTAAAAAGGGTTGTGTGTAATATAGGGTAGAAGTATAAAAGAAAAAAACGCTGCCATGATCAACTAATCTCTGCAGATCTGCTGGAACACCTGTAGATCGTCTGTGGCTTGCGATTATGAAAAATGTAAAGGGGAACCACGATGGTGACCAGAGGAGAAAAAAGAAACTCTGTATGGTAAAAGCAGCTTGAGAGTGACCTCAGTTCACTGAGTGGTTCATTGAAAGGACACAAGGGAGGAGTGTGTAGTGTCTTCAATCACAGGCTGGAGATGTTCTTCATACTGTACATGAGCCTCGTCTGGCTCCTGCTTAAGTAGCCCAGTAAGGATCGTGCAAGGGTATAATATACCACCATGGGAAACACCATGAAAACTCTACTGTAGCTGACTTGGCCTTTAGTAATAAAGAAGTGCCAGAAAGCCAATATCAAGGCCTCGCATCAAATTGAACGGATGTGGTGGTCTTTTTAACCTTCACACAACCGCCTGTAACCATGCAGCTGTCTTCATGTGACGTAACAACTCACGGGAACCTTTCCCGTCGCCGCCATCTGTTCCATATGACGAGCAGAGTGTGTGATGCTGTTTCTGTAGGCGAGTCTCATATCTGGCGTCTCAAATCATCAATCGTTGGGAAACTTGCGGTATTACTGTGTAAAATCAGAAGTCGCTTGTCTGTAAAGAACTACACACACACACACACTGAAAATGACATTTGATACTGAAGACGACCTTTGACATTGAATGGATGATGTAATCCCTGGTGTTTTATTTCTATCTGGTGTAAAAATCTACTTTTCAGAGACTTGTTTAGATGACACTCTAATCCATCCATGTTTGCTTTCTTTAAAGTCAAATTTACATTGTTTCTATGAATCTTGAGGTTTATGCACATTTTTTTGTAGTTGAATATTTTTAGCTAAATGATTGGAAAGCAGTGGCTGCCTGGAAGGTGGGAAAACACATCTGAAAACCCACATCACTCACAACAGAGCATGTTCTGAAGGCAAAATGTGGGAGTCAGTGAACTAAAACACGCAGAATCACTTTCAGGTTCTGTAGTAGTCGCAGCCACTGAGGCGTTGCTCTAAGGTTTTCAGTCTCACAACGTATTTGACTAATAGACAGCATTCATCCTCCTTAACGCCTTCCTCTCATCATCCTCATCGCCCATTCCCAAACAGCCGCCCTGCCTTCTGTTACACTGACAACCCCCCCAAAACAACCACAACAACAAAAAAACAGTGGATGTGCACTCCATCAATTCAAAATGATCAAATATGCTCAGTTCCATCCGGCGTGAAACAACCAGCCGTGTTGGATAGAAAGGCCTCGGAGCTCAAAGCCTCACCCATATTTGTTGGGGCGAGGGGGAACAGTGTGGCCCTTTGTGGCCCCGTGTGTATTTATGAATGGCTGAGCCTCGGGGCGAAGCCTCGGAACAATGCTGCTACACTGAAGGGCTGATTTTCATATGGGAGGGGTGTGTGTGTGTGTGTGTGCGTGCGTGCGTGGTGATGGTGATGATGGTGGCGGCGTTGGGGAGGGCAGTTTATTCCCCACCGTTGGGGCTTGGTACAGAGAGTGGCGAGAGGTCTTGTTGGCGAGCGGCTGGCGTGACGCGTCGCATGTGAGTGTCAGAAGGAAGCGGTGCTGCCACTGCTCACACGGGAGCCGCTGAACACCCGGAGGTTGCCCGCGGTTACCTACACAGGTGAGGAGCGAGCCGTTCCTTCTGAAAAGGAATTATTTTTGAAGGCCCCCGGGGAGCTCCTGGAAATTTGCAGCCCCGGGAAGCAGGAAAGCAATAGGGTGTTTATTTGTGCGGATAATGAAGAATAAATATACAAGAGACAATTTAGAAACCAGTAATGTTATCTAATAACTTCTAATCATTTTCTGCATATTCCCTGTTTAATTGAGCAGCAACTGTAGGGAGCTTATGATGCTTTTATATTTATTCATACCCTTAAGGGCCAGATTATAATTGTTGGAATGCCTATCTCTCTCTCCTTCTTCCTCTCTCTCTATCTCTCAGTAATTTTGGTATTTTTTTTTCCTCTTTAAAGTAAACAGTGTGTGCTTGTTTTGCACGAGTGTTCATAGATTACGTGGCCAGTGAGTAAAAAGGCTGTGTTGAAGTAGTCATAAGTTAGGTAATGAAAACATGCCAGTGCCATAATGAACGTGTGCATGAGTGATGATGTGTGAGCGTGCACACATGGGTGATCTACTGTGTATTCCGTGTGTGTGTGTGTGTGTGTGTGTGTGTGTGGCGTGGCGTTAGCGGGGGCTGCTAAAAGCCCAGCCAGTTATTACTGGACAGATTTCTCTGCCTGTGCCATTAGTGCTGAGCCGTTCCTGTAATTGCCAAGAGTGCATCACCACATCCAAACCCGCATCGGATCCCAGGTAGAAGAGTCTCAGATCACGCCAACCACCGAAACAATTCTTAAAGGTGAATTGACAGCGGGCTGCATCATTTCATCAAGTAACGGATATCTTTTCTTTAATGATCCTGTCTGCAACTGCAGTGGTTCTTAATTGTGTTTTATGTTGAACACAATATTGTGTTCAACAGTTTTTTGAATAACAGATTTTGAACCAGATGAAACGGAATCACATCAGTGGTTTCACATTAGATTTTCTAATTTCGACCTTTAATTACAGCTTCACCTTCAGGCCTGCTTCTTGTGAGAATCGATCAGACGTGACAAAAAAAATACTCTCAAGATAGAAAAAAAAAAATCTGTGCAATGACGTGCCATCCTTCAAAATTTCCCTGATAACAGCAGAGCAATGCAGATCGGACCATTTTCAGAACGAGTCAAGTGGAGGGTTTAGGAGAGCACCGGGACGGGGCTGCACTTTATTCATCTGTGCGGGTGAACAGGTGACGGCTCTGTTTGTCGCCCCCTTTTGTTCGGAGCGGAAGGGAGAGCGCGCTAATGAGAGAGAAGGCCTGTGGCTCGCCATCTGCCCACTGGGCCGGGGATTGTCAGAGTCACTGAGTTTAATGCCAGGTAGAAAAGATAGAAATAAGCTATCGGTGCTCCTGCTCTGTTGTTCCAGTGGCCATCTGCCAAGTGAGAGTTACTCTATTACTATGATCACTAAACGTGCTGTCAAAAAAAATGATTTTTTTACGTATGATCTCCAAGGAGTATCGTGGAAAACGGAAAAGATACGAATACTTTAATTCAAACAAAAAGTGCAAACAGACAGTATGATGAGCCATCAGGACTTTTATCACAATTATACAGTAGATTCAATTTAACTAGCCAATTTTGAATACTACTAATACAGAAAAAAACAATTTTCTTTACCTTCTAGAGCTCCAGAAGGAAGCTTGAGAAAGGAAATCTTGCTTTTCCTAAATCACAACCTATATGGAACCTTTATTATGTAAATGAACATAAACACTTCAATGCAATTGAAGGAGCATCTTCTCAATACAGAATACAAATGAGGAGGAGGTTTAGGTTAAAAAATGGACTTTATGGACTTGTCATAGACCTCAAAGTGTCTCCTGTAAAAGATGAGCAGCTATGATTTTATTTTATTTTAATTAATAAATGATCCAGTCAGAGTCTTTTATTTAATGCCAGCAGTCTCTGCAGTACCTTGGACAGACTGTGTGACTGGATATTGGCATAACTCAGTGTTTATGTTTGTATCTGTGCGTGTGTGTGTGTGTGTGTGTGTGTGTGTGTCTGGTGTGCTGGGGCTCTTCGCAGCTCAGCGCGGCGTGTGTGTGTGGGAGGGGAAGCAGTCATGTTTTAAGACCATCTGCTCCTCTGAGTATTTTGGTGGGGGCCCTAGCTTGTGGTGGACCAGGCAAACGGCAAACTGCAAGCTGTGAGCGGGCCTGTTCCGGAAAAATTCCTCCAGTTTCTCCCTTTGCACAATGGGCAGCGTTGTGCATACAAGGTCTTCATTCTTTTTGCCCCGCTAAGAGCCCGGCGAAGTGCAAGTACACGGGCCGCAGAAGATATTCACAATGAAAATGTTCTGGTTGGCACGGTGTGAGTGTTTGTGTGAGATTTTTTTTTTTGGTTTCATGTGAGCAACTTCAGTAATGTAATATGACTCATAAAAAAAAGTGCCAGGGCTCAATTTATTTAAACTGAAGCGTGATGTAGAATGAGTGTTCATGTTCATTTTTCATTACCTTAAAATAAGGGTCAGTGAAAAGATCACACACAGATAAACATGCGCTGTTATACTTTCACATTACAAATCTTCACTCTCAGTCTGAGCTGGCGACCAATTGGATTTGTTCAATTCTTTCGATACTCTATTTAATTTTCTTGCAGTTTCTCACCGTGATAAAAAGCCCCACGGACACAAAGCTAATTGTGTTTAATTAGACATTCATTCCCTTGCGCACTTGCACATTTTAACGTACGCATGCCGTATAATGAGCGAAGTCCCAGCGGGACAATGGAGCAGGCTGAGCTTACCAACAGCCCCAGAGGGGACGAAGGGGAATGTCACATAGCTGCACGCCCCACACCGAGGAGCCTGTTGGCATCCCTTATGTCGACATGTGTGTGTAGGGGGGTTATGGCACGCTGCGTCGCTCCAGTACGTCAATGCCGCATTCTCATCCTCAGCTCCTCTCCTGACCCGCATGTGTTTATGGAGGGATTCCCTTGAGGTTATCCACGGGCCCGCTCGACGCTGTCACTTGGCCTATGGCCTAATGGCGTTTGGAGTGACTCACCCCACATGTAACAATGAGAGCGGGGAAAAAAAAAAAAACGTTCGTCATAGGACGAGAGACAAACCGCCTTTGTGGCGGTTACATGTAAACTAAGTGGACCCATGAGTGAATCCGTGCTTATGCTCCACGCCTACAAACATTCCACAGCAGTGAAAATATTTGATCTGTACACAGCAGTAAAGATCAATGATATCACGTTCTAAAACCTTTTTTATCAAACATGTTATCGGATACAAACTACTTTTGACCTGCCCCCTAAATCAGTGACTTTTACGTAATGATTTAAAACAAATGAACTTTTCTAGAAATCTAAATTCGACTCAAAGTCATATAAACTTGATATTAACATAATTGTATGTATCCATATTCACATCACAATCTCCATGTTCCTCCCACTCTCTGCGTGTTGCTTTAATGCAGCCTTACTGATCACAGTACATCACATAGTGATACTGACTCATCGTTCCTGTAGCTTTTGACCTTGTGTCTCGCCCACCAGTTGCACGAAGCAGGTCAACTAATGTAAGTGTTTTGCTTTGACCTCAGAGGGGAAGTATGACCTAGAGTTCAATGCATCAGGACACATGGGACAGCTCGGGGGGAAAATGGCGGAACAGAGGAAAGGAATGCTGAGTGGGCCAAAGAACGGCCAGAAATGCCTGAACGCATATTCAGAGCTACCCACGACACATGTAAACCAGAGCTCGCACAGACTCCGTCTCTTCCCCTTCACCCTTGTCTCCTTCTCACATCTCCCTTTATCTCCCCCTTTTTTGTTCCTGTTTTTCTCCAATAGAATCTGACGTCTGGGATTCAGAGTGAGGAGACCAACTCAGGGAGAACAACGGGAAGAAGAAGAAAAAGAAGAAGAAGAAGAAGAAGACGACGGGACAGAGGGAGCAGGAGCCTGGTGCTGAGGCTGGTATGAGGCAAGTGGTTGGTGTGTGTGTGTGTGTGTGTGTGTGTGTGTGTGTGTGCGTGCGTGTGTGTATGTAAGTGTGCACACGTATGCTCTGTGCTCTGTGCCAGCCGTTTGTCTGCCTCCATCAATGAGGCCGTTGTTGTGGAGGTTGATGGTGGTGTCAGTGGCCCTGCCTGGCCGCTCGGCTCCATTCTCCCCTGCACAGCCTCCCCGCCTTGACACACTCGCCCCGGCTCTTGGCCTTTTGTTGCCGTGCAGATGGTGGAGCTTGACGCAACATTGAAGAAAAGTCAGGATTGTGGCGGGCCAACAGTGCGGCTTTATGGGGCCAAGACGTCTCGAAATGTGACCCATTTCGGTTTGAGATGTCAAAGGGGGGAAAACTGGAAAGTGGAAGACAGCGATTTGTAGAACAACGAGCAGACGTGGAATCTATGAGCTCTGGCGTGGCCGAATCCAACCGAATCCTTTTCTCTGTCAACAAACTTAATATTATAGCCAATACTGGTCATAATTCTCCGGGGGAAGATAAGATGTGTTAATCATGAAGCTCAAAAGCACAATCCACTCTGCCATCTGCACACACCGGCTGCTGCAGTATACGGCGTAATCCTCTGCTTCTAATTCTGCACGTATTCATTTCACATCCACTGCACTAATAACAACGATCATATTAGTATACATTTTATTAGTATCTCAACAATTATGAATTCCTTTGAGATGAACTTAAATATATAAAGCATAAAGCGTTAGACCACAAAGTGAAGAGATGATGTGTCATTTTTCCACATCAAAGCAAAAGTTATCACCGGAAAATACAAGAAATAAAAAGTGTGAATGTCACAGTGTGAGCTGTGAGCACTAAATGAGTAACCAAAAGTCCCAGTGAAACATCAGCGGGATATTTCCAGTTACAATAGTAGCATCAGCACGGTATTGTAGGCTGCAGATTGTTTCGTCACTTAAACACCAAAGAGTGGGAGGTTATTATATCAAAGTAAGAACCCCAGAATATGGAGATACGTGGAGACTTAATAAGCAGGGCTATATGCATTTTCTCTTTGTTTGTAGTTCACCTTGATTTAACAAAAACAGGAACAAGCTGTACTGCTTACTGTTAAAGCTGAGACAGACAGAGATATCATAGATTAGATCTTCTCTCCTTTATAAGCATAGAAAAAGGTGGTAAAATAAGACTGAAAAACAAAAAGAAAAAGACAAAAAGATTTAATGCAGCGGTAGCATTCTCATTGTAATTTGCTGATTTTCACACTTCATAAATGCAGTGGCATTTTTTTTTTTTTTTTGCTCATACTGTGTCATCGCTGGACACCGGCCCCTCCTTAGCTCCTGATTTCTCTTCTCGTACGCCACGGATAGCATCAGTAATCCACACAGAGCCGATGACATGATGTGTGGTGTCAGAGCTCGGCCAACACTGAGAGTCATTCATGGGCCGGGCTTACGTATGGAGAACCATCATGAGTGACCCCACTGACAGGTGCTGACTGACGTTCAGTTTGCGTGACTTACTCACAGCTCCGTGGGGGGGCTGTGAGTGATGTCATCTGCCTGATGAGGCTTTTTTTTTTTTCCTCCACAGAGAAGAAGGCTGTCGAGCCGTCTGGGTGTGAGTGAACACCCTCTAGTGGAGCTGCTGGCAAACTTTTCCTGCAGAGCTTCTGTCTGTTTCTAACCATCAGCGTTTCAAGGTAAAAAAAAAACAGAAAAAAAAACACCAGTCACTTCCTTTAAAGATGCAATATCAACACTCTACATGGACTAAACTTGAATATTTTTGGATGAAATATTTAAGAATGAAATTCATTCAGTATTAGACACAATCGAATATGAATTTCTCCTTCCAGTTTACGCAATGGGCAAAAAACAGGGCTGCTAATTTCTCATAGAAACTGACTCAAATAGTGATGGTTAGGTGGGATGATTTGTTTTATATAATTATGTACACACTGCAGCAATACGATCGGTTACCTGGCATGCTAAAGCTGTCATATGATTCCCATCTCAATAAATGTGCTGTATTAAATAATTTTGACTTTCTTCACCATCTAATGGGAAATCCTTTCTGCTATTTGGTTCATTTTGAAGCACAAAATTAAAAAGCACTTGATCCTGTTATATAGTATATAATGTAACGTGGGCCATGTGGTACAAAAACGACGTCTACTTCTGTTTGGTATCAGGTGAATAGTGATTAAAACACCATGGTATTCTAGTAGCTAAATTTGTTTTTGACTGTTGGCTGCAACATTATAATCAGTGCAGGTTCAATGAATAACGTTACAGGGAGTTCTATGATGAGTCACAAAAAATGAACTTGGAATTGTTTGTTGGCAACTGCAGGCAGAACTCTGTAGTTACTCGGCTGAAGGGCTCGATGTTCCTCTGCGGCCTAATTGTACCTTTGGGAGTTGAAAAACCCTTTTAAACCCAAACCTAGATTATGTTTTAAATGTCCTGATGGGGGAAAACATATGTTTTGAGTTCAATTGTTTGTAACTTTAGAGGTATGGGTGCCTGGCTATTCTACATGACAACATTTGAGTAAATGTGTGATTCTAAGAAGGAGATAATGAGACATTTTGGATGTTCTTCTATCTTTCTGAAGCATTTGCTAGAACTGACAGGGTGCTGTCTGTTCCAGAGGTCTATGGTCCAGCCTTGAGCAGAAACCATGTGGTGTTTGGAGCTGCTCTTCCCACTGCTGTTGATCATCAATGGTAATAAGCTCATGCAGCTCTTCCTGGTTTGATGGTAGACATGGGAAGACAGTTTTAATCATCACGTCTCTGATTTTCTCTCAGACGCCAGTTGCCAGTGGAACGTCTGGGTACCTCGGGACATCTCGGCCATGACCAACTCCTGCGTGGTCATCCCGTGCACCTTCATGTACCCGTCCGGCATCAGGCCGTACCGCGGCATTCACGGCATCTGGTACTTCGGCCAGCCCTACCCCCAGCTCTTCCCTCCCGTCGTCTTCAAGTCGCGCACGGACGTCGTGCACGAGAGCTACAAGGGCCGCACCAAGCTGCTGGGCGACCTGCACCAGAGGAACTGCACTCTGCTCATCAACAACATCGGCACGGAGCACTCAGGGAGATACTACTTTCGTGCTGACCTCGGCGGAGCAAACATGTACACATTCCCGGACTTTGCTGAGCTCAAAGTCCTAGGTCAGTCACTGGTACTGGTGGGAAAATGGTTCCTTCATAGTGGGTGCAGGTTTTTGTTCCAACCAAGCAGTCACACAGCTGATCCTACTAATGTAGGTCCTCAGCAAGGACTCTTATGGTTGATTAGTAGATAAAGGACTGCATGGTTGGAACAAAAACCTGCAGCCACTGCAGCTCTCTAGGACCAGGGTTCCCTTCTCCTGCTTTAGAGTTTCAGTTGGTTGCTTCCTAGTTGCTTCTTATACTTTAACTCTGTGTATTTTGTTCTGTGTTTCCATCCTTAGAACATCCCAACATCGACGTCCCAGAGGAGATCGTCAGTGACGAGAGCCTGGAGCTGACGTGTTACGCTCCTGACAACTGCCCCGACATGACTCCGGAGATCCAGTGGATGTACACCGACTACCTGCCCGACCCCGAGTTCAGCTCCGACTACCTGGAGGAGAGCAACACGGCGGTGCTCTCCAGCACGCTGACCTTCACGCCCAGGCCCATGCACAACGGCCAGCTGCTGGGCTGCAGGGTGTACTACCCCAACACCACGCAGGTCTACGAGCGGCTCATTTCTCTGGACATCAAGTGTAAGTAATGAGTCATCGGCTGTCGGAGTGCTATTGCTGTACGCGATTAATCTTCTTCAGACATACCACAGAGGAACCACAAAAATAGAACTGATAAGCTTATGTAAGCAAACTTAACCACTTCCTCTTTGGTGGTTGAGTTTTGAGCAGCGCTCGGAAAAAAGGCGTTACCTGTGCAGCAACAATTGTTAGCTGTTGGTTTAGCTAAAAAAACAAAGCTAAAAAGTAAGTGCACAAGAAAAAAAATACATTTCTATTTGGATATTACCCCATGTAACAGCCTGCAACAACTTTCACATGTGCTGCACTACCCCTAAGTGTTTTCATTAGTTACTACAAAATACAATAGCAAACTTGACTTGTGAGATCACAAATAGTTCGTTATTCAGCCCCGAGACGCTGAATTGCCCATCTTGCTCCTCCTCCCAGACGCGCCGCGCTCAGTGTGGGTGAACATCTCCTCCGAGGTGATGGAGGGCAGCTCTGTGATGCTGCACTGCGAGGTGGACAGCAACCCCCCGTCCAAGATCTCCTGGATGTTCGGGGACCAGGAGCTGCTGTGGGACACGGCGGCCAACGTCTCGCTCTCGCTGGACGATGTGACGCCCGCACAGGAGGGAATCTACACGTGCGTCGGGGACAACGGCTACGGCGCCATGAACACCTCGCTCTACCTGGCCGTCAAGTGTAAGGCCCCGAGACAGCAGCTGCATCCTATATTTATAGCTGTGTTTTTTTAATGGGTTTCAAACTACAAATATAAATGCAAAAATACTTGATTTTTGAGTGTGCTGTGGAGACAGTATTAAATATTAGTTGTTAAACTATAACATTACAGAAATACATTATTTATTAATCACTAATTATCATTGATTAATAACTGCAGCTCCGTTACTGTAATAATGACCATCTACCGTTATATGGAATTAAATAACAGACAGCTAATTAGATGAATGATGAATTTGAATAGAGACTGGGCAGAGACTCGGAATCACAGCAAATAAAGAGAAAGATCTATAGACACTTGAATCATTCGTGGAGCAGAATGTTTAACATATATATCCTTCCTTCACCAATAAATCAATATGCTCTTCTGACAGAGTTTTGCAGCTATAAGGAGGTGAGGGAAAAACAATACAGAATCCTCTGCACCAAATCCATAGAACAGAAAAATAGTATAATACATCAATGTACTTTTTTGTAAAGTACAAACAGCAAGTGACATAAGACACAACCAGACTGTGACCTCAGAGGGCCATTTTTAACTTAAAAAGAGACAGAGAGAATAATGTTTTTCCGAAAATGTAATCTCTACTTTTTATTTTCTACTTTGATTTCCTCCTGCAATCCTTCTAACACGATCAAAACCAAGTTTTTAGTTCTTCTATTTTCTTTGTGCATTGCAAAACTACAACAACAATCAAAAGCATATTAAATTATTTAGCATGCATAGTGATATATCTGTGCACTTCTTTAGTGAGACCACACTGCATATTAGAAACTGCCGACATGTAGTTACAGTTTTGACTTTTGAACGGTTAACAATGTGAGTAGGCTGGATGAGGTGAATGCAACGCAGAGGGCTGTGCATTCTTCAAATCACTTACATATTTTGTAACTGAGACAGAAAACCTCACCTCCTATTCTTCAGAGAGGTTAACATTGTGTAATGAACAATGAAGGGACTAATCGGGACATAAAGGATAATCTGTCCTTTGCTGCAGACCCTCCCCACGAGCCCCTGGTCAACGGCTCCATGACGGTGCAGGAGGGCACGTCCCTGGCCCTGCACTGCAGCACCCAGGGCAACCCGGCCCCCACCCTCACCTGGCTGAAGGACGGGGAGCTGGTGGGCACCATCACGGCGGACGAGCTGTCCGTGCTGGAGATCTTCGAGATCACGCCGCAGGGGGACGGCCAGTACCGCTGCCTGGCCGAGAACGAGCACGGGCGAGCCAGCAGCTCGCTGAACATTACTGTGGAGTGTGAGTGCGTCAGGGCTGAATGAATTTTGCGATTACAATTTTTAATAATGATTTTCTTTCAATCAAGATTCAGCGCTCAACATATACCATTAAAACTAAAAATAATTACATAACTCCAATGCAACAATGAAATCTATAGTCATGATTTCTAATTTAATTAAAAAACATGCTAGGGTGTTTTCTCTAGGATTTTTTTTCAGCAGTGGAGGTGCTGCTCCTTCACTCCTTCTGCTCCTCCCTGTCTAGTGTTATTGTCTTTTACGATTACATGTTAGCTGAGTCCATCAATATCCTGTGATCGTCATTATAGTGAATCAGTATATAATATACAACTATACAGTCATTACCCGACTCTGCTGTGAAGGTTAGATATGCGGTGGTGTATACACATGTAAAATAATTGACAAAAAAAAAATGCAAAAAAATGTTTTCGCGATCTCAAGATCGCATTGCATTAAATCGCGGTTTTGGATTGCACGATTGATCATTCAGCCCTACTCTCCATCATCAGTGCTGTCAAAAATTTAAACAAAGAATAATGCCTACCTACAGGTCTAATGGCATAGCAATGCTACATCTTATGTTTTTGCATTTTTTGCACATTATGACTATCCAATTTGAAGCAGTCACATCAAATATGCAGCCGTTTCACATCGTCTGGTGTTGTAGTCCAGGCCCGTCACTGTGCTGCCTCCTTCAACAGACGCCCCGGTCCTTCTGGAGGAGTCCAAGTGCACGGTGGTGCGGGAGGGGGTCCAGTGTGTCTGCATGGCCACGGGAAACCCCGAACCCGTCATCGAGTTCTACCTGCCCGACCAGAACGTCACCATCAACGAATCGGACGGCCGCTACAACTTCTACACGCACACGGACGGACACACCTCCACCGGCATGATCAAGCTGCGTGAGAAAGGCGAGCGCGTGAACAACGGCGGCCCCGCCGTCAACGTCCACTGCAGCATCTACAACATGTACGGCAGGGAGAGCGTCCTCCTGGAGCTACAGCAGGAGAGTAAGGAACTGTACTAAAAGCCTGTTACAGTACAAGGAAGTTCACTGGCACTCAAGGCCGCAAACATGAATACCAACAAATGAAAGAAATATGAATCCAGTAGAAAATAGTCTCTAAAAATGTGTCAGACTAGTGTTCAGCAAGTATGAATGAAATTATTTAGGTTCTAGAAAAAAGCACATGATACATATTCTCGTCATCCACATCTTCTCTTACATGTTTTTGACTTCCGCATCCCCAAACAATTCAGTTTCTTTGCCCAAATTGATGCAACCATGTTGTAATGATGTGAATCCTGTAATTTTGATGAGATACATGATGGAGGCTTTAGATTGTGTTTTAACTGTGATGTCGTACCACTCTTTTATCGTACTATATGTTAATGAAACTGAGTTACATTCGCTCACTTTCAGAAAAGTACATGATGGCGGTTATAGTGGGCACCATCGGAGGAGTGGCGGTCATAGCCTTCATCATCGCAGCAGTGAGATACGTGGGCCACAACAACAAAAAGTGAGTATGGATGGACGACTAATGGAGAGGCCCAAGAACTCATTTTCCTCACAAAAGCATATTTTTCTGAAATCCAAGGAAACACTTAAGCCTAGTCATCCATTCTAAAACACATTGATGCACATTGTATATGAGTGAGTGTGGGATTGATGTGGATGTCAGAACCATTTTCTCTCGAGCAATTTTCAGTTCGCCACGACAAGTCCCCGTTGAAATCCTTGGAGATCCACATTGGCGGCCATTGGTTAGCAAGCTGGACTAACCTTTATATTTTGCAGGCACAATTTTCCCTGCTCTGACACTGCTTCTGTATCCTTGACCCGCTACGCTAAATCGAACCCAGGGAGCCCTCTTAACCAAAGGTGCTTTATTTTAGCCCCAAGGCATATTTGGACCCCCAAAATTGCAAGCTTCCTCTGGCAAATCACCCACTGAAGTGGGCGGGTGTGCTCGGCAACTAAACCCATGAAATAACCACGTCACTCACAGCCACAGTTGCCCTCCACAGCATAACCTGATAAGCTTGTTGTTTTAAAATGGATGCCCAGGCTTGGCGTGTCGCCCTGCGTTAGTGGCAGTCGAGACCGAGTCTAAATATGTGACTCCGTCCCTTCAGAGAGAATGGCAACCCTAGGCAGGACGTGGTCCTGGACAACCCCGCTTTGTACTACAGCGCAGTCAAGAAGGACAAACAAAATCTGAGGAAGAAAGTGGTGAGACATGCTGATTGAATGATTATGAATATGATGGAGGATGGGTTGGATGGCCACTCTCAAGATGGTTTGGGGTTTATAGTGTTGTGTAATGAAAAAAAATACATTAAACTATCAGACCCAATTGAACCTCTGAAAATGAGACGATAGTTTAGACGTTCTTGTTCCTAGAAGGAATCTCTCCCACTACCAGTCCAGTTCCTCCAACCATGACCTTTCGAAACACTGTTTTCTCTTGCTTTCATCGCTTCTCTGCGTTTTTCTGTCTGTTTTTTCTCTCCCCTAACTCCTGCACAGCTTAAGACAGAGCTGTTGGGCTCAAAGTTTAACTCCATTCTAGAGGAGACTACGGTAAGGTTCCTAAACGAATCCCCATTAAAAAAAAAACAACCAAACAAACCCAAGCCTCAGTGATCAGACGCATCTCCTCGCATATCCGCTTCTGTGTTCTGTACACTGCTGTTCTGCATGGCCGCCTCATCGCTAACAAACACTGCCAAACTAACAGGAAACATCTCAGTCTCCTTGTCAGTATGTCGCCCAGTAACCACTAATGTCTTTTATTTTTTTCTTTGTGGTGTCTGTCGCGCTGTTCTGTGACCCCGAGGCGTGGCCGGGGGATTCTCGCCGCTGATCGCTCTCTCTGTCCGCAGGGAGAAGACGGGGATTATCAACATGTGGGCTCTTTGGCACAACTGGAGAGGCAAGAGCTGAATTACGCTGCTCTGGAGTTTATCGGGGCCCGGCCCAGGGAGGGGGCCACAGGGAGGGGGGATGACGGCAGCAACTACTCAGAAATCAAAGCCAAATGAATCGCGATCCTTCCCTGATCCCTCGGCTATGCGAGACGCAGTGACAACAGCCCCGTACCCTCCACGCCATCCGCCCCGTGAACTGTGTAATAACCCCCCCCCCCCCCACCTTCTCCCCTACTGGACTTCACCTTGCATTATGACGACTCCCTGTTTCTCATTTCTTCAGATTTGTCATATAAGGCCAGTCCTCCATTCATTTTTTTTTTGGGAAAAAAACAGGTACTTTTTAGGTTTGGAACATGACCCACTGGACAATGTCAAAGAAATGATGTGAATTTCTAGCCTCCGCAGAAGTTCACGGCCTCTAAATCATGCAGTGTTAACCAGCTCCCATGTCTCTGTGTTTCTCTTTTTCCTGTCGAACACCAGGAACCTGGGGTTTCTCAACGGGAGCGTCCTTTTTTCACCACGTGCTCCGTCTGTCTTATAATTGTCACTGTATCTGCTGCCGGTCGAGGCGTCAGGGCAAGGAGTAACAGCGCTTTTTTTTGTTATCTTATTTCATCTGTTATATACATGTTATCTTTATGTGTGTCTTCTGGCTGAGAGTGATCCCTCTCCCCTCCCCCCCGTCCGGTTCACTACATCCTAGAGATGGATCACATCTCAGCGTCTCGGCTCCACATAATTGTGTTTAATGTTTCTGCTGTGACTCAGTAGCCTCTCATAACAATTGGATAAAAAAAATCGTCGCCATCACTTTTGATTATAATTGCAGGAGGTTTTGTAAATGTGGTACACTGCCTAGGATACAGGAAAACTGTCCAGTTCTGAAGAATGTCACAGCTACTGAAATGTCCAGCATCTTCCAGTTAAATGTAGAATGTGTGGGGGTTTGAGGGGGGGGGGGGGGGGGGGGGGGGGGGATTTCCTGCACCGTGGCCAATGCAAAACGTGTGTTTCATCTTCTGTGCTACTCTTCTTTTTTCCTCCCCCCCCCCCCGCAATGCATGGGTCCCAGCTCTCTGACTGATCTGGAAAAACACAGACCGAAAGCACAACATACTCGCGAGTGAGCGGCCAAAGTGTTATCTCTTTCTGACAATGTGTGTGTGTGCGTGTGTGTGTGTGCGTCGTGTGCGTGTGTATTCAAATCGTGCTGAAAGATCACAGGACACTGATCCCTGGGGTCTTTGAGAAGTTTCGAGCATCACTGGCGATGGTGGATGCTTTATTCTCACAGGGTTGCATCAGATGTTTGAATGACAAAAAGTGATGCTGACTAGCCAGTTATTTGTGCTATTCAAAGACATAAACCAGTGATATAATGTCAAAGCTTACTAATAGTCTAACTTGATAATGATGGTGTCAATAATATATATTAATAAGATGTATATTGATAGAGAAAGGGATGCCAGTATGTACAGTAAATACCCTGCATGAGGCGCACCTTTAAGTATTATAGAGCCAATGTGCCAAATGGAAAAAGTTTTGTCACATGGTTCGACCACTGACTGAACACTGTCTGGATGTGAGATTCGAGAATTGTACCAACCTCTAACTAGCAGTCGAATCATGGACCACAGAGTATATACGAAGCTACATTTACATGCAAGGAGTAACTCTGTTATTGACTTTGCTTTGGATAATTTAAAGCATAATACATGTTGTGTATATCTATTTCTTTCCTATCAACCATTAAAAATGAAAATCAAAGCAGCCGAGGCCAAGATATCCTGACTTTTAGTTCACAGCAGATTCCAAACACGTCTGGAGTCCTACATTTCCCAACGTGCGACCAATAGCATATTTCTGTCATCCTTATCCTCTTTCAAACATCCTCTGTTAAAAGGAGTTGAATCCATGTTCAGGTCTTTAAACCCTGGTGATATACTCAGGATATTGTGTTTTTTACAAGCTTAATAGTTATATCAGTCAGTTGAGTTCTGACGGTATATGAAGAAGCTATCACTGTGCTCCTTTCATTTATTCTCCCCCTCTTCAACATCTTCACAAGTTTCTCTCAGAATTGCTCACAGACACACTTACAGCCTTAAGTGATGATACATACAAAGCTTTGGATAATACGAGTGTTATATTCAGGCCAATCTGTATATTCACTTCCATTACAAATATAATGAAAAGGCAAATTTATAATTCCCTGTTGTTCCTGACATAGAATGTTTTAACACAGTACATCCTGCAAAACAACTACCAGGGTTTTCTTCCCATGAAATTATCATTGAAATTCTACAGATTTTTTACCAGCTCTGCTCAAAATGTGCTGAAATAATGTTGTACTGTGGCTGCCTCATGTAAAATGACTGACTAACTTAATTAAGTGTGAGCTGCCTATAGTTGGTCATAAAATCAGCAGAAGACAAAATGAAAACGTGAGTGTTTAACCAACAGGCAAAGCTGAGTTGATATGATACAAAATCCAACCTAATAATTCCCACAGTCGAGTGAATGCATCCCTGTTCATATTATAGTAGTCACATTAAAGTCAAGTTGCTGTGTGCATTCCAATTCATTGTTACCCATTTATTGACAAAACCTTTGCTACCTTGTCTTATCAACTATGTGGTAAATGTGACTGCTGAAAAAAAACAAATGTAATGCTTTTCATAATTATAAAAGACTACTCTGCAAAAGCTTTTTTCCAGGGGTATGGAGTCTTCACAGCCCCAAACTAAAACCGGTTCAGGATTCAGTTCTCTGTGCATGTGAACACACAGCCAGATGTTGTGACTCATCTTTTATTGAGCCATTGTTCTGTTGACTTCAAACTGGAGGGTATCAGATGGAGTACGCTGGCTCGTCTTATTAAATTTGCCTGAATGCACAAAGTTCCTGTCTTTGAACGCCTCACTCAAGTTCTATTTATTTTTTTTTTTGCAAACACGGGGTATAAAATGGAGAAGTAACAAATAGGTCTGACCTGATCTACTGTCACAGTGTGTTGTAAAGAAAATTTGTACATCCTGTTCTTGGTGGTGATCATAATTATTATTATCATTAAGGGGAGTTTTCTTTTCTACATGTCTGTTAGACTCACTAATTCTGACCTGGGATTTTGCAACCTATGCAAATTAGTCACTTAACAGTAGGACTTCCCCATTTTGCTTACTCCTCAAGCCTCAAGCTAATTTATCTGCCTTCAGCTTCAATGCAAACATAAATAAAATAAAAACACAGCATGGAAATGATGATTATTGGCAGAGAAGGAAAAAATGTTCCTGTTTGGTTCCTTTTATTGGATGAAGAAAACAAAGGAAGAGATCACAAATAATTTAAATTAGCTATATATAGTAAATGCATATATCATTAGATTTAATGTCACTGAACCTATTTTGCACAATTATCTAATTTGAAAGCTTAAGTTTAAAATTGTAGAAACGTACAGTGGGGAAACAGGAAGAAAACAGAAATGACGACGATGCTGAGGCCATATACTTGAAGAGTAGTATTTATAGAAGTTCTGCGGGTGCTTTCTGGCATGCAGATAAAATGGGGAAACGATGCCGGCAAATAACATGCGACATTCGCAGCAATGCAAAACATTTGGTGTGATTTCTGTCTCTTGCAGAAGCGAGTTTCTTTAAAAAAAACTGAAACACAGTCTCACAGTGTCGTCAGAAACACGGCGTTCAGTGCATGTGCTGATTTCTTGAGGTAAAAAATGGTTTTCACCACTTTACAATATTTCCATTTAAAAAAACAAACAAACATAATTGACATTATGTAGTCACAGTGTCTAAAAAAGCGAAATGTTTCGAGTCTTGAAATCCACAAATGTGTCACACTTGATAAGACATGCTGAGATATTATGAGGTTATAACCATATAAAAGGTAGAGTCGGGGCAGTGGACAAATGTTGCCCAATGTTGAGCAAAAAAACACATTGTTGCACAAAGAGGGAAGGAACAGAAAGCCGAATGGAGGAAGTGTCCGCGCAGAAAGAGAGAGACGACCGTTCGAGACAGAGAGAGGTAAAACACGTTTTAAAATACCTTAATGTGTTCGACATTTTCCTCAGATTCTAATGTGAATGTGAACTTCACCTTTGTCAAGTAACAGTCTTCTTTATTTGTCACAATGAAGGCGCCCAAACCCTTTTGCTGCATTCTTAGCGTGAAGCCTGTTCTATGGAGGGAGAGGCCGACTGTGCCGAGCATCGAATGAGGATGTTTGTTCTTATCTGGGCGACTCTGCTTTTCCCTGTGAGGAGCAGCGAGGCCAACACAGGTATAGATTCTTTCTTGTAAACTTGTCTTGAACCAGCATTAAAGATGGGTGAATTAAACAATCAGTGTTAATTTGCCATAATAAATGTCTAAATAATACCAGCATAGGAACATATCACTCACTCACTCAGTGTCATTAGCTCCTAACTACTATTCAAGATACAAAAGAGTGTGTTGCAAGCATAAATCTTAGACTAGTACAAGGGTGTATGAAAATCTGTCCAGCAGTTCAGTAATAAAGAACACAAACATTACTCTATGGGTAAAAGGACCGTTTAGCCTACTAGAGAGTAATAATCTACAAAATCGCAGCTTGCAGTCACAGGTCAAAATGTTGCAACGAATGTGAAGAAAATCGTGATTGCACACTTGTCCTGCAGCACAAACAGCAGGCCATTAGCTTCTCTGTAAATCTATCAGCCTCTAAACATCAGTGTCCAACATTACACAGTCTCACATATTATTTTTGGGGATATGGTATTTTAATGTTAACTGTTACATTTATGCCCTTAATAACTCATGGTATGTCCAGGAGTAGTATTTATTATAGCAGCTATAAATATATAAACTTTCATTGTAATGCCAATTAAATTTGTGTCCTTTTTGTCTGCAACAGGTGCATCAGTGGAAGTGAAAACATCTTGCGATATCTCTGGCTATTGTATCACTCTTCCTGAAGGAAATATAACAGCAGAGGCCGGGCTCTGTGTCGTGATACCGTGCTCTTTCACCACTAGTTACGAATTCACACCCAGACATATAATTTGGTACAAGTGTGAACCCCACAAAAGAAGATGTACGGATGCTGACACGGTATTTCAAAGATACAAAAACAACAATAAAGTTCAGTCGAGTTTCAAAGGCCGAGTGTCGCTGCTGGAATTTGACGTGAGTCGAAGGAACTGCAGCATCGTCATCGACGACCTCACCGAGTCCGATTCTGGGTCATATCAACTCAGAGTTACTAGCTGGTCAAGTGGATTTACATACGCTTTAAAAGCAAACATCTCTGTTAAAGGTATGAAGACAAAACCAAAATTCATAGTGATAATGTTGATCGTTGCCCCTTTATATAAACATATTTGGGGTATATATAGTCTAACTTTGCATGCATGAAGAGATATTATTTGGCCCAGTATAAACTGAGGCAGTCCCTGATTTACTGTAACTTCTACCTATTGCCCCGTTGAAGCATCTGATTTTTAATAATCACAGTGGCTGCTGACCTGATACCACTCATGTTCTGTTCTGCCATTATTACCAACATTATTTGTATTTGCTGTATATATGTACCATGCCCATCTTCAACAACACCAATGTGAAATCAATACTGACGTCCAGGTTGCTCACTATGATGGTATTTCTATCTACATCCTCCATTAGCTCTGAGTCAGAAGCCCACACTGCTGATTCCTCCACTGACTGAGGGACAGCAGACCACACTGACCTGCACTGCTCCTGGTCTCTGCTCTGGATCTGCTCCTGCAATCACCTGGACATGGAGAGGAGCAGGAGAGGAGCACGTTAACGCTACAGGAACCGCTGTCACGCAGGGACACAGCTCAAAGTTGACCTTTAACCCTTCAGCCGGACATCATGGCACCAATGTCACTTGTAAGGTCGTGTTCACGGGTAACAGAACCACAGAGGAGACAGTGACTCTGAATGTGACCTGTAAGTAGCACATACCCTCCTGCATTTTCTCTTTCACTTAAAATGTGTGGGTTGTATGGTCTCTCTGACATTTACATATTATGTGATTCTGTCTCATAGACATTAAAAAAGAAGTTAAAGTCACCGGGAAGACGAGTGTGAAGGAGGGCGACACCCTGAATCTGACCTGCAGTGTAGAAAGCTTCCCTCCATCTCTCATCATGTGGACTAAACCCTCTGACAAAACTGCGAAAAATGGAACAGAAAATAAACTGCAGAATGACGCTGAAGCTGCCTCTCTCATCATCCCCAATGTGACAGCAGAACATGCTGGAAAGTACGTGTGTACAGCAACACACTCCAACAGCAACCTGACGGAGGAAGTCAACATCACAGTCATATGTAAGTTTACTATAGCACCACCTACAGACACTTGTCTTATTATACTCTGTGTTGATGTAAGTCGTAGCTTAATGTCTTCTTGCAGCTTATTTTTTTGATCTTTGTTGAATAACGTAATTTATGTCTTATTTACCTCTTAACCTCATCACAGCACTATATCACAGACTGTATCTTTAATTTTAAATTTTATATCTCATATTGTTTCATCTCCTGACTGAGAAGTGACAAGTGTGTTAATGCTTTCTGTATATTTGTGTCTTGACTGCCTCTGTGGGCTTTATGTGTATTGTGTATTTATGTAATGGGTTATTGGACACCTTAATTTCCCTCTGGAGATCAATAGACTTTCACTCAGAATTCACTACTATCTTTCAGGGCCTGAAATTTTAAATAATACGTGAAGCAATCTTATCTCTTTTTAGAGAATTTAACAATTCTCTGAGCTCTTGGACTCATAGTGGCATCTTTATTGCCTCCAGGTGGTTTTAAAGAGTTTGTAAAACTTTGGCGTCCTCTAGTGTCATTTTTGCAGACGATGCATGATTACAGTAATACTTTCTTTTTTGCAGAATGACAACACGAACATCACTAGTGTTAATGTGTAATATTTCATTTCAATCTGTTCCACAGATAAGAGGAATGCAGGAATCAGTGGGGATGCAACTGTTAAGGAAGGTGACACACTGAATCTGACCTGCAGTGTTCAAAGTTTTCCTCCATCCCTGATCACATGGGCTAAACTTGGCCTCAACACAACCCTGCACAACGGAACTGACGCTGAGCTGCAGAACAACACTGGCCTGTCCACACTTCTCATCCCTAATGTGACAGCAGAACATTCTGGACGTTACATCTGTACAGCAACACACCAGGACATCACTACGCCTGTATATGTCGATGTAACTGTGACTTGTGAGTAGACTTCACTAATCTCCTTTTTATGTTCACATATATCCACTACTGCATGTTTGCAGTGATGTTTCTCTTTGTGTGTGTGCAGGGTTTGCAAACATCTTAAATGGCTCTGGGTGCGTGGCTCGATCCAGGGTTCTGACCTGTGCGTGTGTCAGTCAGGGGGTTCCTGTACCTGCCATCAGATGGCCGCTGATTGACAACTACAAGGAGTACTCTGTCACTACCACTGTGTCCAACTACACCGTCAACAGCACCATCACCCTGACCGTACAAGACCACAGCAACACTACTGTTGAGTGTGTCAGCAGCAATGAAAATGGAGAAGCAAAAGAAAACCTCACGGTTCGAATGAACGTGAGAGATGAGGGGGGCGGTATGTGTTCTCCACTTAACATTTCAGCATATTAGCATTTTGGAAAAACATAGACAACAATATGTTTTTCTTTTGTCCTTTTACACTTTTTTGAAACCAGCTCAAGCCACGAGTTCAGTGAAACGCTTTTCATGGCTGGAAGTCATCGTTGCGTTTTTGATCGGGGCACTTCTCTCAGCAGCCGTTTGCTGTCTGGCCAAGAGAGGCCACAGGTAGTGCTGGTTTTGTTTGTAGATAATCTGCATGGAGACATTTAAATGTGTTGCTCATAAAGTTGAATCTCTTTGCAGAGAAAAAACAAACAGCAATGGAAATGTGGATGGGACGCTGGAGATGCTGACCCCGCGCGAGGACAAGGATCCACTGGTATTATTATTCATTCAGCTAATACAATCAAAGTGGTGCTGTAGTATTTAAGATACAGCTCAGCTTTATTCATTCTCCTACAGTGTGATACTGTGTTTTAATGTGTAGGCAGATTATGACGTACCCTCCACCACCACCACCAGTCACTAGTTGTGCATGTAGGATTTAAATTTGGTTTTTAGTATGAATCTATAATCGAAGATGACTATTAAATATCATAAACAATATTTTGTTATCCTCCACAGTGTCTTTAAGTCCAATCAGTGATTGGTCAGTTGTTCTAGCTGCTACTTGGCCCTTCCTCCCTCGTAGGACTTGTTAACCTCTGTCTTATCTGAACAAACGGAAATGTGAAAAACATTTCGTGAAAATCGTGTCAACCTTTTTTCATCACTTAATCTTATCTCTTATCATTTAGCTGCTCAACTTAGTTCTAACTGCTTACTTAAAAGAACGGGTAAGGGTCTATTGAGATTTTGTCCTAAGCAAGATGCAACGTGGTTCTTGGAGGGGTCTCCAGTTTTGGGGCCCAGCAGAGGTCCGGGCTCAGGGGGGCCCCTGGTTCTGGGCCTGGACTTAGGCCTGTGGAGTAATACACTCCTGGTAACAGTAATGCTACTGCGATAAAAGTCTATAATGGATTACAGCATCTCAAAAACAAACAGCAATAAATAGACTTTTTAATGTATCACGTAAAAATGATTATTAACATATTAAAAAAAAGGTATAGAAAACAAAAAAAAAAATTTAACAATACTGTAAATGTGAGATCTCATTCATAGTGTACAAAGACAATGTTGGGCTTATTGCAGCTGTGGAATGATTCATACACTGTGCTTTCTGTGTTATATCTTATAGGCTGATGCTGTTCAAGTAGTGGAATACAATCAGTGTCACTACCCAAATCCAGAATATGACAATGTGGTGGAATATGCCAATATTGACTTCTCTGTGCTGACAAGACAAAGTTCCAGGATGGCGGCGAGGAAGCAAGAAAGCACCGAGACGGAGTATTCTGAAATTAAGAGACAACCTAAAGGGGAAAATCAAGCGAACGCCGGAGACACGGATGAAGCGTTGGACTGCAAAGAGGAGGAGGAGGAGGAGGTCGTGACGGGCGAGGACGAGGAGATGAACCAGTCTGCGCCTAAAGCAGAGGAAGCGGAGGATGAGGCGCTGTATTCCAATGTGAAGGATACAATGGGCGAGATTTGAGGACTGTATATCTAAGTGGAGCCACTGAAGGATGAAGTTCCTTTTGTTTGTTGGATGCACTTGTCATTCCGATGTGTAAATGATAGCACTGCACACCCTTTCTACCGCAAAGCAGTGACTTTTAAAAAGAGAAAATTCTACCTTTGTTAAGCTGAAGAAATTGGGACACATTGTGGCTGTTCAAATCCATTCACACAGACTGAAAACAGACTTCATCTTTCACAGAATTTACTTGTTCAAATGATATTATACTCTATATCTTTATTATGGGGCATTTCCACTGGACGGTCTCAGCTCAACTCGCCTCGACTTGGCTTGCTAGAATCTGGTAGCTGTAGGGAGGGGGGTGGACAACCCATCGCACATAATTGTTGATGGAAACACAACATGTCTGGAACCAAATGGTGGAGCGCTAAGTGGAGCTGGTGGTGTCTACGGAAATGAGGCAACGGTTAATGCGCCTGAAGCATCCCTATAAATAGCTTATTCAAATCCCTTCTAGATGTCTGCTTCTCTGCTTCAGGCAAAATGAAACCTTTTCAAAAACGCTGGTGTGTCTGTTATTATTTGTATTATCAAGTCGCTCCATGGAGGGCAGTGTGAGTGGTTGGTGGGCTGCTGCTTGGGAACAGGCCAAAATATCTACTAACTATTGGTTCCATAGCTATGACGTTTCATTCATGACTCTCATTTTTTTTACATTGGATTTTTGGGGCCAGTATGGACAGAAGTAATTATTTCAGCAACCAAAAATAGTTAATATTTAAGTACAGTATGGACAAGTCATTTTTCACAGCTGAATGTGAAACTTTCCTTTTAAACAGTGTAACACAGAGTGCTAATTAAAAGTTTCTCACAAAGTCATTTTTAGTAATGAATGAAAAGTCAGTTGCAATATATTTGGATTTTAAGCACAGGATGTTTTTAAGCTCAACATTTGGACCTGATTGTATCTATGGCCCTGGTCTTGTTGCTCAGTCATTTGTGTCTGAGTTTCCTGAAAGCTTGCTGTTGCACAAAGAAGGAAATAAGTCAAAAAGTGAGCAGAGGAACAGAAATTTCAGAAACACCCACAGACTGTGGCGAGACAACCTTCAGAGAAAGAAAGAAAGAGGTAAAACACGACATTGAACAACATTTTTATATATATATATATATATATATATATATATATATATATATATATATATATATATATTTTTTTTTTCTTTTTACCCTCACATTTGGAGTTGTTAAAGTTATCGTTGTTTTCTGTAATGATACACATGCATTTCAATATTGTTGGCTTTGCTGTTGAAGAAAAGTAAAACACAGTAAGTAACGCAGACTTTGCTGGAAAAGAGTCTCTTTTGTTCTTAAAAAGGTCTAAAAAAAAAATCTTGGCAGATTAAATATTTAAAATGTATTATTTTTTGCAGTGACACCATTTGTGTATCAGGATTTTGTAAAAACAATTCATACAAATGGACTTTGAAATGACAAGAAACCAACATGAACATGAAATGTACACTTTAAGACCTGATTAATGGCCCTTAAAAAAATGTGTTTTAAAAAGTTTTGGATTTTCTCATCTTGTCAACAGTGAATTCTTACACAATAAAGGAATGTTCCGTGTACCTTGTGCAAGCTGAGTTAATCTTGCAACTGTTGCAAATTTAAAGCGTTACATCCCGTGTGCAACATCTGTGGTTACTTTTGCATAATTCCCAGCACCTGAACTTTCTTTAGGTTTGCTGCCTTCTTCGTGTGGAGGGAGAGACAGACTTGTCTCAAGCATCAAACCAGGATGTTTATTCTCATCTGGGTGACTCTGCTCTTCTCGTTGAGAAGCGGCGATGCCGACACAGGTATAGGTCTTTTCATGAAATCAACAAAATACTAACCAATAATTTTATATATCAAATGTGTAAATATGATATCCGGAAGTACTTTTAACTTACAAATATATTTTATGTTTATCCACCCTGAATTCACTAGCTCAGTAGTGGCATTGGAAGTAGTCACAGCATCTACTGACATTATAATTTAGGGTTAAGTAATTGAAATGTTTTTTTTTCTTTTTTGAGAAAGAAAATGTGGATGAAAAATTACATTAAATGCTGAACCTTACTCATCATCATTAATCATTTATGAAATATTATGGGGTAATGTCACTTAATATCTCTTGTATATCTCTGTCGCTGTATTTCTCTCACTATAACAGGTGCATCAGTGGGAAGAAAAACTTTCTGTCAATACACTGGATTTTGTATCACTCTTCCTGAAGGAGAAATAACAGCAGAGGCCGGACTCTGTGTCGTGATACCGTGCTCTTACACGACTGGTTCCAGATTCACACCCCAACTTATAACTTGGTACAAATGTGAACCGTTTCAACAAACCTGTGAAACCGAAATGAGTTTCGGAGGCCGAGTGTCGCTGCTGGAATCTGACGTGACTCAAAAGAACTGCAGCATCGTCATCAACGACCTCACCGAGTCCGATTCTGGGTCATATCAACTCAGAGTCGACCTGTGGAGCTACAGCACTGGAGTAACATTCGCTTCAAAAGCAAAAATCTCTGTTAAAGGTATGAAGACAAAACCAAAATTCATAGTGATAATGTTGATCGTTGCCCCTTTATATAAACATATTTGGGGTATATATAGTCTAACTTTGCATGCATGAAGAGATATTATTTGGCCCAGTATAAACTGAGGCAGTCCCTGATTTACTGTAACTTCTACCTATTGCCCCGTTGAAGCATCTGATTTTTAATAATCACAGTGGCCGCTGAACTGATACCACTCATGTTCTGTTCTGCCATTATTACCAACATTATTTGTATTTGCTGTATATATGTACCATGCCCATCTTCAACAACACCAATGTGAAATCAATACTGACGTCCAGGTTGCTCACTATGATGTTTTTTCTATCTGCATCCTCCATTAGCTCTGAGTCAGAAGCCCACACTGCTGATTCCTCCACTGACTGAGGGACAGCAGACCACACTGACCTGCACTGCTCCTGGTCTCTGCTCTGGATCTGCTCCTGCAATCACCTGGACATGGAGAGGAGCAGGAGAGGAGCACGTTAACGCTACAGGAACCACTGTCACGCAGGGACACGGCTCAAAGTTGACCTTTAACCCTTCAGCCGGACATCATGGCACCAATGTCACTTGTAAGGTCGTGTTCACGGGTAACAGAACCACAGAGGAGACAGTGACTCTGAATGTGACCTGTAAGTAGCACATACGCTCCTGCATTTTCTCAACTTAAATGTTTTCGTATGGTCTCTCTGACATTTACATACTATGTGATTCTGTCTCATAGACATTAAAAAAGAAGTTAAAGTCACCGGGAAGACGAGTGTGAAGGAGGGCGACACCCTGAATCTGACCTGCAGTGTAGAAAGCTTCCCTCCATCTCTCATCATGTGGACTAAACCCTCTGACAAAACTGCGCAAAATGGAACAGAAAATAAACTGCAGAATGACGCTGAAGCTGCCTCTCTCATCATCCCCAATGTGACAGCAGAACATGCTGGAAAGTACGTGTGTACAGCAACACACTCCAACAGCAACCTGACGGAGGAAGTCGACATCACAGTCATATGTAAGTTTACTATAGCACCACCTACAAACACTTGTCTTATTATACTCTATGTTGATGTAAGTCGTAGCTTAATGTCTTCTTGCAGCTTATTTTTTTGATCTTTGTTGAATAACGTAATTTATGTCTTATTTACCTCTTAACCTCATCACAGCACTATATCACAGACTGCATCTTTAATTTTAAATTTTATATCTTATATTGTTTCATCTCCTGACTGAGAAGTGACAAGTGTGTTAATGCTTTTTGTATATTTGTGTCTTGACTGCCTCTGTGGGCATTATGTGTATTGTGTATTTATGTAATGGGTAATTGGACACCTTAATTTCCCTCTGGAGATCAATAGACTTTCACTCAGAATTCACTACTAACATTCAGGGCCTGAAATTTTAAATAATACATGAAGCAATCTTATCTCTTTTTAGAGAATTTAACAATTCTCTGAGCTCTAGGACTCATAGTGGCATCTTTATGGCCTCCAGGTGGTTTCAAAGAGTTTCTAAAACTTTGGCGTCCTCTAGTGGCATTATTAAAAAATACACTTTTGCAGACGATGCATGATTACAATAATACTTTCTTTTATGCCGTATGACAATACGTACATCACTAGTCTTAAAGTGTAATATTTCATTTCAATCTGTTCCACAGATAAGAGGAATCCAGGAATCAGTGGGGATGCAACTGTTAAGGAAGGTGACACACTGAATCTGACCTGCAGTGTTCAAAGTTTTCCTCCATCTCTGATCACATGGGCTAAACTCGGCCTCAACACAACCCTGCACAACGGAACTGACGCTGAGCTGCAGAACAACACTGGCCTGTCCACACTTCTCATCCCTAATGTGACAGCAGAACATTCTGGACGTTACATCTGTACAGCAACACACCAGGACATCACTACGCCTGTATATGTCGATGTAACTGTGACTTGTGAGTAGACTTCACTAATCTCCTTTTTATGTTCACATATATCCACTACTGCATGTTCACAGTGATGTGTTTCTCTTTGTGTGTGTGCAGGGTTTGCAAACATCTTAAATGGCTCTGGGTGCGTGGCTCGATCCAGGGTTCTGACCTGTGCGTGTGTCAGTCAGGGGGTTCCTGTACCTGCCATCAGATGGCCGCTGATTGACAACTACAAGGAGTACTCTGTCACTACCACTGTGTCCAACTACACCGTCAACAGCACCATCACCCTGACCGTACAAGACCACAGCAACACTACTGTTGAGTGTGTCAGCAGCAATGAAAATGGAGAAGCAAAAGAAAACCTCACGGTCCGAATGAACGTGAGAGATGAGGGGGACGGTATGCTTTCTCCACTTAAACACCTCTGCTACTTTAGACCACTGCGTAATGACATGTCATTATTTTATACTGTGACCTTTTTTTGGGCAAGATGTTACTTCAGTATATTAAAGTTGAGAAAAACATGGATGACAATATGTTTTTCTTTTTTATTTTGTTCCTCCTGAATCCAGATGAGGCCACGAGTTCACTGAAACGTGTTTCGTGGCTGGAAGTCATCGTTGCGTTTATGATCGGGGCACTTCTCTCAGCAATTCTTTGCTGTCTGGCCAAGAGAGGCCACAGGTGCCCTATTGATTCTATATATTAAACTTTGCTTTTTCAGACATTTAAATGTTTTGCTAATTAAAAGTCCTTTTATTTCCAGAAAAAAAACGAGGAGCTCTGGAAATGTGGATGGGACCCTGGAGATGACGACAACACACGCGGATCCACTGGTATTATTATTTGAGCATATATATTATTTATATTTTGATATATATGTCTATATCACTGGAAACATTTATCAAATGACCACAGTGTTTTACTGTTATCATGGGCTATTTGCTGCTGACTATTTTGTAGGAATGCTAGAATTTAAAATACCGTAAATTCCGGACTATAAGCCGCTACTTTTTTCCCAAACTTTCAACCCTGCGGCCTATTCAGTGATGCGGCCAATTTGTGTATTTTTTCTAACGGCCACCAGGGGCGCTCGAGTAGAAAAGGTAAGATTAAAACCGGTGGAATATATGCATTGAGGAAGACTGCAACTTCCTGTCTTGTGCATAAATTAAATTAGCGTGAACATACCCTCATCATGGAAAATGCAAAAAAAAAAAAGGCATATGACGCAGCTTTCAAGCTAAAAGCAATCGAGCTGTCCGATAAAGAAGGAAACAGAGCTGCTGCACGTAAACTTTGTCTCAGGATGAGAGAGAGGCTGAGGGAGTGTGGACGTCTATATGACGCTGTTTCATTCCCACACTGAGGAAGATGACTTCGATGGCTTCAGTTCAAAGGAGGAAGATGAAGACGCTTACAGTGATTTTTACCAGTATGTTCTTTTACCAGACCTGTTTTACCAGACCTGTTGTACTGTGTTGCTAGCGTGTTGCTACCATGTTGCTACCGTTTTACTGCCCTGTCACAGGCACCGTTTGGGAGTAAGGTTATATTATTATTATTATTATTAAGTTATATTATTAAAACTTTGAAAACTCTCTCTGTGTACCGTCTTTCTTTGTAAATATGTTTACATGTTTTAATGTGGGCACATGCGGCTTATATACAGGTGCGGCTTGTGTATGTACAAAATCGGGTTTCATCTAAAAATGTAGTGGGTGCAGCTTATAATCAGGTGCGCTCTATAGTCCGGAAATTCAATATGTGAATGTCAGTCACTTGAGTATAAATACGACATGGTTATACAGTCATATGCTTTGCTTTTTGTGTCATACCTGACAGATAGACGCTCGCCAAGTAGTGGAGTATGGTCCGACACACCACCAAGAGGCCGTGGAGAATGGGGCCCTCGATCCAGGAGACCTGGAATACGCCAGCGTTGACTTCTCCGTCTTGAAAAGCAAAAGTCCCGGCGGGGAAGCAACGGCGCAAGACAGCACAGAGACGGAGTACGCTGAAATTAAGAGGAAACCAAAAGGGGAGAATCTAGAGAGAGCCGTAGAGCCGGATGAAGCGTTGCACTGCGAAGAGGAGGAGGAGGAGGTCATGATGGAGGAGGATGAGGAGATGAACCAGTGTGCACCTAAAGTGGAGGAAGCGGAGGATGAGGCGCTGTTTTCCCATGTAAAGAATACAAAAGGCGAGATTTGAGGACTGTTTAGCTAAGCGGAGTCACTTAAGGATTCATCGTCAGACGTAATTGTCATTCAGATTTGTAAATGCACTGTGCACAGTTGCTGACTTCTGACTTTTCAAATCTATTGATGCATCAAAAAATGAACTGGAATTTATATAGAATATAATAATTCAACTACAATCACACTGAATGTGCTTGTGATTTGTGCAAATTCTCCTTCCAGATGTCTCATGTGCTTTTCTGTTTCATTATCAGCAAAACAATGTAAATTTACATACAGTCATACAGTACAGGCAAATAAGTCGTGTTTGATATTGACTTGGTGAATTTGCATGTATCTTTAATAAAAGTTTTCCTCTAATGAAGATTTAATTGAAATTGGAATCTCTACCCCCGACACTATTGTTGCTATTTGACTGAAAACAAAAGGGTGGAATAACTCTCACAGCAATCAAAGTATCTGGTATAGTAAAAACATGGCTTTGGTCATGACACACATTCCTGTGGACAATACTGGTACCTGCACATATAATGATTATCTTGCATCCATATACTCCACAGACAGGTGACCAAATGAATGACTAGTAGCTCGATTAAAGTTATGGATTTCTCTAGATTTGCAGATTGTTGGAAATATTTGGGATGACAGAAGTGCACAACCCAATAAAATATTTAATATAGGCCTAGTCTTTTTAAACATTTTATTGTAGAAAAATGTTGGGGCTATTATGCAGTACAATGTTGAGTCCTAGAAGCAGAATCAAAGTGTATTGAACTGAAAGTTATATATCTGCCAAATACAGTTTGATCTATAAATTCTATATTGCTTCATAGAAATAGTTTTTTTTTTTTAAACACACATACTCACACACAACTCTCCTCCTATCAGAGCGTCTGTACCATTCAGAGTCATAATCTACCGTGATATAATCTGATATTAGTGTTGTTAGGTGTGGCGCTCTAATAAAGCAGAAAAAGTAGTCAGTGGTGTGTAAAGAGACTTCCTGGTAATGTTTCATCAAAAAGCACCATACAAAATGAGGAAGAGTGGGCTCATAGCAGAGACACTCAGCAGAGTTCGCTGGAGAGAATACAACAGATGCTATAAAGAGGTAATGTAATATATTTGCCTTGTTTTGCAAAATACCTCTTTATATTGTAAATTAAATCTACAGGAATGATGCATTCTTTCCAAACTAATAAAAAAGAAAAAATTCTGACACTAGAATATCTTTTTCCATTCCTGGCTTTACCTGTAAAAAAGGTAGACAGTTAATTGGGAAAGTCTGACTTGATGTTTATTGCAGCCCCATCAAGCATCTTTCTGAAGCACATTTTACAAAGTGCTTTAAACGATCCTGTAAACGGTGTCAAACAAATGTATTAAAAACAGAATCTATATGCGCAATATCTGTATTTGAATATGTGCCGTCATCTGTGAAGAAGCTGTTTCTGAACTTCCTGCATGTTCACTGCACTTCACATATAACGCTTTTGTGCCTCTGCAAGGTGGAGGTTCTTCTGTGGTGAGACAGGCTGTCTCCAGTGTTGGCTTAGGATGTTTGTTCTCATCATGGCTTCTCTGCTCTTCTCCGTGACAAGCAATCACACAGGTATAGTATGCTGCTGAATTAATCTACACACAGTCTTAACGTACATATTGAATATCAGAGCCAGTAATGCACCTTATATTGTTCAATAATAATATAAGTATTTATTAAGTGTCAACATATTTTTTCTGTCTGCAAATTTACATTCAGGGCACCACAGTGAACACCACTGCTTTTGGTTGTATTGTGTATCTAAACTATCTTAGTGAATGCCATATCAGAAAAACATAATATATCGGCCTAACGCAGATAAAAACATCAGCGAAGTAGAGGCTGGATGCACAAGCGGTAAAATGAGTCAAGGTAGGTATCTGAGTAAGAGAAGCTGCAGCCTTGTCATCATTTCAACTCACACTTCTGAATCTAAGCAATTGAAGAAGTGATTAAGTTTAAGAAGAGCTGTGATGCTGAGACTTTTTTTTTTTTAGGTTTCTGCCACTTCCCCATTACAGTTACAAGTTTATTTGTGACATATGTTCTTTATTCATATTTGCTGTATATATATATAGTATGCCCATCTACAAAAACAAAGTAAAGCTGATACTGACCGTCAGGTTGCTCGTTATGATGGTATTTTTATTTAAATCCTCTATTAGCAGAGTAGAGTCCCACAGTGATGATCCCTCCACTGATTGTGGGGCAGAAGGCCATGCTGAACTGCACTGCTTAAAACAGGAAAAAATCATAGTAAAAGGCAACATAAGCAAGTTCAACAGGTCTATCTAGCTTTTCACAGAATGTATGTATCCTAATATAATTAAATATATATATATGTATATACCAGAACGTACAGGCAGGGCGATATGGTCGCTGTTCATCTCTAACCTGAAGGAGAAACACACCTGTAACGTTACATCAATAAAACACCTGAACACAACTTTACCTACATATGATGACATAAATATGACTCGTAAGTACTTTACTGACTGGATTAGACATGAAATGTGTGTTCATATTCTACACCATCAGCTCACGCTGTGTTTTCCTGTGACGATTCTGCATGTGTTCTCAGGGTCTCCACCGATCTCTGTAGGCTCTTGGTGTGATGTGTCCAATCAGTCAAAGGTTGTGACCTGTGTGTGTGTCAGTCAGGGGAATCCCTTACCCACCATCAAATGGCCTCAGCTGGAGAACCACACCGAGTACTCTGTCACTAGAACTGTGTCGAAGCACACAGTGAACAGCACCATCACCGTGTCTGTGACGGATCACAGCAGGACCTATTTCAATTGCGTCAGCAGCAACAGTGTCGGTGAAGACGACTCTATGATCCAAATAGGTGTGGCAGAAGGAGAGGGTGAGTTTAAACACCTAAAATACTTCTTCTTCTTAAGAACAAAAGACATTCTCAGAATCTAAGTTTAAAAATATGTTCAATGTTAACACCGCAAGCAGCAATAACCACTGAGTCATTCTCCTCTTGATTCCAGATCAGCTCAGGATGTTGTTACGTATTGTTCAACAGAGAGAAGTCATCATTGCATTTCTGATTGGCATATTTCCTTCAGCAATCACCTGCTGTTTGGCAATAATATGCTGCAGGTATGTATTACGTTTGTTATCCCTGAATAACCTGTTCATGATAGCAATGCAATGATTTTCACGTGTTTGTTTGCTTTTTGTCTTTAACAGAAATGTTAAAAACATTAAGATCATACTTTGCAGCACTTTGTGTTGCATTTTATCTATGAATTATGCTGTAAAATTATTATTATTATTATTATTATTGTACTGGGATGTCCTCTGGAGTCGGTGGTGATGGTGGAAGAGAGGAGGATGTTGGCAAAGCTGACATCCATCATGGACAACCCCCATCACCCTCTGCATGGGGTGGTGGGTGCGCTGAGCAGCTCCTTCAGCCAGAGACTCAAACACCCTCGCTGCAAGAAGGAGCGCTTTCGCAGATCATTCATCCCGACAATAATAGGACTTTATAATAACACATACAAATAACCCTCACTGTAGTCACTGTCACTTTTTCACTGGTCACTTTTTTTTTTTTCTCTTCACACACACCCTGCACCTTAAGTGTGCATTGGCTATGTATGTGTAAATGTGGGTATGTGCGTGGATATGTATGTCCATATATATATATATGCAAATATGTGTGTATGTGTATGTATGTAGGTATGTACGTGCATGTATGTATGTATATATGCCTTGCTTATGCATACTTTTTCTTACTTTTTTCTTACTATTTATTACCATTTTCTCTCCATTCTATGTCGATAATGCATACTGTGTATGCGGATCATCAACAAATTCTGCGAATTTGTACATTGTGTTGTGTGTTTTTTATTTTTATTTCTTTATAGTTTTTTTATCTTCAGCTTTTTTTTTTTTTTTTTTTCTTCTTCTCTTTATCTGTAACGCTGCAGTAACACACAAATTTCCCCGTTGTGGGATCAATAAAGTTTTATCTTATCTTATCTTATCTTATCTTATCTTACATTTACCTGTCAGCTGATGTGCTTTTCAACGATTCAATAACTCTCGCTTAATCAATGTGTTTCCCTTCAGAAAAAAACGGAAGTGCTCTGAAAACCGAGCTGAGAACCTGGAGTTGGAGACCGTGGATGTGGCTCCACTGGTAAGTACATGTTGACACACTTGTGTAGAAACAGCAGGCCTATAATCAGCTCATCTCCTGCTAATTAAATAGCTCAGTGGACATGAGTCAAGTGTCTTTTAATTGCTTTTAGCTTTAATGCTCAGGGCATGTTCTTTTTCAGCCTGGCTGGCTTTTTTTTTATTAATAATAATATAATATTCATTTCATGTATTGCATATATACAGTTGTCTGTCTTTTATCGGTTTATGAATGACTCAATGTGTCCACGTTGTGCCTGACAGGTAGATGGTGGCCCTGTGGTGGAATATCATGGGATTCCCAATCAAGAAGGAGCTGCAGGAGGCGCTGAGGCTGCTGGGCAGTCAGCCCTCAACAGCGAAGTGGAATACTCCAATATTGACTTCTCCATGTTAAAAAGGAGGAGTCCTGCAGAGGAGACAAAAGACACCACAGACACGGACTACGCTGAAATCAAGAGAGAAGGAACAAGAGAGGGAGAAGACAACGAGGAGGAGGAAATGTTGGCGAGCCATGAGGAGGTGGAGGAGGACAGGGAGTGTGTGCCAGCAGAGGAGGATAAATGAGAGTCCGATTTAAGGACACTGTAGTCTTTCACACAGGTATCATATTAGCCCGATGTTAGATAAAGTTTGACCTCTGACCATGTAAAGAACACATTCACTTCACACAAATTCGGTTTCACTTGAGTGATCTCCCAATAGAACACTCTATGTATAAATACTCAGAACAGAAGTACAGAAAAAAGGAAAAGATCTTACACGGAGGTTATCAATATGCATGGTATCAGGCAGATGTGCTTCCTGGTATAGTATCTGTGTGCTGTAATAATAGGCATTTTGTACATTTTTGACACAAATGCAGCTGGAATTATATTTAAATATACTGAATTATTATCAAGGCATTGCAGTATGGCTTTGCATACACAATTCCATTGTTCAAATGTTTATGATGTCCAGGACTTTGTTTGCCAGCTTCTCCAAACGTGTTTTTGCTATGTTCCCTTTTTGCTGATGCACTAAACTACTGTACATTTGTTAGAAACTATTCATTAGTAGAATCAGGTGTATAAAAGCTTGGTTGGAACAAAAACCCTGCACCCACACTAGTCATCCACTAGTTTGTCTATCCCTGTTTTAGAACAATATATGTGGAGAAAAAAAAAGAAAAGTTCCAGCTTTAGGATGTCAGGTATGTATAATTTTATGGCTGTGTAGTCTGGCTGGAATTGTTGTTGAACTGAACTGCCTGTACATTTTAATGAAAGCTTTTACTCTCACACCACCTACATGAATTAAGACAAAAAAAATAATATGCTTGGAGCAATAATGTGTTTGATGTAGTTGTTCAAAAATAAAAGTATGAATTTCTTGTCAGAAAAAAAAGGAAAATATGTTTTGGTTCAAGTTTAACAGTTAAACGTGACTTCACAAATTGACTGTACTTCACTGTACAGTCAATTCTTAATATTTGTGTACCGCAGACCTCAAGTTTTATGCTCATAGGCCCACCCCTGGAAAAAAGCTATGAATTTGTCCAAGACCAATACACCAAAACTTGTTGCACGTCATAGATTACTTCCTCTTTTTTTTTATTTTTTTTTAATGATTACAGGAAGTCATCGCACACATGGAAAATACAGTCTTACACCATTGTTATTTCACTGGCACTGAGAATGCTAGTAATAAATATCATTCATGTTGCAGAGAATCCATTGTACTGTACAACTAAAAGGATGTGACCAACACTCACAACTCCATCTCATGAAGTCAGAGAAACATCTGCATGAAAAAAATCCATTCTGTTTTTTTTTTACTTTCTTTTTCTTTACTTTTACTTTTCTAAACGTTTTATAATCACTTTAAAGTCAAGGAAGTGATGCAACACAGGACTAATAGGGGGAAAAGGGAAGTTAGAGGAAGTCTCTTTTTAGCATAAACACTCAGAAGTCGAACCACCTGTAATCAAACTACTCGAATGCACTGCTTTTCAAATTAGTGGTCTTTGGCTAGAGATGGACAGGCTATAACCCGGAACATTGTGTCAGAGCTGTTGCTGTGTTGGTGTTGGGGGATAAAAAAAATCAAGGCCTCCAGAGTATAGTCAAATTTATTCACATCCGTATGACATATGAGGAACCCATGTAACATCCTGTGTTAACACCTGTGCTGTCAGCTGTGGGGCGTTCCTGGTCCAGTTCAGCTGAACATCTTTGCATTTTTTGTACCTTATGTCTAAAGTCTCTTCTGAAAGGATGATTTCGCCCTAACCCTCTCTCTACGATTTCGTTTGCACAGTTTGATCTGCGTGTCTAAGCACAGGGCTTATTGTACTGCCGGTAATGCTTTATGGTAATGAACACTTCCCCAAAAACTCACAAACTATTCCTATCCTCTCACTTTTTGTCTCTTCTAGGAAAACAACTTGTGCACGCATATGAGATGCAAATGAGATTCCAATTTAATACTTATATATATTTTTAAGAAATAATCTCTCAAAATGCAAATTTTCACAAAGTTTACATTTTCGCAAATTTCATATGGTAACTGAAAAGGTATTATAACTTTTTACATATTTAATACACCTAGAATATAAAACTAGTTGATAGCATGTGTTTTTAATTTTCAAAACCTTTTCAGGAGACTTAAACTGTCTGATACCACATGATAGTTTTGGCATCGTTCCCATATATTTATTAATTTATTTGTATATTTATTTATTTATTTATTTATTTATCATATTACATGTCTTTTATATCTGCTCCTCTTGTTACGCTGCTCAGTGCGGATTTCTCCTCTGCGCACAGTCTCTGGTTCTGTCGCATCGAGCCAATGAGCTGGCGGCATTTTAAATCACGTGATCTAAAATGGCGCCGCGAACCAACTGCTTATGGACGTGCTATGTTTTTTTCGTCCCGTGAATTTTTTTTAATATATCAAACCGTTAAAAATGCCGAGCAGCATAACAATTCATATGCTGAGATATGTCGGCTTAACTTTTTATTTTTTATTTATTTTTATTTTTTTTTACTTTTTTACATACTTCTTTTCTGTTAAATAGTACAGGAATTACTTTGGACTTGGAGGACATCTATTGGCAACAATATACCACAAGTTTGTTTCTATTGAAAGTAAATATATATATAGTTTTGATAAAATAAATGTTCTCTCTCTGAACCTTACAATTGATGAAAAAAAGTACTCCGTATTGTCCATGAGCAGTTCATAAGTAATCAGTAGAATTATTACTCCCCAAAATGTACTGTTTGTGAACATTCAAGGAGGAAAAAAAAAGCTGTGGAGAAAATCTTCATTTGAAAGATCTGAAAACATTTATACTTTCTTTATACATACTTTCGATTTGCAAATAGATTTTGATGATATTAAAGCTGGATGTATGTATATAGCTTAGTTTAGAAAGATTAGGGAAAGCAGAAAAGTACCCGTCAGAAACTTTCAAGCTTCCGTTTGTTTTTTGTTTCATATGCAGGTTACAATAGTGTGAAAATTACCATTTGTGGTTTTTGAGGGTTGATTAAACAATCTGCTGCACACTGGTTGCCAGGTAACTGCCATGCCATGTTTCCAGGAAGTCTCTGTCACCGTGGTTTCAAGAAGTAGAGGAGATAAGCATGATAATTTTTTAATTATTTTGAGAGATAATAAACACATCAAACTGATTAGATCAGTATTAGAAAATGTGAAGCAATTACAACTTTCTTGACTTACTGAAACCACTATGAAGAGGATCAGCACACCTGTGTCTTAAATTACCAATACCTATACAAGATTAACCATTTTCACAGTGTTTTTTATCAATCAACAAAAAGCTTTTAAATTCCAAATTCAAGGTTAATTATGGTATCCCACTTATTTATACCGTGGAAGCAACCAATAATGAATCATTGTGTGACATAATAAAAAAAATAACTGAAATAACAAGAAAGCCTTTTGCATTCTGGGTTCTTCTTAAAAAAAAATCACATGCATTACCTTCCTCAATTTTATAACTGGTAAGTTGTAGTCTAATAAAGTCACATGAGGGAAAATCAAATTCATAAAATAACATTTTTTGTGAATGGAACCAAACCGTTTTTTCCTCAGTATACTCATTAACAAACTCTTTCTCTCTCTCTCAAACAGACAGTGAGAAATATGTGGCCATTGTGATAAATTGCTCATATCTTGTCTGGTAATAACAGTTCTGATCAGATGCGCACCAGTATAGTTTATCACAGCTATTACTTTTTAATAGTCCCTACATGAGTTCCTGTTTAAATGAGACATGGGTTGGTTTAATCATCTTTACACATACAGTGGGGAAAATAAGTATTTGAACACCCTGATATTTTGCTATTTCTCCCACTTAGAAATCATGGAGGGGTCTGAAATTTTCATCGTAGGTGCATGTCCACTGTGAGAGAGATAAACTAAAAAGAAAAATCCAGAAATCACAATGCATGATTTTTTAACAATTTATTTGTGTGATATAGCTGCAAATAAGTATTTGAACACCTGTGTGTCATCTAGAATTCTGACCCTGAAGGACCTGTTAGTCCGCCCATTAGAAGTCCACCTGCACTCCATGTATCATCCTTAATCAGATGCACCTGTTTGAAGTGGTTAGCTGCATAAAGACACCTGTCCACCCCATACAATCAGCAAGACTTTAACTTGTAACATGGCAAAGACCAAAGACCTGTCCAATGACACAAGAGAGAAAACTGTACACCTCCACAAGGCTGGAAAGGGCTAGGGAGCAATTGCCAAGCAGCTTGGTGAAAAAAGGTCCACTGTTGGAGCAATCATTAGAAAATGGAAGAAGCTAAACATGACGGTCAATCTCAATCGGAGTGGAACCCCATGCAAGATATCACCTCGTGGGGTCTCAATGATTCTAAGAAAGGTGAGGAATCAGCCCGGAACTACACGACAGGAGTTGGTCAATGACCTGAAAAGAACTGGGACCAACGTTTCCAAGGTTACTGTAGGAAATACACTAAGACGTCATGATTTGAAATCATGCATGGCACCAAAGGTTCCCCTGCTTAAATCAGCACATGTCAAGGCCCGTCTTAAGTTTGCATATGACCATTTGGATGATACAGAGGAGTCATGGGAGAAAGTTTTGTGGTCAGATGAGACCAAAATATAACTTTTTGGTCATAATTCCACTAAGCATGTTTGGAGGAAGAAGAATGAAGAGTACAATCCGAAGAACACCATCCCTACTGTGAAGCATGGGGGTTGTAGCATCATGCTTTGGGGTGTTTTTCTGCACATGGGACAGGACGAGTGCACTGCATTAAAGAGAGGATGACTGGGGCCGTGTATTGTGAGATTTTGGGGCACAACCTCCTTCCCTCAGTCAGAGCATTGAAGACGGGTCGTGGCTGGGTCTTCCAACACGACAACGACCCAAAGCACACAGCCAGGAAAACCAAGGATTGGCTCCGTAAGAAGCATATAAAGGTTCTAGCATGGCCCAGCCAGTCTCCAGACCTGAACCCAATCAAAAATCTTTGGAGGGAGCTCAAACTCCGTGTTTCTCAGCGACAGCCCAGAACCCTGACTGATCTAGAGAAGATCTGTGTGGAGGAGTGGGCCAGGATCCCTCCTGCAGTATGTGCAAACCTGGTGAAAAACTACAGGAAACGTTTGACCTCTGTAATAGCAAACAAAGGCTACTGTACCAAATATTAACATTCATTTTCTCAGGTGTTCAAATACTTATTTGCCGCTATATCACACAGTGCTGATTGTATGGGGTGGACAGGTGTCTTTATGCAGCTAACCACTTCAAACAGGTGCATCTGATTAAGGATGATACATGGAGTGCAGGTGGACTTCTAATGGGCGACTAACAGGTCCTTCAGGGTCAGAATTCTAGATGACACACAGGTGTTCAAATACTCATTTGCAGCTATATCACACAAATAAATTGTTAAAAAATCATGCATTGTGATTTCTGGATTTTTTTTTAGTTTATCTCTCTCACAGTGGACATGCACCAACGATGAAAATTTCAGACCCCTCCATGATGTCTAAGTGGGAGAAATAGCAAAATAGCATGGTGTTCAAATACTTATTTTCCCCACTGTATATTTTAGGAAGACTACAAAACACACCTATATTCACTTTGGTTTGTAGAATCGTTTAACCTTTCAACTGTAAATATAGCAGATAGTCTTATTGCAGTATTTGATGTGCTGTGGTAGAATAATCTCTCCTACGAATGTTTAATTATGAGCCCGTTAACGTCTGTGCATTGTTGTAGGTGTCGTTTAGCTTAGACTGATTTTGGATTAGGAGCTAACAGGATTAGAATGTTCCACTAGCTGGACGGGCACCTTAAATAGAACCAACGTGACGCCGTCAGTGCTTCAAAGCTGCCGAAGAATCAACATTTGACAACTGGGAACAGATATTTCAACCTGAGGGTGACTTCTACCAAACTCCTGTAAGTGATTTTAGTTCAGTATTGTGTTGCATAATAACCTTGGATTCCAGGTATTTGATTTGTATGCTTTAAAATAACAGGCGGATTTTTATACAATATCTATTTTATTACTAGATGATAATATAATATAAAAATACATCAGTGATGTGGGGTTGGACATGTTAATTTTATAATAATGATTGTTATATTATAGGGAATGCTCAGGTTTTTTCACATTGCAAATGAATTCTTACAATTGCAAGGCTGCCTATTTTTATGCTTGATTATACTTGAGTACTCGTAAACATATTTTGAATCAATTTCTCTTCAAAAAGAGGAGTGCAATTTCTATTTCAAATAATTGAATGATTTTTAAAACTTTTTTCCTACAGAAATGGCTGATGCATTGAAAGGCCTTAACCTCCTTGAGACCATAAAAGAGTCCATCGACAACAATAAATTATCGGATGTTAAGGATGCAGTGGAAGATCTCCTGATCAGCAGGATCAACTTAGCTGTGGTGGGGGATCGCGGGGATGAAAAAGCTACCCTTATCAACTCCCTGCATGGCCTCGGTCCCGGGGACGAAGGGGCGGCTCCGACAGAGTCCACCGTCACCCCGGAGGAAGTGGCGGACTACGCTAACCCCAAACACCCCGACTTTCACGTGTGGGACCTGCCACCCGTCCCGAATACAACTCCGTTTGAAGCGGAGGGATATATGGACAGAGTCAAGTTCCTCCGTCACAATGCCGTTTTGATGACATCCGCACAGACGCCCCACCCCAACAGCGTGGCGGTGTTCTTGGAGGCTCGTTCTCTGCAGAGACAAACGGTGTATTTCATCCTCGTCGCTTCGGCCAAAGACACGGAAAAGAGCCTGGAAGAAAAGCGTAAGGCCAGCCTGGAAGTGCTGACGGCACAGGGTGTGAAACAGCCAAAGGTCTACCTGGTGAGGCCCTCTAGCCTGCAAAAATTGGACTTCCTCAGCCTGTTGGAGGACATGGGTAGAGACCTCCCAGAGATCAGAGCCCACGCCCTCCTCTTGGCTCTGCCCACACTCTCCTCCGACCTGGTCAACCAGAAAAAGGAGGCGTTCAAAACACTAGTCTGGGCGGCCGCCTCTCTTTCTGGTGGAATGTCTGCTATCCCTGTTCCCTTCGTGGCTTCCATGGTGGACTCGAGTGTAGGGGTGCGGATCCTGACTAAAGCACAAACATCTCTGTGTCTGGACAACGAATCGGTCGAGCGGCTGGCCCGGCAACAGGGCGTGGAGCCCGCCATGCTGCGAGGCCTACGGACAAGTGAGCTGTCAGTGGAGGTCACCAAAGGCGAGGTGAAAAAGCGACTGGCGGCGGCCGAGAAGAACCTGACCACGGCCTCGTCAAGGTTGTTGGAGATGGCGATACCCATACACGCCCGTTCTGCCAGCCGCTCCTTCACTGCCATGCTGCAGGCCTTAAACGGCGCCATAGATGAAATGGCTGCCGATGCTGAGAAGATAGTGGCTGCTGCTCTTACGGAAAGGAAGTGAATTCAAGCTCTTTTTTTTTTTCTTTGTACACGATGTTTCCTGTTTGTGTGGTTCACCCACACTTGATTTAGGGGTCTGAGGATCAGGCGATGTTGTATTGCTATACAGACTGTAATGATGCATGGTAGAATCTGTTATTTGTGATTTTGGACTGCACAAATGAAATGTAAGTGACTTGACTTTTATGATTTGTTATATATATATAAAATGATATAAATATCTCTCTCTCTCTCTCTATATATATATATATATATATATATATACTCTTTTAATAGATTTTCATTCTTTTCTAATAGATTTTCATTCCATTTAATAGACGCTGTATATATGTGTACAAGCAAAAAATCTGCAAGAAGATCCTTATATTTGTGTGGTGCGTTTGTGCCTAACATCGCCTACAGACCCTTTCACCGATAACTAAACTACTGAATAGAGGAAGTGAGAGAAAGCACATACTGTAGTGAGCAACATGAAGGAAACAACGCTGACTCATTTTAGTAAATTTTTCTATTAAAAAAAAGCGTGTTCTCAGGCTTGCATGATTGGCAATGCAAATTCTTCACAATTTTAACTCAAGTGTGAAGACTTCCTTTTTTTTTTATTTATTTATTTATTTTTTTTTTACAAAGGCTGGTGTGTGTTACAGAGTTCTATAATACCAGGGTCCTCTGAGGTAAGAGCAAGCTTACTTCTCAGTCTAAAATAGTTCCTCCTCTAACTGAAGGAATCGTTTTTGTTATCTGTTTCGATTACATTTTTAAAGATGCATTTTACTTGAATGAGAAAATGTGCTTGAATTATATATGATTTGGATTCAACTTTCCAGTATTGTCTACATTTGTATGTAGTGTGTACATTTATACCATATTATATATGGACCTGTTAAGGCATGTCATTCATTTTTTAAAATATGAGATTCAGGTTTTGAAAGGGGTTAAGTGATCCAATCTCGCAAATAGAGGCAATTCACAGTCTGTACTAAATGTGCATAGTGTATTATGGGTCTATACTGGTAATTCAGTGAATTAAAATAAAATGTATGTAACACCAAGTCACATTTAGTTTACTAAAGAAACACAAGAAGGTAATCTAGAACCTAATGATTCAAAAAATAAATGTTTGCTTCGGGCTTTGCTGTATCAAGACACTGTAATTACAGATACACACGTGGGAGAGAATAATGAATAAATTGGTTCAAATACCACATATTTCACCATGTTCCTTTTCAAATCAATGGTTGATAGATCAGCAGTTACAGTTGAATAAATCATATTGCAGACAAACCGTGATTTTTGGGGAAGTTAAATGAAGCTCGTAGGATTTACAGAAAGTGTGAAATTATTACTTAAACCAAAGTAGACACGTGCATAAGTTATGGCAGCCAAACAGAAAAGTTTCATTATTATTTAGTAGCTCCTCCTTTTGCAGAAATACCTCAGAACCATTCTTATTGTTTACAAAAGAGGGTCTGGGTTCTGGTTGAAGGTATTTTTGACCCTTCTTTGCGAAACATCTCTAGTTCAGCAAATAGGTCAAAGGTCAATGAGCCAAACAGATTGTATAAATTTTATTTTGTTTAATTATTTAATTTTTTCCTGTAATTCCTATAGACCTTATATCACTTCTCAAATATCACTCTGTAATATATTTAACTGAAAATGCTGATCCAAACGTGCACAACAATAAGTATTTTTGTCTTTCATGTGTATGAGCTATGTGGAGAGAAAAAGCGGGTAAATAAATATCCAAATTAAATAAATTGTGCCTCTCATCTTGAAAAGAGGAAGCACATAGAGCAAAAAGAAGAAGAAAAGTGTTTGGTTTTGCATTGAAATGTTTCAATGAAATGGTTGACAGATCTTCAAACTAACTTCTAACATGGCTCATTTTTTTTTTCAGATATCAACACCTTGCAAGAATGAATGCTCGAATATTTGGATGGTTGCTACTTCTGGCCCTAATACAAAGTAGGACAACACATTTTTTATCTCTCAATATAATGTTTTGCCTTAACAAATTTTGCATCAAAGTCACATTATCTAACCCTCTCTCCTTATGTTTTGACCACAGAATCTCCTCGTGCTACACGAACCCCCTTTAATCTACAGCAAAGACGCCTGGAAGCTAAAGAGGGGTCATGCATTGAAATAGAATGCTCTGTCAATACCGACACAATAAAATCTTTAGTTTCTAGTGCACATTGGTTTTGGATAAAGGACAGAAAGTGGAATACTACAATAAAAGATTATACAGGCACTATCATTTTCAGTAGTGATGTGACAAAACGTCCTGTGAGTCCAGCTTTTGAAGGCAGAGTCACACTTGTCAGCGATCCACTCTCACACTGGATGCGTTCTTCATCAATCGCACCATACAGTATTAGGATCTGTGACTTGAACAAAACAGACAATGGATATTATTCTTTTCGATTTGTAGGAGAGAATATATGGGGCAGCGCCGAACTTTACCTCACAGTTAAAGGCAAGTAAAAAAAAACAGAAGATATAAACGAAAGGAACAATTACACTATCTCACTAAGTGAATACACCCCTCACCTTTTAATAGATATTTTAGTATGTCTTTTTATTGAATAACACTCACTATATGACACTTATATGTATATAGTGTATGATAGTCGTAGGACTGTCCAACAACCTTAAACCCTACCCAGCGTCCGTGGGGGGGCATCATTAAATGGAAAGTAGAGCAGGAATGGCTCTAGGATGGCATCATGCCGCGGTACCAGATGTTTCCATGGCAACCCGTGAAGCTCTAATGAACTCACATGTCCAAGACTGTTAAGGAAGTGATGACAAAAACACACACAAGGAAAAAAAAAAAAAAAACTTTCAGCACAATTTGGTCATTTATACCTAGACGTGTGCTCACTTTTGTTGTCAGCACAGAAACGACTGTGTGTTGAATTATTTTGAGGGGACAACAAATTTACACTGAATTCTTTACATCGAATCAAAGTGTCATATTGTAAGTATTCTCCCATGGAAAGACAGAGTGAATATTCACAGGAATGTTAAGGGTGTACTCACTTTTGTGAGATACAGAAGAAACAGAAACTCTGAGACTATGTGGAATGTGTGTGTGTGTGTGTGTGTGTGTGTGTGTGTGTGTGTGTGTGTGTGTGTGTGTGTGTTTTAACCCAGACAATAGTTTAATAATGACTGCATAGCAGTTTTACCAAAGGTTCTGATCTGCATAGTTTACCAGCATTTTCCATTTAAACATTAAAACTCAGTAAAAATTCACGTTTAATGGTGTAGGTAACTACAGACATGATGTGTTGAAAGTTTTCAACTGACATTCTCATCTTCATTGTTTTTCAGAAAATCCATGCCCAATTGTTTTCAAGAATCCACCGGTAGTGAAGGAAAATGAAAGCGTAACACTGACATGCTCTACTTTGAATTCATGTTCTTCAAGACCACAAATTACCGGTTTGGATCGAGTGTCTGGCTGGCAGTTCTCAAGGAATGAACCACAAAACTCGTATCAATGGAATCGCTTTACCAGAACCCGGAAGGATGAAGTCAGCTTTACCGCAACCTGGAAAGATAATGGAAGGGTGTTTTCATGCCAGATTGAAACTTTTCCAGACAAATATTTGGACCGGCGCATCACTCTAGCTGTAGAATGTAAGTTCCAAACGGTATATTTGGGTCATGTCGGCTATCACATTTGTATTTCCTATGTTTACTAAATAAAGGAACAATCCATAATCCAACTGCATCTAAAAATCAAAAGTGACTGACAAGTGCTAAATCATGTTTTTGTATTTTTTCATTTTATTAATGTTTTATGATCCTGTCAAATGTTTAACATCAGGCAAATTTGGTAGTAAAAACAGGCCTATGTGTTTATAACAAACTATTCATCAGAAAAGGTGCTGATAATAATATTTAAATGAATTAAACATTTATATTTAGAACTAGCCACTGTCCCTACTCAGTCACATGCTTTTATTAATAATAGGGAAGTAAAGGACTGTGAAGTACATTTTTGGCAGCTTTTACTTTCAATGTTTTAGAAGCAGTGGTGTTGTGTAGTGGGGTGGCAGCATAAAAGATTAATTGGGAACCTTAAAAAACTGTTTAAATTGTTTTTATTCGCTAACCTCATTCGTTTCAAAGTGAACATTTGTATATAAGACCAGCGATCCACCTGGCTGCATGCAGTCTGATCGCTTCATATCTTCATTAAAATCAAATACGTTTTTTTGGGGGGGGGATTACAATTGTATTTGTAAGCGAATCTTCTGTTTCAGATGCCCCTGATGTTGAGATAAAGATGCATTCAGCTCAGTCTCCAATCAAAGAAGGAAAGGAAGTGACTTTAACTTGTAACGTGAAAAGAAGCAATCTAAAACCAGACAAATACTTATGGCTTAAAAGTAGCAAAGACATATTATATAAAGAGGATCAAACCTGAGCAGGCGGGCACCTAAAAAATGTCGAGCCATCAATACTGTGGGTGAAGGAATATCACAGTCGTTTCAGATCATGGTTGAATGTAAGTCACTGGAAGCGTACTGAAAGTTGTTTCTTTCTTCCAGACGGGCCTAAGACGAGCATTTCTATGCCTCACAATCATGTGAAATTGGGCAACTCCGTCACGCTCACCTGCAACGCGGAAGCCAATCCTGTCCCAAGCATGTATTCCTGGCACCGTATCAGCAAAAACAACCAGAGCCACTCCTCGCAGTGGACGTACAGGACAACGTATGGGAATTACCTGTATTTGTTTAACGTACAAAGGGCAGACGGAGCGTGCTACACCTGTAACGCCACCAACCGCATCAACACAGGACGCGATAGTATGGAGGCATGCATACAAGTACTTTGTACGTTTTTTTGTGTATAACATTAACTCAGCATTTACCCCTCACTGATTCAATTCATTAATTAATCTGTGTCCTCTCCACAGACCCTCCCACCAAAACCACGCTGTCTATGGATACTAAGGTCAGGGCAGGTCAGCGCGTCACCATCAGCTGCACTGTGGAGAGCTTCCCACTGTCACATCTCACCCTCAGAAGGGCATCACATGCTCAGTATACAGGATGGATAATTGCTGATTCAGATCGGTGGCCCGAAAGCAACATATTGTCCCACACATTTAATGCAACCTCAGCTGATTCCGGCTTTTACACCTGCGAGGCCTCCAACAGCGAAGGAACAGAGAGAAGTGAACAAAGAGAGTTGATGGTGACATGTGAGTTGTTCAGCTGAAACTAGCTTCTACCTTAAAGCATTAATCATACTTTCACACTAGTATTCGTGATGGGGTTGCGTATTGTTGAGTATCTTATAAAACATTGTAATTTAGAACAATGCCACATTAAACTATGGCCTCAAAAATAACGCTTGAATCCGCTGGCCTCTCAGTTACTGGGTGGATTGTGCATTATATTTTAAGATATTCAATTTAGCCTACCTGACTTTTTAAAGTTTATAGCAGATGGACTGGATATATATGGACAAAGACTTACTTTGCATGTCCACTCTACTAACATATATGTGTATGTTCACATCACGTTACATAAAACATAAATGATGATCAGTGATTTAATGTATGATCCATGATAGTAATTATTATAAAAGACATTATGTTTATATCTGACCTATTTGGTGCAATGCAGATGCTCCTGAGAATGTGGCCGTACAAGCTCTGCCAGCCCTCGTCGTGAACGAAAACACGTCGTTGACGCTGGTCTGCAACGCCCAGTCCAAGTCACCGATGAACTTCACCTGGGTGAAGACGAATGACGGGAAGAACGTGGTGGTGAACAGGAGTCAACGTTTCACTCTGCGGTCCGTCGCCCCCTCTGACGGAGGAGACTACCGCTGCGATGCCAGTAACGATATAGGATCTGCAAAATCGCAGGTTGTCGCGGTTAGAGTCAGATGTGAGTAGACGTGATGCGTTCAGGTTGGGGTTGCAACAGCTTGCATTTGCAATCATGATGCGTGATTTTCGAGGTGAAGCGTGAAGTTTTGTGGAACAAGCAGCTATGTGCTTTGTTTTCAAAAGAACAAACTACTGTAAAAACACCCTATTGAATAAACTAATAATAATATACATTTTTCAGGTATTTAAATGTATTCATTTAATTTCCCTTCTTAGATGCTCCAAAGCACACAAAGGTCAGCAGGGCAGCAGAGCAGCAGCTGGACGGGAGGAGCGCTGTGATGCTGAGCTGCAGCAGTCACAGCTTTCCCCTGGTCAGACGCTACACATGGTACAAGAAGATGGACGACGATGGAGAAGACGAGAAAGTGTCACAGGGTCAGAACCATACGGTGACCTCAGACGAACCGGGGGTCTACTACTGCATCGCAGAGAATGAAATAAATAAAGGGATCTCTGATCCAGTAGAGGTGTTTCTGGACGGTGAGTGGATTTTAAGGCCGTAAGAACGGAGATCAGTTATGATTGGATGTGCACTATTTATAATCAATGTGCTTTCATGGGAGGGGGGGGATCAAATTTTTCCCCAAATAAAACTATTCTACCTCTACAACTGTGTCCACAGTTCTGACACTGTCTCTCTCACTCAGGTGGTTTAGCAACAATATATTTGATCTGCTCCGTTCTTTTCATCGCGCTCCTCATAGTAGTAGTATTCATCATAGTCTACAGGTAAAGTAAGAATAATGATGTTTAATACTCTTGAGGTTTGAAATGGGAGTAGCTCGGTTGGCATATTTAACAGTGTCGTGTGCCGTTGTGATTTCAGACGCAGGAGGAACACGTCAACTCAACAAGGAACTTCGAACGGTTGTTTGGTACTGATTGTGAAATGGTTCTTCTTATTTAACACATCTAGATAACAGTGACTATCTTTCAATGTATGTATTAGACGTTTCAGTTTCAGGAGATTATTATTACACACAAACATCTCTGTATTGTTGTTCCTGTAGTTGACATTATACAATGTGATCTGTCTAAGCAGCTAAATGGAAATAGGAAAATATGATGTAACTAATGCGTTTTATTTTTTGGTCTTGAGCTCAACTGGTCTTAGTCCTGACGTGGTCTGTCTCTGTCCTGAAGCTCTCTGCTCTTGGTAGTGGTCTTGACTACAAGTCTAGCGTGTGTGTGTGTGTGTGTGTGTGTGTCCGAACGCTTTCAGGCCCGGTGGAAAGGCAACAGGAAGAGGAATCTGATGAGTGAGCCTGACTTGATGGAGTCTTCCAGCGTTAGAGATGTGACGGACCCGAGACGCCATCTACACGTCCAACCACACCATCATCCAGACAGAACGTAAGGCGGCGGCAGCCACACACACACACACACACACACACACACACACACACACACACTGGACAAGGAGGACTCTGTAGGGGGCTGCTGCTAGTCAAAGCCTCTATTGAAGGTCCTTCAGACACAAATGGCTCAATGAGAGTCTGCCCTCTCTTTGCTTTACAGTCAGTCACTGAGTTTGTTCTTCTTCTCACTCCACAGGGGGGCGACCGACATCAGCATGGTTTACAGCGTTGTGAGCTATGTGAGTCTCAAGTGCCTAAAATTCCCATTTTTATAAAATATTCTTGTTTTCCTTAATTTATTTAAGCATGGTTCCCTTTAAAATAAAATGTAACCGATGCAAACTATATAAGACCTAGGGCTAATTTGCAGTCCTTCACTTTTAAGGGGTAAAACAAATACAACACTCTGAATAGGAAATGAAAGAAAGGAAATGCATGTGACACCATATAAGCCCAGGTAGCTCAGTGCTCACAGATATGAGTCTTCGTATCAAAAGCGTTAAAAAAAAAATCAGCTAATGTTTTTATTTCTGATAGAAAAGTATTCCAAATCTGCAGGCTTTAAACAGGAAAAAGGGATTGATAAAACATTGTTTTGCTGGTTTGCATTCTGCAATAACTGCCCCCCTCCATGTGGCTCCTATGTTACTTTAAAAATAATAAACATTAGTTCTCAGATGAAGCTGTTCATGCACTTTATATCTTTTATATAAAAAGAGAGTTATCAGAATCTTTATGTGTGTCAGGCAGCTTTCATTCTCCTCATAATGCCGCTGTATGCAGAGCTTAGTACAGTGGTTCCAGAATTGATTACTAAAAGGGAAATTTCACACATTGTTCTTTGGATTCCAGGTTTTAGGAATGAGTACATTAGAACATCACTAACATTAAAACATCACTATACCACAAAGGTACCACCTACAATTTCAGTTATTGACTCCTTGTTATTGTAATTATTGTATTTATTTTGTATGAAGAATGTTAAGTTTTGCAAACATGATATTGAATATTAGATGTACAGATTTGAATGTACCATTCAAAAGTGTGGACACAGCTTCCTTTTTAATGAATGATAAAATATACAAACCTTCAACTGGTACTTTATCTTGTTTACACATGATATCCTACTAAAAAAACTCTTTTAGGACTCTGACAGCTGTGTACCATTCTAACTTCAACATATCATGTTTAAAGATGGTAGCATTTCACCCGAGCCCTGTGCAAACATTTGCATTGCCCTGAGCTTGTGTTTGTCTAGTTTCTACTTTAGACAAGCGGATGCGTCTTTGACCGGTCAAGCTGTTGCTTTGCCTGCTGTGGCGTAGCTCTGTCTTCTCCTGTCAATAGCTGTCTGTCAGCACAGTATTCAGCACTGTGGAACCGTGAATCACTGGATGACTTGCAGCAGAATCCACTTTAAGGCATGAATGAAATGATTCTTTTGCCTTATGTACATTTACTGGTGCCCTGTGTCTGCATCGCCTCAGGCTCCCTCAGCACAAAACACCAACCAGGGTGCACACACGGAGGAGGATGCTCTCAAATACGCTTCTGTGCACTTTGGAAATAAGAAGAAGTGAGAATCTTAAGTTTTGCATACTTATAATACTATGAAAAGCCAACACATTGTATCGCATCACATGATGATGATTGTGTTTCTAATAGAAATTCAAGTACAGAAGCGAGCGTCTGGTATGCTGCGGTGTCCAGGCCAAAGGCCGCCAAAGAGGTCAGACAGCGACGACGCTTGTTCATTTAATGTTGATGTTTGTGAGTGTAAAACATTATATCATTTATTTTGAGTAAAACTCGATTGTGGCCCATGATGCAATTAAGCAACTGATGGTAATTAAGCAGACATCTTCATGTCGTAGTAGCAGTAAAATGCGTTTGCTGTCAGATTCCTGTGATACTCTGTTATCAACAGGAAATGCAGATCTATGAGAACCTGGGTACGGCACACGTGGCCGGACCTCCGACTCCACCAGAGAGTGAGACCAGTTCCAGCGAGGACGAAGGAGAACTCAACTATACGAAGGTGACCATTAACACGGCGCTGCAGCGACAGGAAACCGACACGGACTCCAGCACCTCTGACGAGGAGAATGAGACTCAGTACTCTGAGGTCAAAGTCTGAGTGAAGATGCAGAATACATCTAATATTGTGTATATATATATATGTTGTATATATTATATATCTAAAAGGTACTGAATCATCAGCGTTTGTCTATTAATGTAGGGTTTTGTTTTATTTTTGTGATCCCACTTTTTTATATGCTGTAAAGTTAAAATGTGTATTTTCATATTGAGTAAAAAAACATAATAGTTAATTATGCAAATTCAACAGGTTGACTACCTCTTCTAAAAAGAATGTTAATACTGGTGATTTGTAAGAAAAATAAATAAATAAATAAATAAATGAAACATTGTGTGTGAAACAACCAGAGACGTATTAGTTTTGTTTATTACTTCATAAATTAATGTGTGTGTGTGTGTGTGTGTGTGTGTGTGTGTGTGTGTGTGTGTGTGTGTGTGTGTGTGTGTGTGTGTGTGTGTGTGTGTGTGTGTGTTGTGAAATATGAATAAACTGCTCTGACTGCCTCGTTTGGGCAACTTCCAACTCAAAACACATTTATTCTCTTAAATTGTGCTAAATTAACACACTTCTTATACTACTATACAAGCTTTGGAAAAAATAAATTAACGGACTTAAAAGTCAAAAGTTAGCATTAAAGTATTAAACATGGACCGACATAATACATGTGGAATTATTCATTGACAGTACAACACAAGTTTGTGAGTTTTAAATTTGGAGGGAACATGAATTATTATAATTAATGAGGAAGATTAGTGCTGACATCTGTAATTGTTACGTACACTAATAACTCAAGGATAGCGATTAAAATTATTTTTATGATGATTTTTTTTTCCATTATAGAGACACAAGTAAGAATTCCTACAGCTCATGTTCTCAGAGGGACATTCACTGCAGCTGTGGAATAGGATTTCTCTAAAACTGACTGACCTGTGCTATGGGACTCTCATAGCACATTCTGTCCATGGTGAGTGTTTGATATCGTCCTTTCACCCTCTCCTCCTCCTCCCGACTGCAGGCAGACCTCGGCGTAATCGGCCGTCTTGGAGGCGAGGCCTCGGATCTCCCCCGTCACCTGCTTACCGTCGGACTGGGCCTGGACGTCAGTGAAGTCCACGTTGGCGTAGTGAAGGTCTTCCTTTGCTCCTCCTCCTCCCTCTGTGACAGCGTTTTTGTGATTAATCACATCCACTAGTGTGGAGTTGGTCTATGGGAAAACAAGAGGATTTCTTTTAGAGAATGGAGGAGAGATGGGATTTCACTCCAGTTAGGCCCGATTTGAGACGATGGCGGCCATGTTGTGATCAATCCAGTTCATTAAAATGTGCCAGGCTCAAAATTGAGCGAAACAATTAAATATATGTATTTGAAACATATCAGTTACACAGCAGAAAAGGAGATGATATTTTTTTCGTACACCCGCTCACATGAATTTAAGACGACCACAGTGGTGAAAATTGGACATAAACATATGAAGCTCACAGAGACAGGTGTAAATGTGTGTAAATAATATACACAACCATTCCAAATGGTGCAATTTTGTGTTTTCCATGAAAGGTCACACTTTTATTTTATCAAATCGTCCATTTGCTTCTAACGCAATTAGCAAACACAATGTACCATTAGATCACTGGAGAAATGGTTAGTGGAAATGGGCCTCTATACACCTATGTAGATATTGTATTAAAAAACAGTGCCGTTCTTTCAAAATCAAGGATATTTCTCAGTGACCGTTTAAACAGTGATGTATTTACTGAGGTGAGGGCATACTCCTTTTACTTGTCCAACCATGACACAGCAATCATTTATCAGCTGACTGCAAGGCAACCAAAGCAAATCTCCTGAGATGTTTAGTAAGTCCTTTGCAGACTGGCACTGTACTTTTGATCTGTTTAACAGTTCCTGAAACTCACCTCATTAGTAACTAAAATGTCTGAAGTGTCCACCAGCTCCTTGTTGGGTGAAAGGCTGCCTCGCCTCTGCCTAGGACCAGCACAACACGTTATAGTTACACTCACAGAAATACTATCAAAGGCGAAGAAGGCTTCGCTTTGAAGGATGATTTGAGGATTTCACAAGTTATTCAACTACATAATTAATATTCATAAATTTCCATCAACAAATCCCATCTACCTTATTCAAAACTCCAGATGGGAAATCTCAAGCTAGTGTTTGATTTTAAATATACACACCATTCATCATTACAGTCAAGCTGTAACCTCCAGGTCAAGTAAAAATAAGTGAAATACACTTTTTACATGGAGGAAAGTTTGCAAAATCTTGCATTTTATGGTCATATTAGCAATGATCAGTGCTAGTCATGGTCACCACTTGATGGGTCCACCTCCAACAGCAACTGTGTCCCTCACCTATAACAAAGGAACAGCAGCAGGGGAATACACAACACCATCATCACAACCGCTCCCAATGCAGAACCAATCAGCAGAGACGCAGTATGGATGCCTGAGGAATAAAAATATATAGATTACGATCCGAAAATGACGATTAATAAAAGCCAAATATAAAAAAATTAAAAACGCACCCATCTGCGTTTCAGTGGAGGACAAGTTGAACGCGAAACTCTCGGAGCCCAGCGCGTTGCTGCTGAGACAAACCAGAGAGGGCACATCCTCCCCCCCCACATGCTGCAGGGTGATGAGGCTCCTCACGCTCATGCCCCCCAGGGGCACTTCTCGGATCGGCAGTTCGGCCGAGTGATTGACAGCCTCGCCGGCCAGTTCCCAGACCGCGGAGGGGGGCGGGTTTCCCTGGCTGTCGCAGGAACACCGGATCCTGGATAAGATCCTGACACAGCGGGAGGAAGGCAGGAACTCAGGAGCGACTGAGGGAGGAGAGGAGGAGGTGTTTGGGCTGTTCCTGCATTCTGAGTCAAGCTTCTTGGAAATAATTGGATAAAAAAATAAATCTCACATGTGACATCCATCTTGACCAGCTCGGAGTTTTCGGCCCCGTGGACGTTCAGGGCTTCACAGTAATACTGATCCTCTGAAAGTTTGGTCGCGTTGAAGGTGAAAACCTGCTCAGAAGCCACCGTCTCCCTCTCCCCTCCCGCCTCCCTGAACCAGGTAAAGTTCACCACCTCCGGATCAGCGGTGCTGACACACGTCAGAGTCACGGAGCTGCCGTCGGGCACCGGGCCGGACGGGTCCACCCATGCAGAGGTGTTCCTGGGGGGAACTGAAAGAAATAAGGGAATAATTACACGACCTTGTGGCCGAAGTTATCGCCCATTTGCTGATTAAAGAGGTTTATTGAGTCGCAAATTTACGGTTTTATGTGCTGGGATAAGATGGCATAATGTTAAACACTATGAAAGGTATACAAAAACAGTCTAAATAAAAGTGGTCCTTTTCCATAAATTGAGACAACCCAATCATTTTTCTGCATCTGGAAAATACATATTCATAAAGGACACACACCAAACAAAACATCCACACACACGGGCACATACGACAGAGCTCTGAGCTGCTACAGAAAAGATTTTGACGTTGTCACGCTGCAGGACAACGGGCTACTGTCCCCGGTCCAGACAGTCCAGTGTCGCCCTGTGACTGCAGTCTTGGCCCCTCATCATGTTTGGGTGTCCACAGCTGGGCAGAGTATACAGTAGAGCCATATAGAGCCAATCAATGTCATTATTGTGTTTAAAGAACTCACACTGAACGTCCAGCTGAAGCGCTGCAGACGTTTCCTGTCCTAGGTCGTTTCTGGCCTCGCAGCGGTAGCCGCCGGCGTGGCTCAGCTCCACCCCGTCTATCACCAGGAAGGCCCCGGGCTCCTTCTCCTCCTCGTCGCCCTTATACCAGGTGTAGTTGGTCACCGGTGGGTTGGCCCGGCTGCTGCAGAGCAGCGTCACGTTGCTGCCCTGCACGACTGCACCGGGAGGCTGGATTATTACCGACGTTTCTTTGGGGGAAACTAGAAAAAATAAAAGTGCAAACCGGTTCAGCTGATTTTATACTGCATGCAGTTTTGTCTGTCTGCGTCACGCTGACTCACACTGAACGTCTATCAGAGTGATGGATGAGTTCTGGGCTCCGTATCCGTTGCTGACCGAGCAGTAGAACTGGCTCTCGGCCTCCGACACCGTGGCAGAGAGACGCTTCTTAAAGCCCACGGCCGTCACCTGATCCCCCTCCACTCTGTACCAGCTGTAGCTGTCCACCGCCGGGTTGGCGTTGGTGTTGCAGGTCAGGGTCACCGAGCTGCCCTCCTTCACAGGCCCAGAGTAAGACACGGACGTGTTGTTGGGAGGATCTGTCCGTGGAGTATGCATTTTGTAAATGTTAAATATCCGCATTTCTAGACTTTTATTTCATATTGTGACATTTTTTACTGCATCAACAGTACATACAGGCAGGACAAAATGTGTTGAGTGGACCAATAAATTAAAAAAAAAAATTCAAATTAAATAAAAAAATGAATTTTTCTCAACAGAAAATGTGATGTGTGGGTTGTTAGTTGTTGATGTTGATAGTTATATGACAAGAGATGTGATCTAAAATTATTACTTTTTAATAAGGCAGACAAATACATGAATACTTTTATATTGTTTTTTATGTGTTTGACTATAAGTGGACAAGGATTTGTACCAACCCAAATGTTTTTATTGGTGCCTTATGATCATACAATAAACAAATGATTAACTTTTAAATCCTTTATTTAAAGTTTGCCCAATCAGAAAGTCCTACTAACAAGCCACAGGCAACGTGATGTGATGTGAGCGTAAAGAAACTCACAGAGAACACGGAGGGTCAAACTCCTCTCATACAGCAGTTCGCCGCTTCCCGTTTGCCGGTTGTAGACGGCGCTGCAGGAGACCTTCTGTCCGTTGTGCAGGTACGAGGCAGTGAAGTTCATGACGGAGGCCAGAGATGCAGCCTCCATGTACTCCTCCGTGTCTCCCAGACCGGGCGTCCATGTCAGAACGGGCGGCAGCGTGGGACAGGGCGCCGCGGCCGAGCAGTTCAGCCGAACCGGAGTTCCCTCCTCCACCTCCAGTTTGGATGGAGTCAAGGTAGGTTTGGGTAGAGAATCTGAGGAGGGAAACGGTATGAGTAAGTGGAAAAAGGAGAAAAAGAAGTGAAGCAGGAACGGGATATAAGGGTCACCTTGAATCTTGATAACAACGCTCTTCTCAAAGTTGAACTTCAGCGCGCTCTCACACTGCAGCCGGAAGTAATAGTTGTCGTAGTGGTTGGACGGCATGTTGTTGAAGACGGTGGTGCAGTCCTTCTTCAGGAGGACCCCCGTCAGGTTGCCCTGCAGGATGTTCAGGCCGGCGTTGGATCCCGTCAGGCTGGAGTCGAACACCTGCGTCTTGCTCCAGCTGCCGCGCCTCCAGATGGCTTTACAGGACTCGTCCAGGTCGGCGTCCCACTGCGAGGGCAGGTGGAAGCTGCAGGGGACGATCACGCAGGAGCCGCTCAGCCCCTCCACAGTCGGCGGCATGAAGGCTTCCCAGCTCTGGCTTAAGCTGCCTGAGGTGCGACATTAATAGTTACACACACCTTTTTCCTGATGTAATTGTTCCTCCTTATGATTCTGTCACTGTCTTCTGTGCTTTTATCGCTTCCTCGTCTGATGAGTTTCCCCAGTGTCTCGTTGCTCTTTTCTTTTTTTTTGCAATTAAAATACACCTCATCCTGCCTCCCCTCGTCTCTCTGCATTTGGATCCTCCATTGCGAAACAAAGAGCTTCTTATTATGCTCAGATAAGTCATAGTCATTTGGACACCTGACTGTTGTTTTAAGGCAGAAACCCGTCCTTTAAATTCAACCCATTGAAAATCACTGCACCTACACTATTAGAGCAGAAACCTAAATTTCTGTTTATTTTAAGACATCCAAAAAAAACCTACCTTGAAGAAGACAGCATGCGAGGAATATTCCAACAGCGACTGTCATGTTGTTCTGTCTGGTTGATAATCCTACAGAGGTACAACATATTCTATTTTAGTTTTAAAAGGTGTTTTTTTAGTAATTCCCTGTGTATTTTACTATAAGCTTGAGCACAAAGGCGTGGAGGTGGAAATCCTGAAATGAGTTTAAGTACTGTAATGGAATACTAAAGCACTGAAAATTCAATATAAATTTAATTATTTGCAGTAAAATACAGTGAAATTTAGAGCATACACTCTACAACATTGTATTAAAAACTCTTAAGTTCAGGATTTACCATTAAAATGTTTAAAAGCAGAGATACTGTAATTAAACCACAATATTTGTCAGCAATTATAACTTATTTTGTTTTTACAACTGGGTTTTACTTTATTAATATTGTTACATGTGTTATCATAATGAAGCCAGTAGTTTTATCCTTCACACCAGCTTGTTTTAAACTACAACCTGATTTTTTGCATATTTTGCTTTTTGCACTTTATTCTTGAAAGTGAGAAACTATGATGCAGATAAAAAATACATATATATATATATATATATATATATATATATATATATATATATATATATATATATAAAGCACAAGAGATTAATTATATTAATTCTGGGAAATTATCAGAATACCTGACTACTAGTACATATAGATCGAACAGTACATGTAGTTATGAAAAAAGATTAATCTATTAATTATTTTTGAAAGTTAAATCTTACCTTAAAGTCAAGAATGATGTTCAGCATAAAGTGCCTTTGATTTCTAGGAGTAAAAAGCATATTATCTTACACAACATACACAACAATTGACATGATTTTGATGTAATACATACTGATAACTGATTAAATGTTGAAATAATATATTAATAAAGAAGCAAATAAAGGTTTTTACCAGCATTGAGGGGTCAGTGGTAATAATCCAACAACTGAGTCATGTCAGTCTGGTTTCTGGGGGAACATTCAAGTAGGATTCGTCTGGGTGGGTGGCGCTCTGCACAACAGCGTTTCTATTCTGTCTTTATACTGATGCAAGTCCCTTCAGTCATTTTTCAATGGAATCATAATTTTTTAATTAAAAAGAAAAATGTTACATCATCACAAATGATGGGGAAATCCAACCTGTTTCTTCTGCAGCTTACAGTCACGAATAAGAGATTCCCAACATTATTTCCACAAATAAGAGAGACAAACAGCAAACTTTTTAGGAGTAAACATTTAATAGTGCATTCATAACAGTGTATGCCTTCATTTATTTACACATCAAACCCATATAAATTTCTAAATAACTTAATTCATGAAAAATTACAATTACAAATCGGTCTTTCCTGAACACAGAGATGCAGGATGTGGACATATTAGTGTGAACACCTGACAATACGTAGCAATCTGATACAAAATGCAGCTTGAAGAATGATCACAGAGGCTAATTAACACCTCTCTGACCATCTAACAGATATATATTTATTGCTGGGCTGCGTCATACTGTGCGGTTTGTTGCTTTCCCTGTTGCTACTAGTGTTTTCCAGTCCTGTAACGCTGGACTGTGACCAGCAGGTGGAGGTGGAGCTCAGGGAGTAAAACCTCCCAGTACCCTCTGGTGTGTTGAGTTGCTTGTGGTTTTGCAGCTGGTTCAGCGGTGAACCTCCGCTTGCTGTAGAAGCATCACACTCGTTCAGTAACAGTTTCCTCCGTGCTGTGTTTCCGGAGCCGCGAACCGCTGCACGTTCGGCGTCTCACACAGATCCCACACACACACACACACACACTCATGAGTCCAGGTACAAAACGAGCCAATCCAGACCCTCAGTGACGGGAGGTGGGGGGGGGCGACTCCATGCATTTATTGGCCGCTCAGTAGCCCTCACTTGGAGGGTTTCAAAGTCAATAACGGCTATGCTCGTCTGTTGCCGTGACTATGACGTCCATCCAAATCCTCATAGACACGGCGTTGTTGGCCACCAGGAAGAAGAGACGGTCATACGTCTTCACGCAGAATGTCAGACTGTGCCGCGGAGACTGAAGGTAAGAAGCAGACAATGATGTGATAAGTCATCATGAAGGTAAGAAGAGTTTTTAGCACATCAACACCAGATTTACATTTCTTTAAATAACCGAGATACCACAAACCTTCACTTACAATAGTCCATTTGAAGCATTTTTAGCCACGCTCTTTTGCATCTTTACTTTCCTGAGAAGCTGAACAACAGGCTCTTGTTGCTTCAATTTGAAAGAATTCTTTGTCATTCTCCATCGCAATGCCGCATCCGAAATTATTTTTAAGATCAAACTGCAGCTGAGATTTCTCAAGCTTTTTAACAAGCACACTATAATGATGAGGTTAACTTAAAAAGGGCCCATTTCATACACTTTGCTGGGTTTCTATCTGCAGGTTAAAAAACACTAACATGATGTACTTGTAATTCAAATAATCTTAAATTGACCTAAATGTAGTTCTATAGAGCTCTTTCAGGTGCCTCGCTGGAGTTTCAAATTGCACAGGTTGGTCTCAAATAGATTTTTAAACCCAGGCTGTTTGCATTTCTTAGTTTTTATATAACCCAGACAGTTCAGAAAAAAAATGAAAATAGCTGATTGCATGATATGGCACCTTTAAAATTAAGATAAGATTGTATAATTTTGTGCATGATCAACTGTCCTGCAGGCAAATCCTTCTGTTGTTTTACTTGAGCAATCATAAATAACCCTATAAATAAATAAATAACCCCCTTTATAATGGCAAACTATTAATAACAGGGTTTCCCATGGTGTAACTGTAAACCTATGGTGTCACATGACATTTTCTGAAGTGCTTGAAACCTGCCAGCAGCAAGATAAAGCTCTACTTAACAGCTCTGTTATAACATTGTGTTACTTGCATCAACAATTGCTTTAAATCTCAAATTAAAGGGGGAGAATCCTGTGCAATTATATATTATAGCGGAGGTTGTTTGTATCTTGAATCCCATGCAAATCTGTTGACCTGGTCAATTGACCCATATGGAGAGGGAGAAAGACCTAATCAGTTAACTTTATGTCATGGGAAACCACTGCAAACATGTGTACATTCCCAAATCATGTGAAGTCACAAGATTTATGTACTTAAGGGATTCAACCTCCAAACACACACACACAATAAAGTTGAATTGGGGCTCCCCCAGGAGTCAATATTATCTACAAAAATATGCTTAAAGCAGCTTTTAATAACAACTTATCACATGACAACATGCTGATGTTCAGCTTTAACATTATTTCTTCTAGTTATACAATGTAGATGTGAAATCCAACACTTTGGCACTGACTCGGTTTGTTGTGTAAATACATGGTGTTTTGTATGAGGACTCACTGAAGTGGCTGTTCGTAGATGGTCGTAGTAAACCTCCTCTATGGCCTGGAAGTAGATGACCCCCTTCAGTTTCCTTTCATCACAATCTACAAACAAAAAGAGACGCCTTTTAAAAAATGTGCATAAAAACTCACTAGAACCGTCTTATGCGTTAGTATTCTGCCAGTCCATACGGATATATTTATATTTAGAATCATTGCAAAATGTCCTCTACAAAACACCCTTTACTGCACTATTGTGACACAAACGCGTGCAGTCATTCATGCAAACCCATCCACAAACATGCAATTAGTATACACACACACACACACACACCCAGCCTGTCTAACCTGTATAGTAGGCTAGCCGTCTGTGGTCCACATCAAACAGGAACCATCGCTTCTTCCAGGTCTTGACCCTCCCTCCTCGTTTGGTCAGGAAGCCAGCGCAGCGTCGAGACGTCATGCGCAGGTCCGTGCAGCCGGCCACGCCGTGACCCAGAGACTCCACGTGGGCCCGGAGGTCAAAGTTCGCAGAGAGGAAGAGGGGCAGGTTGCGTTTCTGAAGAGACGAACCATTATCTTACATTACTTGAGATAAGAAGTTAATGGTATAGATACTACAGCTGCTCATCCAGTTTACCCAGTTTAACATGTTATTAGGAATGTCTCGTTGGCCTAAACTGACCTGCTAAAAAATTGGAAAAAAAATGGAAGATAAGTAAATGGTGCATAAGTTGTCTACACTTAAACACACGGTTTATTTTGTGTGTATATACGTCTTTCAATCAATAGCAAAAGAGAGTTGAGGACACTATGATGTACTGTGAGATCATGGGGGTTGTCGTCTTCATTGCTCCGCAAGTCAGGTTCTTATTTCACTTAGGATTCCTTCAGGGTTCAACGATCTCACAGACCCAGTGAGTATAATTGAATAAAGAAATTAAACATCAATAATTTCACTTGACATTTTTAGAGCTAGACTTCCAATGGTTAAAATCCTTAATCCGGTTAAACCATAACAATGATGTACAGGTGACAGACGCTCGAATGAGACATGTAAAAATGTAGGGTTTGCAAATTTTTGCAAACACTTAACTATTACTTACTTACATTATTTTCTAAACATGACTACATTTTGAGCCTATTTTCATCCAAAAAGTAAAAAAATGCAATTGAAAGCCACCTGAGGGGATTCTGGGGGAGGACTGGTCTGTGGGCGCTCCTGTGGTTCTGGCTCTGGCTTGTGTGGAGTCTCCGGCCCTGCTGGTTCGGTTCTGGGAGAGTTGAGCTCTCTCTGTCTTCTCTCCTCATGCAACAACCTCCGTCGCTCTTCCTGTGTGCATTCATGCATCATAGAAAATAATTTGCTGAAATGAATACCTCCCCGGAACATAGTTCCTCTTTCTTGTTAAAACTGCCAATAATTCACAGTCGTACGGCTAAACATTTTTTTTTCCAGCCTTAATATTTGGTTTTCGTGGACCGTGTGTGTGTGAGCTGAGAAGTTGTCAGTGATCAGACAGCCATGCCTAACGCGGTGCGTCGCTGGCGATCAGACGAGTTGGCTGCGTTTCCCGAAGCAGGTGACTCACCCTCTCCCTGAGCAGCCTCTCTTTCTCGGCCTTGGCTTCCCTCAGTTTCTTCTCGATCTCTGCAAGATCTAACAGGCACGGGCTACGAGGAAAGGGAGTTATCATTAATCACCGGTGGTAATCAGAGTGGCGGCATTGAACAAACAGGAAAGATTACATGCCGATGGGAATCAGTCATTTAAACAGATACTTTGGGAAAGAGGGAATGGGTACATTACTGTAGCTGCATTTCTGCATCTATTTTCACCAAATTAAAGCCAGGACCCCACGATGTATAGTATTAGTGATGAGTTAAAGATGTAAGTTGACGTGTGGGAAATGCAGTAGATAAATGATAGTTTGTGAGCTATGAAAGCAGAACTGTTGACCAAAAGTTCGATATCGCTTCCCAAATGCAAAAAATAGAAGCTGCAGCAGTCGCTACCCAGCGAGAGCATGCGTTGTTTGACCTTGTGTAACTGGCTGTGCCATACAGAGTTATCACTGACAGTTTGGGTACAATTACCTTTACCAGCAAATAAAGTGGTTTAGATCACCCGAAACCCTAACGTGATAAGTCGGACTGTGCGTCTGCTCACGTTTTCTTCCCTTGTCGCTGCATTTTCCAGATCTCAGCAGTTATTTGGACAGTGTTACCATAACCAAAAGGAATGATGGGAAAATTTAGATTAAGGGCTGCAACTAATGAGTATTTTTTTTTATTATTGATAATCCGTCTGCATATACAGAAAAAAATTCTCACACATCCATCAGATGTTAAGATTTTTCAGACCTGCATTAAAAAGATATGTGTTCTGTTTCCAACAAATAAATGTTTTTAAATAATCCTTTAATGTAAACTGTATTCACATGAGTTCCCCACACACCCCACAAGGATTTTTAATTGTATTGATTCCATTTCTGGTCCATGTTGATTCAAAATTCCTAAGTAAAGTGCATTCAAAAGCTCTCCTTATTAAAAGATAAATAAATAAAAAGTGTACATCAAACGAAGTGCACAGCAACTGACCTGGCAGCACGAGAGCTCGTTGCACTGTTGCAGGGGGTGAGGAAGCCGCCGCCGCCGCCGTGGTCCGTCCCGGGTCCGTGACTACTGCTGTACCCGTTGCTGAGCCTGTGCGAGGGGAGGGGGGAAGTGAAAGCCTCTGGGGTCTGGCTGTCTGGAACCGTCCTCACCAGCCCTGAGAGGGGAAGGAGACAGAGGAAAACACACCAGGACACGTGAATAATAGCTTTATATAAGAAGTTGTGCGAGAAATCATACAGGCGGAAGGTGGTAACGCGTCAAGACGATAAAAAAACAAATCACCGCCACCGACAAAGGTTTTCAGTTACAGCATGAATTTAAGGTGAATGTATGGAAAAGGTTAAAGGGGAGAAAACACACAACACCTGGAAATACTTGACCTGCCCTTGTTAACCCGGCCACTTTGATGTTTAGTGACAGTTATACGACCGAGGAGGGTTTAAGGTGAAGTTTATAGGATCCGCGCCTCATCCTGTGTGTAGAGTTAAGTCCTGTTTTCTGCCTACGTAATGACAACATGCCAATTCTACCGACACACCTTTGATTTCGCTGAGAGGGAAAGGAACTGAGCAAACACTCGGGCCAGATGAGGGCATGAGCGCAGAAAGGAGAAAGAGAGAGCGTCCATTGTGTCGTATCGCGGCGCTCTCGGCTTGAGCAATCAACGGCACAATAGGAAAAAATCGTGGGCAGATAAAAGCTCACCCTGTGCCGAGAGCGGCCTGTCGTTGAGTTTGTTGTTGCGGTGCGAGCTCCGTCTTCTGGGCAAACTGGCGGACTCTTTGCATGGTTGCTACGTGGGCGGAAAAGAAAAAAAAAACAGAACTTTAAGCACACAGTGTTTTATAATGAATTCTCATCTGTTCGAAACTAGACCCGAAAGCACTAAAATCAGCTATTCTTTTAAATAAATGCCAAAAAGGTCATGCTTCCATCCTCTCAAATAGATGAATATTTGATGCTTCTCCTAGGCTTTCGTAATATAAGCATGCACGCTGTATCCATGACGACAGGCCGCATACCTGAGGCGGCTTGTGGATGGTCATGGGGGAAATTGACATCATGCAGGGAGCCGAGCTGGTGATGTTCGACCAATCCGTGAGCGGCTTCTTCTCTTTGAGAACCTGTAAGGGCGAAGATCGAAACCCATGACGCAACAAGTTTAAGTGGACGGGGGAAACAGATACAAACAGTTTACACGAACCCGGGGCGGGCGTGGAACAGACGGGGCTGCAGCCGCCGCGTTAGACATACCACATCTGGCTGAGAATGAAAACATGTCTCCACCTCCCAAGCCGGGACTGTAATGAGTTAAAGCAAATTATCATTGCTTCACTATCTTTTTCCCTCCCCGCTTGACTCACAGGCACATGAGCAGTTCAGCGGTGCACGCTGCAACCCCGGTGTGTGGCGTCCCCTCTGCTAGCACACGCCCACGAGGAATGTTAAAAACAGTGGAAATTAAAAAAAAAGCTTTTACACAAGTCAACTCATCTTTGCGTGTTGTTTTAAGCCCAGGATTTCATGGATATCCGAGAGTAAAGCGCTTCCTGCTTTCTATTTACAGAACCATTCAGATGCATTCGTTCCCTACAGCAAACTGTCATTTATTTTTTTCGCTCACACACACACGCAACAACAAGCCTTCACCGTTTAAATTCACAACACACATCTGTTAGGAGGTAAACTGCGTGGCCATATTGTAGTCCTACACACTTGGTCATGCTGTCCTGACACTCTCTCCTCCTCTGTATCGCCACTCCCTTCTGCCCTACCTCCAGCTCTCATTCAGGAGAGCTGTTAAAACTCCACGTTAAGGTGGTTTACTTTCTGACAAAACTATATATAGATATTAACACTCGTCAGCTGTGCAGATTAATTCAAGAGCCTTTTTTTAATTTCCTTTTTTGCTTACCGCTCGCTTCAAGGATGTGAAAGTTCTCCCAGCCTCTGTCCTTCTCACTCATCCACGCTCTCTCCCTCCCTCACACATGTGCACAGACATTCACAAGGGCAGCACCCTCCCCCATGATACTTACTCCTCCCCCTATCCCTTCCTTCCCTTCCTTCCCTCCCTCTCTCTCTCTCTAAAGGCTACCCTCTGGCCTTACTTATATATCACAGCATGGCTTAAATAATTAGTCAGTAAATCACATGCATTCAGAACAGCATGTATAGAAAATAAATCTCATAACATGGAAGTTTTCAACAATTATTCATACTGTAGGAGAGATAAGGTGAGATAATTACTAGTCACTATATGTAGTCCAGGGGGGTAAATGCAAGAATTGTGCATTTTCCTGACATTTCTAACATAGTAAGCACACACAGCGAGGTTCATTTTCAGTTGTGGAGGGAAGTGAGAGATTTGACATCTGAGGACAATAAAAAGCATCTCACTCCCTGGAAGTGTCAGAGCTGCAACGTGGCTGTGTGAACAAAACCTGATGCGGAGGCATTAAAAGGGTGGCCCTTTGTACACTGTTTAAATATTTGTATATATAGTCTGGACCTAATCTCAGTTTGAGCTCTCATGGCGACGCACACATGCAAATAAACACTACTACTGTCAGCACTGAGTGTTCATTTGTGAATCTGAATTAATGATTGCTTTTTTGGTAAATTTTTAGTTTTGACCATGAGCTAAATGCATTTACTTCAATTCGAATGAACTGGAAAATATCTCCCAATGAACAGGTATGCTGATTTAAACCTGGTGGGGTACTGTTGGCCATCTTGGATTTGACCTTAAACCATCCTCAACATCCTCACTACTAATGGGGAATTCTATGTTTAGGACTATTAGTGCATCAGAAATGGCTATTTAGGTTGCATTGCAGGATCATTTTAAACAGACATGTTTGACGACATAAACACTCAGATTTAAATAGTAGTTTCATAGAGTCACAAACAAAAAACAAGCTCAGTACCTTGCATATTCTTAATTCGACACTAGTGAAAAATACAGAACCTATACGATCATACAGATGATTGCTGTGTTGTGACACATTCTATCTGTGTGATAACGACGCAGCATGGCTTAATTAATGACTCAGTAAATCATGTCCTTTCGCAACTATTCATAATAAATACTGATAACACATGGCAGTTTAGGATGCTGGGTACAAGATGTTTTTTACTTTTCTACTTTTCAGTCCTTGTGCACCGCAGGCTTTATATTTCCAAATCACACTTTTGCACATGAACCGTGCTCATAGATACAAGCTTGAGCTGACATCACAAAAAAATCGGTAGAGGTTCGCACATCGGTCTGTACAAGCGAAAGTCAAAAACTTCCAAAAACAATATAAAATACCATTCCACCATCAGCCCGTCGAGCCAGATGAATGCCAACTCTACAGGAAAGTGACAGCTTGTAACACCGAAAAAACAAAAAGTGTATTTTTGGGTTACTGCAGGATCAGGTGATCCTTCTTTTAATTATTAATATAAAAGATATTGATCACCTGAAACTCTAATAATACAATCAGCTGGTGAATTCATCTTTATTTCTCTACTACTGTAATAATATTTCTATATTTTGCCCTAACAAAAGCAAAAACACTGTAGAGAACTTCCAAAGGTTAATTTAAGTTTGCCGCCACATCTACAGTAATCTAGATTATACAGTAGGTGGACTTACACTTATGAACAAATATTCATTAGGAAACAGTAGGAATATTCGATTTCTTACCATTTGACTATGCTGTGTATGCACAAGTTCTCTCTTCTCCTTCTTCAGGGCAGCCAGCTCCCTCTCCTTCTCCCTCTCCATCTCCTTCAGCTGTTTATCCAAATGCTGGACTCGCTCCTGAGAATTCACAACATCAATCTGTTCAGAGTGGAGCCCATATGTTTTCTCCTCCTCAAAAGAAAATGTCACATACTGTGGCCAATTCATGTGGCTGGCCTTCGTTTACTTCTTTTTTTTTTTTTTTTTTGATTTTGCTGATGTGACACTGTGTGTGTTGTGCAAGTGAATGCGGAAACCAAAGGCGAGTTTATCTCCTCAGTCGAGGCACCATGCAAATCACACATCGCTCTGTTTTGCAAGTTAACGACGCACGACAGCGGAGCTGAGAGTGTAACTCAAAGAAACGACGGAAATGATTCAAAGTCAGAAAATGAGAATATGAAGAAGGAAAATAACGAGAGAAGCAGTGAGGCCACAGTGCAGCTGAGTCAACGCTCCTCCATTACAGACAATCACGCTCTTCATCCCTCACTCTGCAGTCCTCCTCCTCCTCCTACATACTCCACCTAATTTAGGAACAATTCTGCAGTATCCTCATCATTTGAGCTTTGCCTCATATGCTCCTGCAGACTCTGGCCTGTCAGAATGCAAACAAAGTCCACACGTCAAAAAATATTACAGCTCTCAAAAGCCACACACACACGCATTTTGGATTTAACATGGGTGAGCAAATCCTCACAAGATAATTTACTGCTTGTGATTTCAGCAAATGGGAATAATTAAATGCTGAATAAAAAGCAAAAGATTAATTGACGTCTTTAAAGAAACAAAGTCAACAACACACAAATATATGATGAGAATGTGAAGTCAGCATTAAAACACACCACTGTCATGTGGGGAACGGTTGTTATTTAATGGATTTTTTTTGTTGTCTTTCGCTTTCAGAAGAAACCCCAGTTTCAAATGGAGAACATATAAATCAACCTGTAAATATAAGTTTACGGCTTTTCTACCAATTTATTTTACTTTATTTTAAGTAATTAAGTGCTATCAAGCCTCTAGAATGTTCTCCCTAATTTGAGTTATATACAGTAGTGTTCATAATGGCAGCAGCAACACACCAGTAAACCAGCAGTAACAATAAAATTAACGTTCTCGAGTGGCCAGCCCATTTAAAACTTGTGGGGTGATGTCAAAAATGCAGTTTTTGAAGAAAAAAAAACAAGAAATGTGAAGCTGAAAAAACCTGTTTTGGGAATTTGGTCGACTCCATGCAACAGAGATGCGAAGCGTGGTTATACAAATAATTGTTAGTTTAGTGATTCACAGGAATGCTAAGTCCTGAAGATATCTAAGTTTATACAGTAAATATTTGACTTTGTAAAGAAAAATACAGATACGTCATTTTTCTTCACATTTAAGATTCAGGATATGACATGCAGTGTTCCTGATGCATCGCTATATAAAAATCATTCTAAGGATTTTGGCTTTACTCACATGGTAAACACACTATTATGTACAACACCACTGTAAGTAAGTATCGCACTATAAAAGACGTCCTGATTATCGTTTTATCCGCGACTGGTGATCAACATTTTCCAAATCCCCTCATGGGTTTTTTATCTTTCCATCTTCTCCGCTGTCTCCCTCCTTTCCTTCCACGGCGGCCTCTGATGTAATTAACTCGCTGGCTGTGCAGACGTCATGTGACGGCGTCAGGGTGACGCTGGCGAGTAAAGAGTTCACCCTCGTGTCACCGTTCGATCGAGGGCGAGAGGAAGGAGGGCAAGTCCTAACCTGCGCTGATAACCATGGACTGTGACAGCAGAAAGAGAGACTGTGCACTACAGGAGTTTATGTGTGCACTGTAACACCGTCCGAACAAGCCGTCTAATGTGGGACTTAAGCGTCCTAAAAAGGTGCAGCGTGTACGATTTAGTGCAATTTAGCAGCATCTAGCGGAACAGGAATGGAATATAATATTCAAAAGAATGTTGTGAGGCGAGAACAGAAATGTTTTCACCAAACTCCCGACAGAAGTATGTTGCTAAACTCATCAAGAGAAAAAAAAAATAAAAACTTTTTAAACAGAAAGAGCAGCCCTCATAAAGGTCACAGAGGCCTTGATGTGTCATCTCACTGTTTACAGTCATGGAATATGACTTTACTTTGCACCATAAGTGTGTCCAGATGGTGCAGAAATTAACAGGAATTGTTTACAGCATGCAATAATCCAGAACACATGTTTCTGACACATGCTTTTTTTGTTGGATTTCCTTAGATTGCAGGATGTTGCTGTTATTTCCTCCACCTGCTCTCTGTATGTAAATCTGAACCCTGCGTGAACCGCGTGACCTGAAGAACGCGTCGGAAGCGGCTGTGAAATTCCTGTTGTGTTGTTCACCTGTGCCGTGTTGACCACGCGCTGCTGACACAGGACTTCCTTCCCCATGTCGCCTTCCTCCGCTCCCTCGTCCTCCTCTTTGTCCGCCGCGGCGTCGTCCTCCTCGTCGAGGCCGCTCTCGCGCTCCAGGACTTGAAACTCCCAGTCCTCAAAGGCCCGAACCGCTGCCTCCATCACCTCTTTCTCCTGCATTAAAGACAAACACCGATCAGTTTAATCAAACCATGAATCCATAATATTGTAGATTAAAAAAAAGACAATTACATGCATGATAATATAGTGGTACTAGATTGTTATTTATTGTTACTATTTAAGGGAGAACATTATATTTTCTGGAATGTAATTCTTGGAATGTAAAATGTTTTTTGTATGAAAATAGTGATATTCCTGATGTGTCATACATCCATTTCTTGGAATTAGCTCCTTTAAATCAACAATATAATAAAAAAGATAAATTGAATTCTTTCTCAACCTCAACATTACAATATCAAAATAGCTAATAATTTAAAGATTATCTCCGGATTGAAGTCAGAGGCTCTGGTTAAACCTCATCCAGACAAAAATAAACAAATGACATGGCCTTTGCTAACTGTTTTTTTTTAAAGCCTGGGAAATAATGAGACGGAGTCGAGAACCGTGCACGTATATAATAACAGTGACCGTTCCAGGTCAAAGTAAAAAACCTGTGCAGCCTGATTATTTCCAAATTCCAAATACCTGCTGTCTTGTTCTTGTGCAGTGTGTTTTTAAAGTAGTGTTTGTGAGCTTTTCTCTGTGAAGCAATCTGTGACAAACCCGTTTCTCCGTCCAAATGAATCCGACATGTCAACATGAAGCTACAATCTGTGGCTGCACTGGGCTAAACCACTCATTAGATGCTGCTTTTGAAACAAGGCACATCCTGTCCTGTCACATTCACAGGCAACAACACACATCCTACAGTGTGTACTGTGTGTGTGTGTCTGGCCCATCAGGTCAAACAGGTCCTGAACAATCACACAGTGTTTAACCAGAAAGCAACGTTGCATATACACGTCTGAGAGGATCAAGTTGCAGTTTTTGTTTTGTGTTTTTTGTACTGCTGCCATCAAGATAAGTTACTGCATTTCATGTTCAGTATCTTATTCAATAAAGCAGATGAGCAAGATCAGATCCTCCCCCATGACTTAGAGAAAGCAGCGTCGATCCAAGTTTTAATTTTTGGTTGAATTTGCATAGAAAACTACTACTTGAAAAAAAAAAAAAAAACTACATTCATGAGTTTCTTAATATGATTTACAACCAAATCTGTCTCAAATTCTGGAAATAGAATTGGATTATTTTCTGCACCGGTTTTGACTCCTAACCAAATCCTTTCTAATCTGATTCTGTGTCTAGATGATATCAGCTGGGCCAGTTAGAGTAGCACAATTTCTAGGAAGCTTAGAACTTTCCGTGCAAACATATGGAAACCATTGTTTAGTTTTTGTTTCCATCCACGTTGCCGCGCAGTGACACGGCTCCATACGCCACATCTGCCATCAAACCACCCACCTGCTGCAGCTGCAGCGTTCTCCGCTCCCGCTGGCTCTCCGGCTGACTGGGGATCAGCCTCTCCTTCTCCTCGCACCTCCTCCTCAGCTCCTCCACCCGGCTCCTCTCCTCCTCCAGACGCTCGCGCTCCTGCAGTCACAGGGACATTACGAGAAAACGCGAGTGAGGCATGAGCGCAGTCATCCGTCTGATTTGCAAAAGCAGAACAAAAAAAAACTATTTCAAAAGAGAAGAGAAGTCGATTCTTAAGAGGATGAGTGGAGATGTTTATCTTAAAACCAGCTCTGTAACCCTCACATCAAACATTCCTTTTCATGGGAATTTACTTGTCGTGGATAATCTTGTGTTAATGTTAGTTCCACCATTACTGAGCCCACAAGTTCTACAGGTAAATTTCTTAATCTGACTTGTTCAGTTGTGATCCCCATGGGAAGTCTTTAAAAGGATAGATCAGCACATCTTAATCTTCATTGTCTCCAACAAAGAAATTCAGTCAGAAATCATAAAGACAGAAAAAAACATGACATATAACATCATGATCATATGCGTCTGTAACAGTGAGAAACAAAATGCCTGCTACTTGTTCTGTCACATAAAGTGTGTTCCTCTCACCTTTTGTCTGTTGCTGTGTCTGTGCCTCTGCCGCTGTCCGGCCTCCTGCTGCAGAGCCTTCAGCTTCTGTGTGGACGTGTGCAGCCGGTCCCTCTCCGTCTGCAGCTCTCCCTGCAGCAAGGCGATCTCCAGCTGCAGCTGAACGGACCAGAGACGCCGGCGATGTGAATCACAGTGACCAGTGCTCCGACGAGTCAGAGACATGCATTCCTTTACCATGACTTGTGTGGCTTGGTAATGTTGTGGAGATTTTAAAATGTGCCGACCTCAGCAGAAAGCAAAAGGAGATCATTTTTTCAGCTGTGCATTAAACCACACTAAACGGTTTGATTTATTCATACATAAATACACGCTAATTTAGTCGAGAGCTCTATTTAAAATTATTTTCAATAATTGTTAATCATCTGCAGACTATTTTCACTAATTGATTCATTCTTGAAAGGAATAGTCTCCTGCGATTCCTTTTTGTAAAAATATTAATGTTCTTCAACAGTAATCAGTGAAATAATATTTTTAAGACATGAAGAAAGCTGTAAGGAGCAGGGTCAAAAAAGGGACAACCAGTCAAAGGTGACCCTTCAAAAATGTCCGTAATGACTGTCATGTAATGGCCAAACTGCCTAAACAACATGCATGCAATAATTCAAATGTCACTGCCATTCCTGATTTCGTAAAGGGTGTTGCTTAAATCTGATTTGGGGAGGAAAAAAAAAAAAACCTTGGCATCGACAGCTCCTTTAAGTCACAATTTCATAATGCTGAATGTCACATCTTTAAATTGATTGAGAAAAAATATCAAATCAACTAATCAACTAATTGCTACAGGCCTATTTTATTCCAAGATCTGCAGAACAATTTGCAAAATGAAATGAGTCGTGTCCTTTATCAGATAATTTGTGTTTTTGTGGCATTTGATGATCGGGTGAGAATCAGCATCCCCTCACCTCAATCTTTAGCTCCTCCTTTTGTTGGTCGATCTCTGCGATTCGCTTTTGGATCATTGATGGCGATGGCAGATTCCTCAGGGAGCCCACTTCCAACTTTTTAACACAAGACTGAAAACAAGGGATGGAGGACATTAAAGGAGGTAAATGCAAACTTTAAAGCACTAAAGACACTTGTTTCATTCAGTTTTTTTTCTTCTTTTTGCTTCACAGCTGGTTTCATATGCCTCCTCCTCATTGTTTGACATGACGAGAGCTGCACAAGTTGCAATCACATCATCATCATCATCATCATCATCATCGTCATCTACAGTGATCAGACATCTAAAATTATTCGGAATAGTCCTGAAATCTAAGGGGTTGTCCCGAATTAGGCCTTAAATGTCCTGAAAACTACACTCAGACAGAATACTGTGAATACAGAAGAGTTATTTTATAATAAAGATTGTAAAGAGGTTGGATGATCTTTGTTGCTGCGATGGTTCAATTGCACTCGGAAAACAGAAAGATCTGAGTTGGAAATTCCGACTTCGGAAAAATGCGTTTCATTGTATAAATTTGGAAGACATGTTTGTTGGTTACTTGAGGGGACGAGAGAAAAAGAAACGCCACGCGCTGTAAGTATAACAACTAACACTCTTTAATGCAGCAGTGCAATTGAACACAGCATAAGTGGCTGCTATGGCTAAAATGTATTAATTTCTCAATTATTTTTATGTTCTAGGCATATTTTCATTCATTCGAACACAAACAGAAATGCTGAAAAGTTAAAAAATAAAATAAAAAATACACCATCGCAATTTCAGCCAATCTGATCGTCATCATCATCACCGCCGTTCCTCATCATCACACTCACCTTCTCACTCTCCGTGCTGCTGCTCTCGGTGTCCGACTCTGCGCCCGAGGAGGCGGGACTTTGACCTCCAGCCACTCTGGTGACCCACGGCGACCGCAGCCCCTGCTGCCACTGGCTCCTGGAGCTCTCCATGTTATGTTGAGGCATTTCTGAAGAACCGATACAAGGGAGGCGGTTTAATGAAAGGCAATGGTGGGGGGGAGTGGAGTGAAGGGGGTGGGTGGGGGGGTCTAACCGACTTTAGTGAATATTGCGGTAATCTAATCTGTTACACGGTAGAAGGCGTATGAGGTATCAGGTGACGGTTCACAGAGGGGACATCACAGCACTTTAAAAACACAGAGACCAGGCTGAGATGAAGAAAACAGTTCACAGTGGAGAGGAAGCAACGGTGAAATGGATAACGGAGGAAATGGTTTGTGGTTGCGTTTGAGGGTCGCTCTCAGTGAAGAACTGGCACGTGTGGACACCAGCGTTATGGAATAATATTTTTCGTCCTGTTTGAGGCTTTTTTTGACGTGCATCAGAAACAAGAACAATCAAACAATGGAATACTACGAGGAGAAACTGACCCACATATAGGTTACATACATACGTTGAGTTCACATCAAAATATACTTTAAGTACTTTTACATTGTTCATGTTCATATTCATGTGCATTTACCCGAGAAAGTACTTTCCCAACATTGGGGCAATATTTCACCTCAAAAGGCCTATATTATCCTTGTCTTTATTCTTTTTTGCCCTTTAGTCCTTATTCGTGTGGTCGCGCTTCACACAAAAACATGCATGAATCAGGGGGAAAAATTGTGGGAAAATACTTTTGATTCATAACGTCCAACCATCCTCCCTTGCCCATCAAGGTCTTATTAGGCTGCAGGGAACGGAGGCAGAGTGGAAGCACCGAGATAAATATATATATAGGCCAGATAATTATGAGTGAGGGCTTCCAAACAACAACCGGCACTGAGAGAGAGAAAAAGAGAGAGAGACAGGGGCAGGAAGTGAGGTGTAAGATGTCACAGGCCGGCGTCTCGTTTCCCAAAGATGCAGTCATCAAGCTGCACAAAAAAGCAGCTGGATGGATGAAGAACGAGGATATTTCTCATTTCAACATTAAATTGGAAGGAAGTGTTGACTCACTGGTGAGCCACCATGTTTACTGGTGGATCATCAACATCAATAAACTTGCATGAAGTCTGCAACAATAACACACACCAGACTTTTGCTCATAAAAAAAAACAAAGTCTCTATGGTCTAAATACAGAAGGAAGTTAATTCATCCATAATTAGACACCATTACAACATAGTATAAATCTATTGTTTTAGCTCACGGACTACAGAGACTTTAACTCAACTGGCCATCAGCTACTGTAAAAGGCAGCTGATGCTGACAGCTGACATGAGTTGAAAGGAAAAAGGGGACTCATTAATGGGCAATGAGTCACGTTTGTTTTCACAGAGCATATGATACAGATAAAAAGGCCCATGTCATAAAAAGCTACTAAAAATATAAATACTGTATATACACATTTTCCATGGACATAAAAACACTGACATGAAAAAAAAATGAAAAAGGACTCCGATTTTCTAAACGGAAGAGTTTGGTTTAAAGCCCTGTGCTGTAAATATAATGTTCTCCGTTCTTAGAAAATGCTGACCACTGTAGTAAATGAGGTTTCCTTGCAACAAGGCCAGTTGTGGAAAGGCTTCCAATAGCGGCAAGTGAAGAAAAATAACCAGACAAAAAAAAAAGGCAAATGCACTGAATTCCCGTGTGTTCAAAATAAGATGTTGCATGATATAAAACCTGCTTTAGAAAGTTCCATAATGTTCACTTTTCCTGTATTTTATTTGAAGTTGCAAAATCCATAACAAGTTCTATTTGGCTTTAAGAATCTTAAATCATCTCAATATAGTTTTACGTCTCCTCTGTCAAGTTCTAGAGAACCTAGTACTTCTTGTACTATGTTATGGGACCTTTAAGAGAAGTGTGACTATTATACTAGATAATACTAGTAGTACTGTTTACAGTAACATCACAACAATCAGATATTTTATGTAAGGATGCTGTGTAGGATTCTTTTTTAAAATCTGATATTTTAAATGTTTTTCACAATATGAACGCCTGAAAACCCAAGCCTCATTTCACTGCTCACTCACTCTAAGATGTTTTGCTGGCGTGTTGTAACAAATCTTTATGGAGAAGCAGAGTTCAGTTTTTATGTTCCACGTATCTGGAACAAAGTCCCCGAAAACTGTTGCAATTCGCTGCACTTGTTTTAACTCAAGAATGCAGAGAAAATAAGCGAAACATAAAATACTGTTTGTGTAAAAAAAAAAGGTTTCGCACCTTTGCTTCAGTACTTTATGAGAATGAAATATAATAGTTGACCACTCTATTGATACCGTTTGTCTGACGCGGTCAATTCCAATGTGTGCTACGGCAATCTGACCTCTAGCTTAAGTCCAGTGTCCAGTCTGATAAACTATCACACTGAGGCTAAATGAGAGAGAGGGAATTTCAGGAGTAAAGTTCATGCTTACATGTTAAAAAAAAAAAAAAAGTGTGAGAAAGCAAGAGGAGCATCTGCTATTGATGTAAACATCAGCAAATGCAGATGAGGAAAAGAAAGCAAAGCTCAGCCCGAGCATAAGATCAAAAAAAAACTAAATACAGTTTGTACTCGAAATAATTGGACTTGATTGCAGGGCAGGGCGGCACCTCTGGAGAATAAGATAGCAGCGCACGAACAGACGGCAGTTCTCCATCAAGTGTGCACAGCATGTCATGTCACGACTATCCAGACTTGGATGCATAACCCTCAACACTCAGATACTAAAGGACCTGAAGACTCTGGATCAGTCTGCAGTGCTAATTTTCAACCGCAGATGAGCAATAACCAGCAATAGCTGACACATGAAAACACACACACACACACACACACACACACACACATAAGGGAGTTATGTGTTCGACAAACATGACAAGCTGAGAGGAGAAGAATGCTACACATTATCTCACCATGTGCACAAATTATTTCACTGTGAGGCCCCAATGTGACGTGTCAGTGAACTCCACTCAGTGGCTTGTGCATCTGATCTCCACTAACCCAAATAAAAGTCAGTCAATACACACTCCAGTAAAGTCCACTACATTCTTGAATTTATGCCAAATTTTTGCTTCATTTTTTTTTTTTTTTGCCGGTACCATACGCAGAAACACAGACATGCTGCCATCTCCGTGGACAGACTGATGGATTTGAACCGGATCATTTCATTAGCTTCCACGTTGCTGGCTATCTGAACATCAGAGATGCAGACTGAAGTAGACCATTCAGCGGCCGCCTATAAATATGTTAGAACATATATGAGATCAATTCCAAGATTACAAGATTTTTCTCGCTCCTTTTAACAAGATAACATTTGGTATGATAATGATATTACGGCATCTTAAGGGGGACATACCGATGCAATCGTCCTTTTAAAAAGAAAACATCTGGAATGGTGAGGATATTGCAGCATATTAGGAGGACATACCAATGCAATCATCCTTTGAGAGAAAAAAAAGGTATGATGATAATATTATTACAGCATATTAAGAGGACTGACATACCAATGAAATAGTTGGCATTTTTCGACAGAAACAGGTCATAATGAGGTAAAATGTCTTTGTGAGATGAACATATCCTGTTCTGAGCTGATTCTGGTTCGTCGGAGTGTCAGCGACATGCTAGTAAATCAGCGGTTATATCATCCACGTTCAACAGCGTGAACTCAAATTGAGCGGAGAGGAGAGTTTTCACATGACAATAGCGATGTACTTTGCGTAGATGAGTGCTATGTCCTGCAGTCTTTGCAACATGTCAGCATGTTGTCAGCGTGAATGCTTACAAAATGAAATGGTTCTGGTTCCGGGAGATGAAAAAAAAGAAAAACCCTAGCAGCTAAACAGAAGCACTCTGAGATGCCTTCGTCCCCATCAGGACCCCCTGCTCATTGGGGAGTGACTAAAAAGGAAAAAAAAAAAAAAAAACGGGGCTATGCATTGTGCATGCATTCAACAATAAAGTCAACACTGACAATGGCTATATTCCACTAGCAAGATACAGGACAAAGAAGCTCTGACAGTGGCATGTTTTGTGTGTGTGTGTGTGTGTGTGTGTGTGTGCTGATTACAGCCTGTCACTATGCATTCAATGCATGAGCCCTATAGGAAAAATGTCACACATGCAGCGCGTGAGCTAAACTGTCCTGTAAAGAGGGGGGCAGCATACAATGACTGAATTAATGCACAGAGGCTGGGCGTACAGGTCGAGAAGTCACTTTCAGGTCACTATAGCCTATATTTTTTTTGTAGAATTGACTTATGTGGCAAGGCTGAGTGATATCAATCACTTTCTGATAAATAAATGTGACAATAACTGTAGCTCGTACAAAGTACAATCAAATTACATCAACAACTGCATCAACACTGAACTGCAAAATAAGTAATCACTACAATATTAGCCTTTTTACTCTCAGTTTAATGATTGACTGGAATAATGACCTTTTTTCTTTTTAAAGGAAAGTGACCTGACCCAGCATTGACAGGGTCTAATCTCTGGGTTACAGTGTAAACAGCAGACACGGGGACACGGAGAGCTGTGTTAGCTCTGCGGGCTGAAGCAGAATTTCCAAATTGGCACAATGTGAGAAAGACTGATCTCACCAAAAAAACATTTAGTTTTCAGTTTTAACTGACCAGAAACAGAGCGACCGAAAAAAAAGGCCAGAACTGTACTCTGGAACTCGACTTGATGAGAGGTTTCATTGACTTAAACGGAGCATTCGTGAGTTGCAGAAGTAGCCATGTTCACCATGACATACATTTACCGTGACCTTGACCTACATTATACTGCACTATAATAGAATACACTCCTTTGCTCTGGGTACTGTGGCATGAAACAGAACAGCGGGGAATCACACGACATAACACTCAACTGTAAGTGGTTGTCTCTCATTTGGAGAAAGCATATGATCAAAACCAGCTTTTAAGTCGAGTCAGACAACGTACATGTCCTTTACAGGGCACAATTACAGGCTGTGGCTTCAATGAAATAGATCAATCTCCGGGGCTTTGAAGCCTTTTTATGCAATAGCAGCACTGACATCACCACATCACTATCTTATCCACACAAGGTTTCCAGAGAACAGGAAGTCATTTTCTTTGTTTTTATTGTCAAAACGAAGGCACAAATAGATGCATGTGGAAGTTTCAAGTTTTGCTGCTGCCTTGTTGAGGCTCAACTGCACTTTGGCTCCAACCACAATGGGATTTTTTTTTTTTTTTTTAAAGAGAGAAGAACAACATATTGCTCTCATTCCAGAGGAATAAAAGGCTGATCGTTTAAACTGCAGGTTGGGGGGAAAAAAAAAAATGTTTTTGGCTGTTTGAGTTTATATTGTGTTCACCAGCATTCAACTGTTTATGGGAGATTGAATTAGATTAGATTAGAAAAAGATTACGGTTGACACCTTTATGTTCCTATCTAGACTTGCATTTTCTCGGGTGTAAATCTCCTGACTCCGCTTCTTTTAGAAATTGATGACCAGCTTACTCGGATTGTATGCCGCTTCTGACTGGTGAGCTGGGCCGGGTGGTAGAGAGGTGGCATACACGTGTAAAATAGTTGATGAAAACAAAACCTGGGTTAGGAATAACAGCATATAAATCACAGCTTTGCGATTTTCAATCTAAAACAAAAACTCATTGAGGCCTACCGATTTGTATGTGCAAGAAAATTATCAAATATTTAAAGTGTATCGTAAGCAGGAAGTTTTTAAAAGGAAAAAAAAACTGGCAGCTCACATAGATTTTTTTCTTAGCTGTGTTTGACAATCTCCTGTCGTTACTCCTCCAGTGACAGTGAAGGGGTTATGAGGTTACGGTACCAGGTTCTGAATGGTATTTGGTAAAAGTGCGTAATGACGGAAGGTTCTCTGTTTTTTTATCTAACAACGTGAAAGTTTGTTTATACAGTGATAGGATCCGAGCTAGAGTTATTGGCATTTGACCAGCAGTTTATTAAGTAGTATGAGGGGGAAAAAACATGTTTAGCAGCTCCTGTGAACGTATGATTTCTGAGACGCCAAAAGGTTCACCAAAGTAATGTTGATGTTCCAACAGATTTTTAACATGAGGTGATATTCAATCGCAATGGTCAGATACTTGTATTCATTAACAATTTGAAATTCTCTGTCTGAAAAGTGGTTTCTGTGCATGTTTTGTTTGTTTTGGTGATGACTATGGCAACAGATTTAGAGATGCTGAGATGTAAGCAGCACTTATGTAACCAGAGAGTTTTGCAGCGGCATCAAAAGTGTTTTTTTTTTTACCCTTCACAAAAATGTAAGACAATATCTAATAGAGTCTTGGTGCACACACATGGTAAGTCATTTATACACAGACTGAGGAGAAATGGCCCTAAGAATGATCCTTGAGGAATGCAAGTGCCATCTCCAGTGATTGCAATATTTAAGCCTAAACACTATAGTACATGATTCCAGAAGTTGATTTGGTTACAGCATATCCCTTACATGCCAAACGACAAGCCCACCCTTCCACTGGGCTTCCTTTGTGGTCACTTTGAAAGATGTCAAAAGCAGACACATCGAAAGCAGCACATGGCGAGTTTCCGTCGAGCCAGGATTCACTTATCCCTAAGTAGTGAAAATTAGATTCAAGCAGCAGATGTTGCACTTGGTCACATTTAGAGAGAATAATTTCTATAAAATTATCTAAGGAGATGACGTCAGTTGGAAATGTCTCACAGTTACTTCAATGGCAGCTTTACCTGCAAAATATTGCTTGGACCCCTCCATTCTTGCATACAGGCATCAGTCTCACAGAATTTAACAAACATCAAACTTCCTTTTAAGCCTGAGCTGGAAAATGAGGAGAAATCCATAGCAGAGGAAACTGAGCTGATTTCTGCACTACAAGAAGCTTAGTTGACAGGGTTTTATTGCACCAGAGAAATGAGTGTAGTTGTAGTCGTGTCACTCCTCTGCTCCATGGAGGGGCTAAGAGGAAAGGAAATGGCATAACCAGAAATGACAGAAAAACACAGTAGAGACTATGTTCATTCATTTCATTGACCTAACTGTTGTGCACTTCTCTTCTTCTGTCGACTATGTTTTGGTGTGAATTCTGTTTGCATATGGAGCTCAGCAGGGGAGAGACAAGGAAACTACACTCCTGTCATTCATTTATTATTATTTATCCTGTTGAACGCATCACATCACACATCGTTTTGCTGCCTTTTCTACAGACACTGGTTAACCACTTCCAGATGTGGTCTGAGTGATCAGAATTCAGTACATCCTCACTGCCGCTTGAGCATGTTCACACCTGTATTTTAAGAGGTTAACATGAAGCGTGCACAGGGCCTCTGTTTAAGTCGTCTCCAGGGGCCGGTTTCAACAGCTGGGCGTTAAAAGTTGGGCGTAACCCAGCACAGGCCTTAGATACATCCAGTTTATCATAGATGTTACCACCTGTTGAACCGGCTAAAACTACGATGCACATCCACACCGACCCATTCTACTACATTGGTAGTTGCCGAGCCATTCGCGTTGCCACGGTTACAAAACGAACACCAAGCGAACAGATTGGAAACATCCAGTGAGCGGAAGAAATGGGAATTGTGTTTGCATATTTTAGCATCCAAACAAAACCATGACATGACTGATAAGAAAAGAGGACAAATAACAGTACCAAACTAGACTCTATTAAAATTTCTATCAGTTTAATATTAAAAAAAGTGTATTGCAAACGTGCAAACTATATGTAGCTTGAGGTGCATTGTACTCCATGCAAAGTCTTACAACCAGGGAATACGTCCCCTACAACCGGCCCTAGAACCGCAAGAAGTTTTTTTTTTAGGATTTAAATCATGCAAAAATATTCCAGCAGAACCCTGTAATACTGCAAGCTCATGTAGACTTAAACCAGGCTTATGCAGCTAATACAGAGATGAAAGAACACTGTGAGAAATCACACTTAGCAATCCTGCTGCCGTTTGTCGCTCTGGCACCGACACCGGTTCAACTGCACCGACAGAGATTTGTTTTAGCCTCCGCGAATCTCTGGCAGTGGTGATCCAATAATGACAGCCCAGGACGAAGGGCTCAGACACAGATTTGTCCAGTGGCCGGTCAAAACAAGGCAATGAGTGTGTGAGAAAGGGAACAACTCCCCAGACAGAAAAAAAACCTTCCTACCCACAGCAAGCTGCCCTCCCACCCCACTGTGTTTACCTTGTACATGCTGATAGACAAGATAAAAAGGCTGCGATATCCCAGGGTCATTGTAAACAAAAGGGGAATTTGTGTAAACTGAGGTTATTATCATGGGACATAAAAGTAGCAGCAGTTGAGCTCAAAGACAGTGAATATTTTCACAGATAAGGAATGAATCACCATAATTGTGCAGGTCTGTATTTGGGCCAAAGGTTGAATTCAAAACATTGATTTTGAGCTTTCACTTAGTCACATGCCAGAAGAACTACATTTGTCTCAATGCATTCAGCATCAGGAAACGAAAGATTTTTAACTCCTCTTTTATTGTAGAAAGAGATTTGTTATGAGGAGGACCGGCTGTTATGTGTTTTAAAAAAAATCTCTGCACACAGCCCATAGTCAGAAACAGCGACTTTACACAAACAATCAGGACTTTCCTATAGCATAGTTGTGATGTCACAAGTATACAACCACCACCCGCCCATCAATCAAATGGACCAATCAGAGGAGAGGCTCATAATATGAATGAGACCAAAACAAAACGACCTGTTGAATCTGTTAAAGTGAAAGAGGATTATTGGTTAATCCTAAAATATACGTTGTTAGTGGCATCGACATTAAAATTAAACACAGGAAACGTGTAGAACCTTTAAATATGAAGTAGTAATACTATATCTTCCCATGTCAAGAAGCGAACTACTAAATGTTTTCCCCCCATATCACAACAGGAAATACACAAACTGGAACTTTGTAGGTTGAAATGACTCAAGCAAAGCGAATTTATGAAAAGGACAACCCTTACCTGGAAATGTCTCTTCCCGACCTTTAAAAAAAAAAGACGAATGACGCGGCTCCTTTCACATTTGTAGCAAAGTCGGGTGAAACTCGGAACGTCACTTCGCCGAAGTTTTGGAGTTTTTATTTTTTTATTTTTACGCTCTTTCACTTTCAGACGCGTAAAGCTGCTCTTTTACTAACTCACTAATTATCTCCACTACTTTTTTTTTCTTTTCCCCCCTCCATTCTCCGCGTTATCTCCACCTGGTTTGATTCAATCGTTCCCGGCAGAAGTGACAGATCTGCGTGAAAAGCGGCTCGTTGGCGTCAACAGGTGAGATTGAGTCGAGAAGCACGCGCGGCGACGGAGGGGGGAGGGGGGAGGAAGAGGAGGAGGAGGAGGAGGAAGAGGAGGCGGGTTCCGACTAGCTTACTAATAAAAAAAAAAAGTCCGAACAAGCCTCACCGCACGGTTCGTGAGTCCAGCTCGGGTCCCGGGCTGAAACGGGGGTTCTATTCTGGGAGCTGACGGGGCTTCCTCCGGCAGCTCAAGCCGCTCAGCAGCGCTCTGACCCGGGCAGGCTGCCAGCGACGCCGCGCTGTGGACGGCTCCGTCCGCTTACACAGCACAGGGGGGTGTTTTCATATTTAAAGCCGGTGTTAGCTCCACACAAGGAGAAGGCTCTTGGGAAGTCACGTCTGAGCAGAGGAGCAGCTTTCGCTTGTTGTGGTTCCTATTTACGGGCCTGTTGTCAGCAGGGAAAAGTACCTGAAGTACTGTACTCCAGTACTTGAGTAGCTTATTTCCGTTTGATAGTACGCTATGACATTGTACTTTCAACTCCACCACGTTTATTTGATGGGATTTAAATACTTTTCAGGTGTATATATATTTTAAATATTTTACATAAAGTGAATATACTTCCCCCTTATTGTCTCTCCCTATAAATATATCTATATATGACGTCAACAATGTAATGTGGTGCAACCCTAAAAACGTGGTAACAGATAGTTAAACTCTCTTTAAAAAATGCACTATTTTTATATTCCAGGTAGAATAATTAAAAAAAAGGCCTCTTAAATCATTATTAATATATTATATAACCTATATATATATTAGGTCACTTTAACGCTGACCTTTTTTGTTTACAACTGTGTTGTAATGTATGTATAATATGATTGAGTGTGTGGGTGAGGATGTATGTATAATGTATGTGTGTGTGTGCGTGTATGTAAGATAAAGTGTGTATGTAGGTATGTTTGTGGATAGACACGTGTGTTTGAAACTGTGTAGTCTCAAATAGAGTTTGTAGGCACTATTACGTATTTGTCTTGTCCATACTGTGCTGTAACAGTTGTGTGTATCACCAATTGCTCTCGGTGGATTGTGTCTCGTATCACTATGTACTGTGTATATGGCTGAAATGATAATAAAACCCTACTTGACTTGACTTGACTTGATATATATATATATATATATATATATATATATATATATATATATATATATAATATGTATCATATAAAGTGCATCATAACTTTATTTCTGTAGAATACAACCTCACCACTCCAACCCTTGTGGTAATATAAATATGATTTGTTACACCGTGACTTTCATGGGTGTGTGACTTACTACTATTAGAAATCCCATGACCTGGACCACTGAGAATAGTACATACACAAAGTGCTCTAACACTACCACAAACACTAAGTCCCTATGGCAGTCTTATATTGATCCCAGATTAAAATACCATCAAGTATTAGACAGTCACTATACAATTAGCATTGAGAAACACTACTGTAAATTCCTGTAGAACCTGTGTTACTTAGTGATAGTGCAAGATTTAGGAATAGCAATGCACATTACACAACACATTGGTGATATTATGTGAGCTCAAAAGTTTGGAACAGCACATATAGGCGACACTTTAAATTCCTATACAGGAGTCTTCTTCTTTAAGGTCTGCTGGGCTAAATTGTCTCTCTTCGCTCTGAGTGCTTTATCACCCTGCCTGGCCTCTTTACAGCTCTTTCTGAATGAGCTGATAGTGTAATAGATTCTTTCCAGTGACATGTGGCCGGTGTGGGAGAGAATGGGCAGCAGGTTCGTGGTGGCGCGGTGTGAGCGGTCTAGAGACAGAGACAGAAAGAAAGCTGGCAGATGGGTGACACAGACTGGGTGAAAGGACAGCTGGCACCTCCACTCCCGAGCAGCGGCGAAAACAGCAACAGGAGAATAGAAGTGTTTTATGTGGGGAAATCAATGCTCCAGTAAAGCAACATATCTCCAGCAACGGTCACACACACACTCCCCTTTTTGGTAGAAAAAAAAACAATATGGGTGGTTGTTGGTGAATACAGTAGGTGAGGCAATGTGCCCATCCCATAATGTTATTTATCTCAAGCGCTGACAGACAGCTGGTAGGCGGGGTGTGTGTATGTGTGTTCTTAGACAAGTCTTCTTCTATAACAAAGTACCTGTGCATTGTATTTCACTGCCGATACATTTCTTTATTGACCTATAACAATAAGAAGTGCAGCTGGAGTCAGATTAATTACAGCAGACTAGAATACTGTCTGTCTCGACAATATAGACCTAATATAGATGCACAAATTCAACTTTTTGATGCCGTTTCAGATACCTCAACCCACAGTTTCTGTCAATACCACACACGGATCTCATATATTATTTGACAGCTCACTGCAAGACACTCACCACCAGTGGAGGTCTGATTCAGTCCGATGTGGTCCGTTCAGTGGCATTCACTTACAGTCGCAATTCAAATTAGGTTCGAGATTTGTGATAAATGGAGTCCAAGTGCTTCGCTTGCTTACAAGGGGCAGTTACTTTTTCCATGTTCTGTGAGAAGATTTAAACAGTGATTGATGTTTACTGTTGGTTTGGTTTTCCAGTTTATACAGATGACTTTCTTGGGAATAGCTAAGGCAACCAGTGTGGGTTTTGTGTGTTTCAGTGGAAGTTCAACTAAGAATAAATCCATGTATGCATATTGAGGGCGAGACTGAATACTGCAATGCATTACTGCGGGCAGCTTCTGTATTACCTTAACCCAAAAGAGTTGTATTTCCATTAGTTGTAGATATACATCCCAATCGTTTAAAGTTGAATTCTGCAGGCCTGCATACAAAAGCTGGTGTCAGTGGGTAAAGATATATATTTTCAATGTGAACCTACTTTTAATTATGATATAGACACTATTTAACAAATCATCATGTTTGATCAACTGATCATGTTTTATGTTTTACTTTTGTACAATAATTGCAGTAGATGCATTCCACATGAGGCAACTTATGCTAAGTGGTGTGCTGTGACTGAATGAATGTAACCAAGTGAAACAGAGTTCTATAATGGCATTCACAAAAAATGGATTTAATGTGGATCAGTCACAACATGGCCAATCTGCTTCCTGGCAAGAGTAGACGTCTGAGGAGGAACTGGTACTGGCCCTCAAAATTTAACGATCAGTTGCGCAAAATCATACAGGATACTATCACATAAAAGTTGCACGGCAGAGTGGCTGAGTCAGAGGTAGACACTCCCAAACAAAACCTGTCTTACTGGTAACACTGGTGAGCCGATAAACACCAACAGAGCAGCACATTCAAGACATCTGGAAATCCAGAAGCAGACTCCTCTGTGTTCATACATTGGTGTGGATGGTCTTCGTCATGTCCTACCGCGATAACGAGACACCCTTGTCTAGACATCCAGAGAAATAGCTGACAACACAAACATGGAAATGAAATGTTATCAACTTTCGTAATGGAAACTTGGCCCTGAAGTAACTCTGAATGCAAATGGTAGGTTCATTTTCCTGCTATGCAAAAAATAAAAAGCGGAGGCTGGCAGCAGTCTGGGTGGTGTGTGTGTGTGTGTGGAGAGTCCAGAAAGACTGGACAGGCTGTGTGGGAGAACTTAATTATCCAAGTTAAGCATTCATGAATACTAAACCAAAGCTTGAATGGAACATTCCTATCTGAACTTTATTCTCGTAAATTTCCTCCCCAATTCTGCTATTAATAAAAACCCAGATAGACAAAAGGTTGCTCACATTCCAATTTAATTAAAATACAAAAAACAATTTCCTCACATACCTTATGTACTGATTCGTAAAATAGCTCTTTATTTTAAGCATGAACAACATCAAAGTCTGTGCTTTGAATGACAAAAAAGCTAGTCAAATATACATCTTTAAATGTACAATATACTGTACATAAATACAATAAAGCACTTAGTGGTTAATGCTGCTGAGACAAAAATTCGTAATGGTTCATTATTTTGCTATGATGTGGTTGATATGATTAAAAAACTCCCTTCTGCGGGACATTTCAAACTTCATGTATTCCACAAACCAGATTAGCGGGCACTGCAATATCTGTGAAGACAGAAGAAAAACAGACTGTTTTCAGTAGCAGAAGTGTGATAATAAGCAAGAAATTTCAATCATCTGCGTGCGAGAGGTATCAAAGCCTGTAATGATAATTTGGCACAGGAATCAGAACTCTGGTGGTTGGAATGTAGAAGAAAGGCGTGTGTTAGGGTCAGCGTGTTCGAATACCTATTTTAGCCGGCCTTTTGAGGTTAAGATTGTTCATGATGTCTACAAACTCCTCCAGGCTCTTGGTCAAGCGCCGGTTAAACTGGCGCTCCTCACCCACCGTAGACACCGTCTGACCTGGTACACAAAGACAGATTCAGCACGATGTGCCGTCTATGGTGGACGTGGACTTAATGTTTGTCAGCTGTTGAACAACAGTCGTCACTCAAAGCAAATATTAGTTTCAGAACAGAGAAATCACATGGTGATGGCAGACATGGTAACAAGTGACCTATTAACAGCTGCACACCAATATATCAGTACACTCGGTATCATCAAACTGGCTTTAATATCATTTTTAAAGCTGATACTTGACAGATAATTATGGCGTTTAACTGATCTTTTAGAAAGCTGCAACAGGGTGAAACTATAAAAAGGTACCATCAGGAGAGGCATATCTAAAAGGTCTGATCTATTTGCATTTGCACAAACACCCTCGCAAGATGTGCATCTTGCTGCTATGTAGGAGAAAAATACTGGCTTTACTTTTTCTATTAAGTGATTAAAATCAGTGATTGCAAAAGATGTGATATAAAATGTCAAGATGTGCAAGGTTTCAGCCAACCTAAGTAGTCATGTGCTGGGTAGATGAGGCACTGGTCAGGCAGGGTAAAAATCTTCTCATGGACTGAATGGTAGAGCCTTTTAGGACAGCCTGAGTTAGAAAGAAATCATATAGACGAGATTACAACACACAACACTGCCATCTTGTGTTCATGCAGCAGCATTACAGAAATAAAGAGACTTTATTCTATATAAATAATGAAAACTCTTAAAACACTTGTGGACACTCATTAGAATAAAGTGTGTTTCTACCCTGCTGGAAGTCTGTCCTTCCACAGCCTCTGATGAGCAAAGCATCCCCGGTGAAAGCCATGCTCTGATCCCCTAAAACCAGCGTCATGCAGCCGTCCGTGTGTCCCGGGGTCTCTCTGGTTGTCAGACACTGGAACGGAGAACAGTTGAGTCAACTTGTGGAATACAGAGATTATTTTATTGAATGTTTTCAACAAAAAATACACAAGCTCTTCAGACAAAAAAATGGGGCACTAATAAAAAAATTAATTGATTACATTTACTTTATCCTGGTTTTGACACACTATCTAAACCCTAAAGCAGTGTTATATTGTTGGCTACTTTTTAATTTAGTTTTGGTTTTGTGTCGCTTATTAGTTTTAGTCATATATAGTCAACTTGTATTCTTTTTTGTTTCAGTCGATGAAAAATCCTGGCATTTGAGTCTATCTTTAGTCAATAGTCTTTATTTTGTCAGGTTGATAACACAAAAGATCAGAATAAATAACATTTTTCAGCAGGGAGGTAAATATACATTTTGACCCAGATGCCGCTACGACATATAAAATTAGGAATAATGTGTTTTTATCGCCCATTCTTCATTATTGAAACATGGGTTCACATGTGAAATGACTATGGATTGACAACACGAATGAACATTTTGTCTTGTCTTTTTTCCATCAACAAAAAATTGTCATCAGTCAGTGGTTAAGGGCATTGATTTCGTCTTGTCCTCGTTTCGAAAAAAAAAAAAAAAACATTGTTAAATATATTTCTCTCGCCTGGTCAAACTAAATTCTGCCCCAGATCCTTCTGAGATTTCAGGTTTTTGATTTTATATGACACTGTTTCTTACATGTTTTCCAAATGTGATCTTGTCTCCGTCTGACAGGAGGATATCTGCAGAGGCGCCGCTGAATTTGGAGATGGCACTTTTCAGTCCAACCAATCTTTTCTTCATCAGCCCGGTGCCTGTGATGTGGTCCGCATGGCAGTGTGTGTTTACTATCAGAAAAAGAAAAAGGTTTGATTTACTACAGGCCAGAATGTAATACTGTACTTTTCTGACCTGAGTAAACCACACTGTACAGTTAAAGAGAAGAAGTTAAAAAAATTAATCCAATAATTACAGGTTTTGTAATTAAATAATTGCAACTAAACACAAACAATACTTGTTCCAAAAGCAACATTTTTTTTATGTAAATGAATTAGACATTGTCTAAACCACTAATAGAGGGTCTACAGTCCTCAGTGTTTCCGATGTTGATTTACTAATTTTCTTTCTGATGAATCCAGTCATTTGTTCGGGTTTGGGCAGCTTGTTTGTATTTGGACCAGAACCAAAACTAGAACCGCCAACAGCGCCAGAGTTTCTCTGCTTGTTGATTTGAATTTAAATAGGATTGTAGGGTTGGTGCTTCTGTAAACGCTCTTTTTTTCACAGTTTTCAACAAACAAGGCTTTTAAGGACTTTTATATTGGCTGGTGTTTTTAAAAAGAAGCTTTTATTGTTGTAGCAGTTGTTGTAGTTGGAGCTGTGCTCAACATTCTGATTGTCATAACCGACATGTTATGACATTTTTAATGCATTATTTTCTTTGTAATTAATAAATCATAATCAACTCGTTAATTTCCCACTCCTACTAATAATTAGCCTGAATAACCCATATCTCTTGGTCATGCCACAGAAGTAAACTACCTGCTACTTTCAGATTAAGCCCCAGTTCATGTATGAACTTCAGGTCCCTGTCAACGGTCTCCAGCACCGGATCGATGATGACCGCCTCCTTGGTGTGTGTGTCAGCGAGCAGGTAGGTGTAGGTGCTGCTCTCCGACTCAAACAGCTAAACAGGAAAAAAAAGAGGAGTGAGTCAGCGATAAATAACAAAAGGACAGCAACAGGTAGTAGTGACGCATGTCCTTCACATTATCCTGATATTGTGTATAGGAGATAGATAAGAAGATTATAATTATGTTGAATTACTTGATATGACAGCATAATGTGTCGTTTTCAGTATTTGGAAAGTGTGCATTTTAAAATATAGTTACACTGCACACTATATATATATAAATATATATACAAATATATATTTGTGCGTATACAACCACTTGTTATCAAGACTATCTCAACTCGCGGTCCACTTACTTGCTTGCTCCACCCTCCTCTCTCCAGCAGACTGAGTTAGCTTTGTTGTCATGGAAACGCAGATCTTCAAACTTTCCACGATAAAGGTCGAAAGTGGAGGAATAAACAAGTAAGTGGACCTTGCAATAGAGTATTTTGTTGTTTACTGATAAGCTAAAAAAAAAAATCCATATTCCGCTGTAGTCTATTTCATGCATGTGTCACAATAGTAACACAATTACAATGCACTCAATAGTTTTGTGAATTATTGACTACTATGTAGTTCACCTACACAACCCATAAACTTTAGTTTTGGACTGATACCTATTTACATAAAGATGAAAAATGCATTTACACAGTAGTCAATGTAGGTGAATGTGCACACTGCAGAAAACATTACAAATAGTAAAGCCACACAAGCCCCTGTGAGGTCAGATTTTAATGCTAATAATAATAATAAAACAATAATAGTATATTGTTAATGAGATAGGCTCTCATGTAGTATTAAACGGGGCTTCCGTATTAGTATTTTTGTTCTTAACTATTTCGTATTTTTTGTATTATTTTACCCCAAAATTCTGCTTCTGATGTATAATTCCACGATCCACCCGCCATACAGTCAATCAGGGCTGCGGGAAATTCTACAGCCGAAGCAGGATTTGTATAGAAGTTGATGCACAGGCAAGATATAAAACACTTTTTAATTGAAAAAATACGCAATATTAAAGAAAATGAATACGCCGTATGCTTGGATAAAAACCGTAGATTTAAGACAAGCACTGTTTCTTAATGACAGGTACATGTACGAAAACGCAGGGGTGAAATGTAATGAGGTCGTATGTCATTTTTTGGGGGGTCACTATGAGAATTGCGTAGCCTGGAGAGAGGCTAAAGCTAATGCTAACACCGCCTAGCTCACCCACTTCCTGAACGCTGGAACCAAAATAATACTTAAAAAACACTCATGCGAAGACAGAATATGGAGTCGAGCATTAAACATTGAATCGCATTAACAATGACATGTCACCTGTCTGAAGAGCAGTCCTTCGGTCAGCGCCATCCGGGAGCAATATGATCTGCTGGAAGCTCGAAGCGGTCCTTCGCTGCCACTCACGCCGGGACAGACGCGCCCTTTCCGGGCTGCGGTGTAACTCGAGCCGTCGGTTGTCGCTGCCAAGCGAAGCGCCACAGCCAGAACCCGTCGGACCGGTTTCACTCTGCCTATCACCGAGCACATTGTCGCTCGCTCACAATGTCTGGAAAACTACTGCTAGATAGTTATCAGAAGCGGGTAAAAGACGTGTTTTGAAAAATCAGCAGCGATTCAGACGCGTTCAAACACGGATCACGACGCGTCCTTGAGCCGATGGAAGAAATGCAAATTGCTTATAATAAAACTCAAGTTCAATGTTTATTTTTGAGAAGGTAAACACTCACCTTGCATGCACTTCTAAACACCAAAGGTGTGATCGTGTCACTCACGTGCACAGTGGCTATAACTGCGGCCATAGCCAATGATTGTGTTATTGAGTAACATGGGTTTATCCAGCCAGGTCAACCTCCAAAGCCACTGACTACCACACACACATGAAGTTTACTGTAGTGCACTTATGCGCGTGCATGTCACACACGTGCACAAACCCACCTATACACGCATTGTCACGTTATGCCCCCCACACTTTCTAGGCATTGTGGAAGCATGTGAATTACACTACAACTTTTTAATACCATTCCTATGACACACACACTAAATAAATAGTCAGGTGCAGCCACAGCCTACGTGACACACCACCCAAACTTACATTGTAGCATAATAAAAGTGCTGTTATCTGACAAATGCATTAGTAAGTTAATATAGACTATGTAATATAATAAGGCCTTTGTAGGTATTGCACCTTCCATACTGAAATGTAGCTCAAAATACTTTACAAAAACATGAAATACATCTCTTCCCTGCTGAAACTTTTGTGTTGAAGAGAATCTTTCATTTAAGTGTAAACAGTGTAAAGCTCAATTGATTCAATGGATCACAAATTGTAAGACTTGTCTTTCTGTAAGTATTTTTTTCCAATAGAAAATATGAATTTCAATAATACACATTAATAATTCATCTCTCGATACCCGGGTACATTCCCCCCCTCAGCCTTTTTTATGTAGTTAGCTGATAGCGTCAGAGATTTCTTGCACCCTCTTAGGTAACAGATATATACTTAATACATTTTTAATAAAGCACCTGAAAACAATTGCAGATTTTAGTTTTAGGCTGATACTGAGTGTAAGATTATTTTTTAAAAACAACATCCACTTACGGTGTTGCCCTAGATTCATTTTTTATTACAACCACATCACACATATACACATTTAATATATTGTATATTTTTTAAATTCTAACAAAGATATCAAGTGAGTTTTTTATTGCTGTAAAATACACCTGTTAGTGCTTTGGTGGATGAAGGATGTAGTGGTAACACTGTCTCCCAATTACCCTAAATATGTTTTTGGCATTGCTGTACTACTATTTCTTGTAACTTGTTGAACTTATACAGTACATCTATAAGCAATAAGGTAATGTTGGCGCAAAGTGAGGTATCCATCTTCTCTTATTATAGCAATTTAGGTTTATGTTTATAACAGACAAGAAACTACCGGGAGCCTGCTTTTTTATTTTCAGCTATCTCCGTTAGGAAGGTCTCGTGTTGTGAAGAGGTTTCAGTCATGGCTGCTGTGCCTAGCTCCAAGTTCCCTGGTTTGTCTTGCTGCAAAAAATTGAAACACAAAATATTTTTAAATATATTAAATATAAATGTATTTATGGTGACACAGCCTTATGTTCATTAAAGAAGCAAGCTATTACAAGTCTGCACCATCCCTTAGTAGTAGTGGCCTAAAGTGCTTATTGAGTTCTATACCTATTACTGAGGGAACTCTCTTTCTTTCTATTTAAGCAAATTACTGGATAGTTTATAAAACTGTGTCAACACTCTGGTTAAAAGACAATGTTGGACAGTTTCTCAGATGGGTATCATTTCCATTTTGAGAACAAAATATACACTATTCCAATCTATAAACTATGTGATCATTACTAAATAAAGCATATGAATGCATGAAGTTAAATCTTATCAGGTGTTTTTGGTGCAATTAGTCCAATATTGAAAAAAAATGTGTGAAAAATTAAAATTAAGTCATTTGCCAGTTAAGTAAAGAGAATTCTACTCAATATTGGACTAATTGTGCCACCTTTTTGCAGTCTATGAAGCTAAACTTTCTATCTATGCCTATATATAAAAACAGATTAAAAACTTGTAAGGGTTTTATTATTAAGGAAAAAAATCACTTCAAAGTACCTCCAAATATCTTCTAACCCAGTAGAGAAGTTGGGTTACTCGGCTGTAGACGCCTGGTTTGTTGGGCCGTGCACAGCCTTCACCCCAACTCACCACGCCTGCCAGCCGCCAGTCCCCGTTAGCGGTCTCACACACCAGGGGTCCACCACTGTCCCCCTTAACACAGGACAAAGCATTTATTAAATTTGACCTGGCGACAAATATTCTTCATAAACCCTTATCAGGCAGGTTGACTGGGTGTGTACCTGGCAGGAGTCTACTCCTCCGACCATGCTGCCAGCACACATCATCCGAGGCGTGAGGTGTGTACCGTAGACGTTGGGTTGGGAGCAGATTGATTGAGCTATCACCTTGACCTGAGCCTGCCTTAGTTCATGTGTTACACAATCTGACAACGAACAGAGAGCGAAACGGTTAAAGAAAGAATGGGAGTAAAATGTTTCAGATGTATGAGTTTTTCTCACAGAAAGGAAACTAAACTTTAAACTGTATGTTGATGTTTGTTGATGTTTTTGTTTCCTTCACTCATACAAATTTGAGTTCATTGATGCTCCCTAAATTGTCATATTGACAGTTTTTTTCAGGTAAACACAATGGCAATAATTTAAGGCTATTATTGAAGTTAAGTAATGCTGTGTTCTTATATTGTAATTATATATTGTTTATTATAATGTTGCTTATATTGTTAATGGTGGCTGGTAGGGTCAAATTACTTTAAAACCCCCAATTGGCTTTCTGGTTCTGAGTTTTATATTTACTAGGGAGTAAATTATTACAGAGACCTGGCACAAAATGAGGGAAATGAGATCATGGAACTAGTGGAACCAAATAAAGTGCTGCAGTCAGAGGAGGTTGGTGTCAGTTAGTTACCTTCTTCCTTAATATATCCCCAACCCGTGATCCAACAGGACGCTCCGTGAGGAAAGGACTCGGTCGGACTGGGCAAACAGACCGGCCGCACCCCACCTATAAACAACACACAATAAGCAGGTTTTAACGTTTACAGTATATGCAAAGCAATAAAAAGATAGAGGCTATTATATTGTATTTTAGATATGAAGCTTCTTTCAGTACACAGGTTTATTCCCAGCCAAGATCCTTCACATACATAAATAATGTTTTTTCTTTATTTACAAAAAGACTTTACCGTTGTGTTGTTACCCTTGTGAATTATTTTGTACTTGTATTTTTGAAATTGATTTATTGATTATACTGTATATGCATCTTTCAAAAAAAGAAATGCTGCAGCATTGCAATGAAACTGAAAAGCCAAGACAGATCAACTGTATTTGGGTCAGTGAAAAATCATGTTTAGCAAGATGAGAAAGTCAAAGAAATTTTAAAATACAGCTTAATAAGAAAAATTAAAATGTACATTTAATGTCCATGTTGGTATTTTGTCATTTAAAAGTCAATTTGTAACGTTTTTGAACACAAAATGTCAAATGGTGTAATTGAAAAAAAAAAGATAATTTATGAATATTTAATTAACCTAGAATATAAAACTAGTTAATGGCTTGTGTTATTAAAAATGTAAAACCTTTTTACCTTTTTAAGAGTTAAACTATCTGGTACCAGGTTTTTAGGGTTACACCACATGGCAGTTTTGGCATTTTCACATTCATCAAGATACAGCAGAAAAACACATTTAAAAATGTAGAATTCTGTGTTGTCCATACACATATATAACAGGCTGGAGTTTACATGTATATTTTAAGAACATGTATTTCAATATAGTCATCTATTATAGCAATTTTCAATATGGCATTTGTCATGTTAATATTAAAGGAAGGGAGGTGATAGGTTACATAATACATCAGGCAATTTTGCTTCGTATAATGTAGAATCTAGTTTAATAATACTAAAGAATAAAAACAGATTTGCATACATTTCATAAAGATTTGAAGCCTTCTCTTTGATTTCTGATGATTTGCACAGGACCCAGGTTTGATCCTTGAGGATCCTAGATATAATATCTGGGTGATAATGTCTTTTTTATGTTCCTCCTTGGGGTAGTAAATAAGGCTATAGAAAGCTATAAAAATTAGATTTTATTACTGTTACTTGTACTTGTATGTGAACACATGGAAGTCATCTCCAGGTACATTATGTTTTTTGCTCAGTCCTGCCAACAGATGGGGCTCTTACCTCCCATGTCAATGTCGGTGACGGTGCGCAGCAGGCCCACATCGTAGTCGTAGTCCTTGAAGCTGGGGTGGTACAACACCTGCTGAGCTCTGTGGCGTTTCCCCAGAGAAATGTCCGCTATATTGAGTGTGTCCACCACCACCAGCCAGTTAGCCACATCAAGCCTGTTCCTGAACAAACACAGCAGTGTCACGGACACGGGTACGAGTCTGAGTCAGTTCAAGGTCGGGCGTCTTCAATTTTCTTTGATTCACATTTCGACCTCCTGACAACAAGATAAACTTTTTTTCCTCCTCTAAATGTGCTAAATGCCCTCTTTCTTACGTGCCCTCCTCTCGTCCGCCTCTTACTGAAAGCAGTGAGCCGCAGTGATGACCCAGCGAGGGGAGACGATGGCACCTCCACAGATATGATTCCCCTTCCAGTGCATGCTGGCCTGCCAGCCCCACTTGTTGGTGGCCAGCGTCCCCCCGACGATGCGTCGACCATCGCCGGCCAGGACTGGGCAGTCTGGATCTGAAGGACCAACAAGATTGTTGAATCCTAGAAAGCCTCTTCTGCTATGAAACGTATGGCCATGACTCACAGACGGTTGATGAATCTGTAATTATCATCCGTCCAAGACAGATAAGAATATTCCATTCACCACACCACCCACACATCAATTAGTGTGATTTATATATACGTATATATTTTTACCTGCAGTGATGTTCCCTGTCTGGTTGACAGGATTCGTTGATAGCAAATGTGTCTCAGACGGGTCACTACAGTTCCACTTCATACCAGGCGATGGAAATACCAGGAACTTAACTAATTTAAACAGACAAGGAAAACAGTGAGACAAGACGATTCAGAAGTTATGAATTAAACATCACATAACTGAAGTGTTGTTGGTTGCTGATTCTGTACATATGGAGACTAATGAGGCAACTCTGGAGGAAATAAGAATCCCAGCAAATGATTTGACCCTAACAAGTTTCTCCATTTGCCCTTTTGAGTTTTCCTAATATCACATTTAAATTAATTCAAAAGGTCAAATGAAAGCCTCACGTAGGAGATTAGCTGGCAAACTGAATAAGCAATTACAGTAAAATCTACTCATTAAAATAGAATTTTATCCTCATTGGTTAAAATACAGACTCTGTTCCAATTAGTGATATCAGAAATTCCATCTTTGTACAGATACTGTATGTAGTTAACCTTTTTGTCCTTTAGTAATATAGACATTGAATTTAATTCACACTACTGATGTATGAATATATTTTCGTAGTGGCTTCATGATGAGGTATTGTTTTAACTGTGAACAGGATTGTGGAAAAAGTTCTGGGCCAACTCTCATAAAACTTGGTGTATAATTAGGGTGTATAATTAGCCAAGGACAAATCCATTCAGACTCATGCTGGGTCGCGTTTAGTGGAATGTTAAGAGATGAATCAGCATTTGATGGAAGGAACAATCCTAACAATGTTGTTTGTGCTTGCACATTTTCATGTCAGATAGGAGGCTTGACCCTTGGCCTTGGTGAAGGTATAAGAGCTGTCTGAGTGTCCTCCTTCTTTATTAGGTCATGACATTGGAACCAATGCTCAGGTGGAGTCTGACGTATTACCTAACAGAGCTGAGGTGATGACCAGTTTGACGATGATGATAGGCAAGCCCACAAACAGTATCATATCACGCAGGGAACGGGCTTTAGAACCTGCATCTATGTTGAAGCAAACAAAGAAATGCATATTAATTCCATATAGAAGGCCTCGTGCATCAGCTTTTGTGGCATGCAATTTTAAATCTTTCAAATTTGCATTATCATTAAACAGTATTTTATAAGGGGGTTCAGTTAACTTCACAATATTTACACTTGGCAGGAATATTCAGGAATAAATACATATCTTATTGGAAGAATTAAGTTATTAAATGGACTTTAAAATGACAAGAAACCAACAGAGAGACATTATGAATGCTTCTTAAAACTTTAAAACTATAAAAAGTGTTTGACTTTCATCTTGTCACTGTTATTTGTCACTGACAAATGATAATTGTTGATGTATAGTATTTATAAATTCTCTTATAAGACCATACTTTATTACTACAATTGTGTTTTACTATTGTTAGTCATTATCTGTTACATCGTTCCAAATTTGTATTATTATTTAATATTTACATTTACATTATTATTGTGTTATAAACCATTTCTTACATGTTAATATGCTGCTTTTAATGACTTGATTTTGGGATTTAATTGAAATTTTATCAAAATGATCTATAAAAGCATGCACCTTTCCAGACAGAAAGGGTTTGCTGCTGGTGATTTATTTTTTATTTTATTAAGGACAGGGAGTCTAGCTCAATCATATAAAAGGCTCAGAGAACCTGAGTGAACCGAGGACAGAACACATCCATAGAAGGAGGTAAAGCATGAGGCGCATGCAGCGGTTTTGCAGATTAAACAACATTTTAATTAATTTTATGCTCGACTGACAGCCACCTGGGGCAGAGGAGCGTGAGTCAACCTCTCGCTGGTTTTTGTCAGTCTGCAGCAGTAGGAAAACTGATGGTAAATGTTAAGGTGAGTGAATCATGAACTTTGGGAGAACAATAATGTATTTCACCCTAAAATAAAGTAAAATACTGTGACATATGTAAGCTACAATACTGTGATACTGTGTTTGAATAGAAAGGAGGATAAGCTGATGAGCTGATGGGTTTATCCTCATTTATGTAACTAAAGCTGCAATGCAGTGGATTGGCTTTTTTTAATCATGAAGAGATAAACAGTCCAAATTAGTCTTATTTTGTAGAAGAAAAGAGGGTAGGAACGACTTGATGTGTTGCATATTAGAGAGATCAAATGGTCTCATGGTTGACATTGGGTTTGTTAAAAGCACAATAAAGTGACAGATGGTGTACCAGAGGGCCGTAGTTAACACCACAGCTCCAAGAAGAGACCTTTAGAGAATGTAGAGAATGTGAAAACATTTTCACTGGTAGATAATTGCTTTTTTTTTTTTTTTTTTTAGATGTGATGCAGTCCAATCTGGGGTAGTGCAAAATCCGTCGCCACAGCCTGAGCCTTTTCAAAAGACAAATTACCCGTAGTGTCAAAGGGCACTTTGAGGTTAGATAGCAATAATACAGCCCGCACAACAGCGCTGTCCCAGATTATGATGTTATTACTGCAGCCGTGAACAGCTGATTCAGCACTTTTGGAGAAAACCCAGAAATGGTATCTAATCATGTCCATGAGCTGACAAAAAAAAATCCACATACACATACACAAAGTATTATGGATGGCAATACAGTTTCATAATAATAGAGTATAATAGTACTAATAGTTTAATGGATATTAAGAAAAATATAAAGCATCAGCTAATAGGTATCCTTTAAATAAACCAACTAAACTAACAAATTATCTTTAAGGAAAACTGCTGGCGAGATTTAGTTTGTGAAATAAAACTTCCGTAGGCCTGAGACGCTTCATTGAGGAGATCTTGAAAAGACACAAAGCAGAAGTGTCTCTCACACCTTTAGAGGAGCCGCGAGGCAGATAATCACTATATTAGAAGGTGGCGAAAACTCGGACTGAATCTTTGTTGCGTATTAGAGTAACTAAAAAGGAAAAAAAAAAAACCTTGTAAGTCATCATTTGGACAGAATGTACAGTTCTCTTTGTGCAGGACCTGTTGTATTTAGTGGAATAGTTATCTCCTATCTTTTAGTTTCTTATGAGAAAATATAATAAAATAAACTGTTCATTGGTTTCCTGTTTCATTTAAAAAATACTGACTGAATATTTCAACCACAGGGGTGAATTACTTGTAGGCATTGATCATATTTTCAGTGATGCAAAGCTAATGAGAATAGATCACTAAATATTGCTTTCATTTATCTCTACATCTCTACAAAGTATTAGAAGTGTACAGCATCAATTTGATTCCAAAGCAACGCAGCTTGTACACTGATGTACAGACTGTCAATACTGTAGGTCGCTGAGCCAGTGCCTGAAACTTTTTGTAATTGCTATTTGAGGCAAACATTGACTAAATCATTTTTACCATTTGGAATAAATGTTTATTAATTCAGGAAAGTTTCACACAAGAATCTTGTGATTACATTTACACAGCTACACACATTGTATTTGGAGCTCAGACATTAATTAAATTTTTTTTACCATGAAAAAATCCAGCCATATTTATCTGGTTAAATTAAAACATAATGTTATATATTGTTCTAGGTTTGAAAACTGTTGAAGATATTTGGTATAAATGAAAGTTCCAAACTCACAACACAAAGTATTTAACATAAAGCTAGTTATTTTTAGATTTTATTCCAAGAAAGTCACATATTAGGCCTATAAAACATAACCTGTGTCAGGTCATATTTTTTTTAACTTCATTAAATTCCACAATAAAACACCACCCATAATGATCCTCATACCTGGCTCCTCATTGGGGAGATCAGGGTCTTTGGGCAAAATGAGGCCTACTGATCCATCTTCCAGTGGGCCTCCATCTGATGGCTTCCTCTGCTGAATGTCCTGAGGATTATTACCAAACAGAGGCGGTGAAGTCTGGGATTTTTGTTGTCGGCTCTCTGAGGAATCGCAGAGAGAAGCTGTTGTTACTGCAGAAAAAGACTGGAGGTCTGGGTAAATTCCATTAGCCGCATGATTGTAGTGAGGCATGAGTGTGAGGACCGTCGCAGGGACAACAGAAGATATGCTCACGACTTCAGGACCGGTCGCGCTTTGAAAAGCCGGAGACGACCAGTGCTCGAGGGACAGATAGATCGACTCAACGACTGGTAGCTGTGCATCAAAAGTGCCGGTGCTGCACAGCAAATCCATACTTGCAAAGCTGCTGCTTGCTGCTAAGAGTGCCGTTTGGGTTGATAACGTGCAGATCTACTGGATTTAGGAACTGGCTGCACTGAGAGGAAGGACACAGGGATGGAGGGGAACACTGCAAAAGAAGCAAACGAGTAAAGTAAGTCAAGATTTTCTCAAGTGCAGTAAATAATATTGTAAATTTTCAGGCATATGTCAGTGGATACCATCAATTAACAATCTGTTGCATAGAGTTGGCAGATGGCAACAATTACTTTGGATCAAATCGACTAAAAAGAAGTAATATAAAATCCATGTTTAGTATTTAGTTATAAGTATAATAATTAAAAAAATACATGGACTGAAACAATTTTTGCAAAACTCCAGGGCTCAATTCAATTCCCAATACACAAGGATTTGCATGGTTGCAATGGAGAGTTAAGTCTGGTTTAAATTAGGAGAAGGAACACATTTCCAAGAGTAATAACTGTGAATTATTGTGTTTTTAGTAGTTATTTCAACTTTTATCACTTACTAATAAGCATGGAAAAAACCTCTATAATTACACTCACTTTTTTCATTATACTCCACCCTGCACAACTGCCTTACATCTTATTTTTTGTACATCACACATTTTCAAGAGCCCTCACCTGAATGTCAGGTCACCAAACATATCTGCATGTGTTGGCGCCATGCGCTGGATTATTTCATCCCAGTGCGTCTCCTCCATTGCTAGAAGGCGGGTGGTACCACATCGTCGTTGCCCCGTCAGCAACAAGACCCCGAAGACGCCCTCTGCATCTCTACTCCAGATTTCTGCTCTGTCCCACCGAATCCATCATGTCCTACTTGCACAGGCTCGTTTTCTCGTCTCCTACATGCTCCGCAATTACCACTTAGTCCTTTCATGGTGCCACCCCCTCCTTCCCCTTCATCACAACCCTCATTCTACTCTTGTTTCCTCTCTAACTTAATCTTTCTCCTCTGGTCAGGAAAGGCTCAGGCAGTCAGCTCCAGTAATGGATACCTGCCCCCCCTCCCCCCCTTTCATTCTGGGTCTATGAAATATGCATGGGTATAATTGTCAGCTCGGGGCAGAATTTAACAAGCGAGGGTAATGTATACTGTACCACACCACTGAGTCTACTCACAGATCCTGGCCTACATAATGGCTGCACACACACACACACACACACACACCTGCACAGAGAAACGGAGTAGAATTTCACACAGATGGAAGAAATGTATCCAATAATCAGACTCTTAGTTTGAAGAAGCATAACTATGTGTACAAGTGTGTGTCCACTCCCCACACAAGTGTTTTTAGTTCGAGTGCACTAGCCGAGAGTTGGGCTGGCGGTTTTTGAGTTCTGAGCAGTTGTTCGGGCCTGTGAAATGGACGTTTCTATATTATTTCTATATATATATTCTATTTTGGCTGTTGGTTTTTCCTTAATAACTTTTGATGTAAAGGTTGCACGCTCACCAAACTTTGTGAGAGCGATAAAATTAATGCTCTGCACCATCCCAAGCTAAGTTCTGTCCACCATGGCGGTGTAGTCGCAAATTCATTTCTATGGAGATAGTCTGCAGCACATATATGATTCGTGTTAACAGATACTGTAATTGATATCACAATCACCACAGACACAACACAGCTTGGTGGCTGAGCTGATACTCCATCAGGCTGAAAGCTGATTGGCTGCTGGTTTTTCGTTAATAACTTTGGATCTTAAAGTCCTACAACTACCAAACGATGACCCTGGTAACTCCAGCAATATGACAGACAGCACATACCAAACTTGGCAGTAGTGACCAGAGGGACCCCAGGATCACACAGAGTCCCGACGCCCAACGTCCCAGCCCGAACTCTCACAATTTCCGCGGGAATTGTCTAGTGTTCCTTCTATCACTTTACCCCAGCGGTGTGAGGTGTAGGCAGTACAGAAACGGCGTGACGCAGCGACTTCTAGGTTACACCTCAAAGCTCAAACAACATGGAAGAGACATGTTACTGTGTCACACACAGGTATGACCATGCACACTGTGGCCATGAAGTGGGGGAAAATATATATAAGAATAAATATAAATAAAAATTATTAAAAAAAACATATATAAATTATAATACAAAAAAAGACTTCACCATTAAAAAGCGTCATATGCACATGCAGAACATATACAGTATCTGAACATCATTTATGCATTGCATGTTATTTGTGTTTCCATGCATATATTGAATATCACTGAGGGTACAAAACGTCCTTTCGTATGAATAAAGTTGTATCTAATCTCATCTTTTTATTATTATAGTAATTATTTCAAAGCCAAATAAGCAGTGGCAGAATAATATTATTATATTAATATCCATTGAGCATTAAAATGATTATTTACAACACCCAAATTTGACACAAAAAACACTTTTACATTACATTGGCCTGTTTCGAATATGCCATCAACCACCAAATCATTTGTTTTTTCTACTTCAATGGAAGTTCTGTGGAAATGGAAAAGGGTGAAAAATGATTGGAGCCTTGTGCGTGATGAGAATGAAGAAAAACGTTTCATGGTGGATCCTTATGTCTTTTCTTTTTTTTTGACTTCCTCCTGTCCTCGAGACGAGGTGACACAAACAACAAGACAAAACGCAGTGACGTCTCGGTGAGTCTGTGCATATGTGCAGCAGACTCTGGGTTAGGAGGCCATCTTTCCTTTTTTATGCTTCATTCACATAGCACGACGCGCGTCTCCTTTTCCATGAGCGCCGCGCCCATTAAAAAAAAGGGCCTGTTCAGAATTGCTCGGCCTCCGGTATTGCTGCTTGAGAACTGCTCATACACAAACAACTTCACACTTGACACGGCACTTCATCGGATCCTCAGCTATTCAGCAGCCAGGCATTATCAGTCGAATGGTTGTCGAGAAGAAATAAAGGAGACATACAGAAATAAAAGCTCCAGCTTCTATGTGTTTCTTGTAGCTGTCCTTCACTATAATTTTCACCCAGCTGTGTCATCTTCCTCTCAATCCAACATGAGGCTTTTTTTTTTTTCATCCGCCTCCTTGATGCCTGACACGACTCATCTCTCAGCAGTGCAGGATCTTGATGAAGGCTTTGCGGAACTCGATGTTGAACGTGGTGTAGATGACGGGGTTGACGGCGCTGTTGAGGTATCCCAGCCAGGTGACGGCGCTGTACAGCGAGCGCGACACGCAGCAGCTCCTGCAGTGGGCTTTCAGCACGTGGGTCAGGAAGAAGGGCAGCCAGCAGATGATGAACACGCCTTTGCGCACAGGGACAGAGCGTGAATCATGAGAACGCGTAACACTGTCACACATGTCATGAACATTAATGCATGGTTATGACAGATGTTAGGGGATATTATAGTAGTAAATTATAGTAAATTATGTCACTTTTGATGCAAGGTTGACATTGTTTGACATGTCTTTGTTCAAACATCTTGACATAAACCAAGACAAAATACCCTGTCATAAACATAACATAGCAGACCTTACTGTCAAACTTAAAAAAAAAAAAAAAAAAACTATTGTGCTTTTATCTTACATTGACAAGCTCAATGTTTATTCTAGCATTCATTAATGTTCACCACAGGTTTCATATCATGATTATAACAGTCTTATAAAGCCCCATTCAAGTAATGTTTAACCAAAAGATGTTGTTACCACCAGAGTTTACTGAATAGTTCAAAACTGGTAGAAAATGCAAGTAAAATTCTGCACCAGTATTTTAAAATAAAGCCAAAAGTTTAAGCCAATGAATATTTTTCACGTTTGAATGTTTGAATTTATTTTTTTTATGTGGCTTTATATTTTCATCCTAATTCAATATATTCAATATTCAAAAATGTTTCTCATAATGAACCCATCTAGAGGAAGAAGAGAGTTGTGATTGGTGCGATATAAATGAACACGCTATAACTGCGTCTGCTCACCGAGCACGATGGCCAGCATCTGCGTGGCCTTCCTCTCCTTCTGCTGCGACAGCCTCCCCCTGGCCCGCTCCTTGTTGGCCCCCCACCTCTCCCGGCCCCCGCCGTGCTCCCTCCAGCCCTCGCGCCCCCTCAGTCCGTCCTCGAGGGTGGGGGGGCGGGGCAGCAGGGCCGAGCGGGTCACGGTCGAGGGGAGGACCGGGGCGGGCCCCACCGAGATGGACAGGCTGATCCTGGCCCGTCCAGAGTGGGACGAGGCCTGGGGGGCCGGGGGAGGGCCGAGGCTCTGCTCCGTCTGTGGCAGGAACTGACGCGGCTCCACGTCCAGGGGGTGGACCACCGCCTCTTTCACCAGCGTCTGACACATGTAGCGAATTAGTGGATAAAAGGTGTGGATGCTTGATGCTCAAAAAGGGACATTTCTGGATGTAACAGGGAGAATTTGTGGTTTGCCGACTCACCACTTTCTTGCGCTGGGGGGCGACACTTGCAGGTCTGAGGATCAGGGCGCACAACTTCACATCCTCCGGTTGTGTGCACTTATTCTGAGAGGGAAGGCAGCACATGGAAAACAGAGAACATATGTGATGCCCTAAAATCAGACAACATATGGACCACAGACGTGTTCCTCCAGCTTCCAAAGACAGATACAAATCCTCTTTTTCCCTGTCTCCATCCAGATCTTTTATGGTTTTATACTATTTACTATTTACTATGCTTGAACTGTGCAATGTGCAAGCTTTGTACTATGATGAATATCTTGAAGTGCTTTTATACACTGTGGTTTTACATGCTTTAACGTGCTCCATGTATGCAACAATTGTCTAGTCTACTGATGTACGCCCTTCAAGGGACAGTTAATAAAGTGAATCTGATTCTTTGTTAGACTACATACAGTATATTGCACATATTGGCACTGCAGAAGACGACAGCAAACACTTTAACCTGCTCATTTAAAACACATTCAGTCTCAGTGGGCCTGTCATTACAAATACCGTTTGTGCAGCCAGACAGGCTCAGGATAAACAAATCTTTACTTTAAATTCTAGTGGAGATGCAAAAATGTCTAAAAATACCAAATATGTCAGGCGGAATTTTAGGGAAATGTTTACAGAACTGTGCTCATGACTTAGTCAATGAACAGGCGCCTCCATAAGAACAACACATGGGTTTGAATAATTGTAGTGTATCGAGTAGTTAATGGCTCCAGAGCCAATCGCACAAATATGTTTTAAATATGATGTGACTGCAAGTACCCTGGTAGAGAGTCGAAGCGTGTATTATGCCACGTTACCTTCCTGTGTTGGTGACCTTCTCCGGCTTCAGCCCCGCCCTGAGCGTGGAGGCCATGCCTGCGCGGCGGTGCGGTGCGTCTGCCTCGTTTGCGCAGCACCACGCAGATCTGCGCATACACCAGCAACGTCACGATGAAGGGGACGTAGAACGAGGCCACGGACGAGTACACGACGAAGGCCGGGTCTGCAAAGGAGCATGTGGTGCCTTCTCGGCTAGCTGGAGAAAAGAGAGAATGCACAGAAGTAATATACTATACTGAAGTATGGGCTGGTGGTTGTTATATTCTCATGTTGATAATATAATAATATTGTGTTTTTCAGAATAAACTAAACTTTACTTGACAGGTGAGTACATAATGCATTTATAGCAGCTGCCAGAAACTGAACATGACGGTTTTTATGAGACGTTCACACCAAAACTTTAATGAATGTGGAAGTTCGACCCCTTCTCTCTTAGTCTTATTCCATCTCCAAAGAGACAGAATATTCATTCATTCAAGTTTCATACCAACATGTATTTCTTTTACAATGCATGATTTCTAATCTTTTGCTACTGAGAATGTCCCGCTGTTCTACACAAATACAGGTCAGTTGACACCAGTTTACTTCCCAGTGTTAATCAGTGATTATATAGTAAAATATATAGAAATAGTAAAATAACATTTGCTGCAGACTTCACAAGATGAAATACAGCTGGAGGTTAAATTAATGGTATCCTTTATGAAATATTGGAGGCAAATATAAAACATTTATGGAATAACTCAGTATTTAAGTGTTTTATTTTTCAAAAGGTGCATAAAACCACGTTTTTTTTCAAATTGCCAGGCTATTTTTATAGCAAGAATTTGCATCTAGATATAAAAAAAAATGTTTCAGAGCAAAAAAAAAGCAGCATTATCCTAAAACACTATAATAACAAACTAAAAAAGGAAAATATAGATATAAGAAATAAACAAAATGCATTTTTCTAAAACAATGAATGCCTCTTTGGTACTGTTGTTTAGATGTGACATGATCAGGGACGTTGAATTGCGTCTCATGAATCAGTCACAAATGCTGCTGCTATGAATGTTACTCACTCGTCATTTAGAATGTTACCACTAATCTCTGCTCTCTGAAAACCTCATTAAGGATTAACAATGACATAATTATTAATGAATGATGAGCTATTAAAAAAAATCACTAATTACGAGGAGAGGCTGTGAAGGCTCAGAATAGAAAGCGTATGCATGATTTATATACACTGACATTAGACGTAGTGCTGTAATCTGTGAGCAACTCAATCTGCTTCCACCTCAGCAGATTGATTTGATGTCACACAGTATCTCGCTGTGTTTGGCTTCACAATTTAGGCTTCTGCATGTCCTCTGTCACATTAACTTGTGTTTTCCCACTAACTCTCACTCATTCAGATCCTGAATCCCCGCTCCACGCCGCCTTCATAAGGCAGAGGTGAGCCGCTGCCATTACGTGTGCACACGTGTTTGCTGGGTAGACGCCGCCTGTCACTGCCTCAATGAGCGCAACATATGGAAATGTTATCGATTGGTCTGTGTGTGTGTGTGTGTGTGTGTGTGTGTGTGTGTGTGTGTGTGTGTGTGTGTGTGTGTGTGTGTGTGTGTAAGGGTGTTTGGCTGAAAACACATATGGGATTTGTTGACTCTGTCATCAAGGATTGACGCTCACATTCAAGGCCAGATGGACCAGGATGCTGTGAAGGCTGTATGTGCATAAGGAGCCACGCTTAATGCTCTATTATAGTGTGAACTTTTTCCAAAACATACATCATTACTGAATTAAAAAAATGAGAAGACATTTCTTTACTTGCACTGGTGCATCAAGGTTTTTTTTTTATTTGTCGTTACAGCCATATACACAGTATATAGTGAGACGAGACAGCGTTCCACCGAGAGCAATTGGTTGAAAAGAAAAAAAAAAGTGCCTAAATGCACTGAACAGATTAAAACACACACGTGTCTATACACAAACATACCTGCATACATACTTTATCTTACATACACGCACACACACACACACACTCACTCACGCCCTCATCCTCACCCACCCATACATTATACATACATTATACATACATCCTCCACCCACACACTCAATTGTATTGTACATGAGTTAAAGCACAGTAAACAAACCCTGTAAACAAAAGTGACTTTTTTTTGCAGAGCACTGTGGCTAGTGGTGTGGTTACACAGATTGCACAGACTGTCCTGATAAATATGATATTTCACAGATTGCACAGACTGTCCTAATAAATATGAGGTAGATAGTGCTAGATAATGAAAGGTGATAAAAAATATATATGATATGAAATATGATAAAAGAAAGTGCATAAGGTGCAGTGTGCTGGTTGGACTGGTATGTAGACTACAGTCCAATAGTCCTGGTGTTGTTTAGCAGTCTGACTGCCTGGGGGAAGAAGCTCTTCCCCATCCTGGAGGTGCGGGCAGTGATGCTGCGGAGCCTTCTACCTGATGGTAGCAGCGTGAATAGTCCTTGGGAGGGGTGGGTAGTGTCTTTGATGATGTTTACAGCTTTCCGCAGGCAGCGGGAGCTGTAAATGTCTGAGAGGGGGGGCAGAGAGACTCCGGTGATCCTCTCTGCTGTCCTCACAATCCGCTGCAGGGCCTTGCGGTCTGCAGCAGTGCAGTTGCCATACCATGATGTGATGGCGCCGCTGAGGATGCTCTCAATCGTCCCTCTGTAGAAAGTTGTGAGGATGGAGGTTGGGAGATGGGCTTTGCGCAGTCTTCTTAAGAAGTACAGACGCTGCTGGGCTTTCTTTATGATGTGTGTGGTGTTCTTAGTCCATGAGAGGTCGTCTGTTATGTGAACGCCCAGAAACTTTGTGCTCTGGACAATCTGCACGGGGTGATTGTCAATGCACAGTGGGGTGTGTGTGTGCGATGACCGTCTGAAGTCGATAACCAGCTCCTTTGTTTTGACCACGTTGAGGAGCAGGTTGTTGTCAGTACACCAGCTGCTGAGTTGTGCCACCTCCTCTCTGTACGGGGCTTCGTTGCCTCCGCTGATCAGGCCCACCACGGTCGTGTCATCAGCAAACTTGATGATGTGGTTTGAGCTGTGCGTTGCCACACAGTCATGGGTGATGAGTGTGAACAACAGCGGACTGAGCACGCAGCCCTGGGGAGCTCCTGTGCTCAGTACTGTTGTGCTGGATGTCCTGTTCCCGATCCTGACTGCTTGGGGTCTGCCTACCAGGAAGTCCAGGATCCAGTTCCGGAGTGGGGAGCCTGGGGAGCTCCTGTGCTCCTGTGCTCAGTACTGTTGTGCTGGATGTCCTGTTCCCGATCCTGACTGCTTACCAGGAAGTCCAGGATCCAGTTCCGGAGTGTTGTGTTGAGTCCAAGTTCACCTAATTTTGTTATGAGCTGTTGAGGGATGATGGTCTTGAATGCTGAGCTGAAGTCGATGAACAGCATTCTAACATATGTGTCCTTTTGGTCCAGGTGAGAGAGAGCCAGGTGGAGTGCAGTGTTGATGGCGTCGTCTGTGGAGCGGTGCACAGACACACTGGACCCAATGCATACTGCATTGGGTCCAGTGTGGCTGGTAGCTGGGACTTGATGTGTCTCATTACTAGCCTTTCAAAGCACTTCATGATGGTGGATGTCAGTGCAACTGGGCGGTAGTCATTGAGACAAGTCACTGAGGGTTTCTTTGGGACGGGGATGATGGCGGTGGTCTTGAAGCAGGTGGGGACGACGGTGGTGGACAGGGAGATGTTGAAGACGTCAGTGAGGACATTGGACAGTTGATCTGCACACTCCCTCAGCACACTCCCTCAGCACACGGTATTCCATCAGGCCCAGCAGCTTTCCGTGGGTTGACTCTGAGTAGGGTCTTTCTCACTTCAGCAGTGGACAGGCTGGGTACCGGGTCGTTAGGGGGAGGGACGTCCTTCCTTGCCTCTGAGTCGTTGTGAGCCTCAAATCTTGAGAAAAACTGGTTTAACGCCTCTGGCAGGGAGTCATCGCCAACACAGGAGTGGGAGGCAGGCCTGTAGTTGGTGATGGCTTGAATGCCTTGCCATAAGTGTCATGTGTCGTTGGTGTCTGTGAAGTGGCTGTGGATTCTCTGGGCATGAGTGCGCTTTGCTGTTTTTATGGCATGTGTGGCTGTCTGGAAGTCTTGAGCCGTGTTGGTCATTAGAGACAAACTAACCCTTCAAGGCAGCTATATATCTGACTATGGATGTGACCGTTTCAATCACTCTACTCTTCTGTACATGGCATTGTAAAATATTGATATATCATAGTAAACTAGGTTAATGGCCTTGTCAGTGTCTCCTAATAAAGCTATACTGGTCAGTGACAAACAACCAGGTCTCTCAAAATCTACATTTGTGTTGATGTGTTGGTTTCTTGTCATTTAAAAGTCTTTTCCTATAATTGATATTGTGGGATTTTTTTGACAGATGTCAAAGAATGATAATGTTTAAATGTTAAATCCATTTAGAATATTGTACAGAATTTTTTAAAACCTTTTTAAGAGAGTTAAACTATCTGGTAGCAATTTTTTTGGGTTACACTCCATGACAGTTTTGGCATTGTCCCACATATTGTATGACCAAGCTTTACATTTGATTTTTAATAGTTCAACCATTATAACAAAAATAAACACATGCATTTTACTCTTCTTTTTTATCATCACAGTTTAGTGCAGGTAAATATTTGGCAAAGTGGTAATTTTCATATAGAGGATATTCTGCAAACATAGATACATGTTATTTCACTGCTGGACTGCACAAAAAAAGGAATCCTGGCTCTACAATGTACAACATTCTGGGCCGTGCAGGCCTGTATTTTTCTGACATATGAACTATCGTGGAGAGGAGAGCTCAGACGATGCCGTTACCAGTGTTGTTGAGTCCAAACAGCAACGGGCAGGAGATGGCGAACGAGAGGAACCACACCACAGCAATCATCACCGCCACCCTCCTCCTGGAGCTGTATCTAGTGTTGTAAAGCATCGGCATGGCCACGGCTGTGTATCTGCAACACACTCACACACACAGACACACACACACACACACACACACACACACAGGTAATACATTAACAGGCCTCTCACACGCTCGTGCACGCTCGACACATTCAAATCTATACAGAGGAAAACACATATTAATGCATCTCCAGACGCTATCATCCCATTGTCATGTTCGCACATATTTTAAAGTCAACCCAGCCACTTCATACGGATCACAGGCCACCTCCGACAGATCAAAAGCTGCCGTCTGGATCGCGGCCACAAGGACGCGGAACACACAACACACAACCGCCAACATGTCAGAACTAATTAGGAGTCATCTGCAGCGAGCGCAGGTGTGTGAGCAGTCATCTTCAGATGTAATCTGGAGCGTGGGTGGAGGGTCGCGGACCTGAACGCATGAGCTGCAGTTACCCAAGACTCTCTGGATGAATCAAGATTCCAGTTACAGGACGTCTTTGTTGTTTTAAAACCTTGCTGTTGATATCTATCATGTTATAGGTCCAATATCTATATATATCAATACAGCAGGATACCGCTGTGATACGCGAGTCTATTGGATTTTAGCTTTTAATGATAATAATGATGTTTTTAAATATTTATACATTTTTCTTTTACAAAAAAAGGATGCACACCTTCGTGCCATGGGTATGCTATATCCAAAAGCTGAGGCTGATCTGGCAAACAGTCAGAGAGATACGCGAGGCACAGACACACAGACGCTGCTTGCTTTATAGATAGATGATAGATACTGTGCCATGCAGCACACACTCCAACCACAGGGAAATGCACACGGCGTTTGTCCAGAAAAGGGACCTGACAGACAGTAAAACTATAGCCAGATGATTTTTTTGGTAAAAATGCAAATATATCACGTTATCAAAACTTCAAATAAAACCCATAAAAGTGCACAGTACAGAGACCATGAATGTTGGGACGTTCCTTGAGCAATGCTGCAAAAAAACGGCCTAATAATGACACTTAGAAGAGACTTTAAATATGAAGATTTAGATTTAAGCCAATTTTGTAATGACTATATTTTCCAATATTGAAGGACTATGTTTAAAAAGGCTTACATTCTCTTGAGTCTTCATTTGTTATAAGTGGCCTCAAATTATACTTATCAGAACTTTACCCTTCAGTGTACTGGAGCATAAATTCCAGACTGCTTTCAGCCTGCAGTGTATGTTTAATTTATATTTAATCATCTACGGCATCGACAAAGCAATTAGACTCTATCCTTATTATTGCAGCAAATTACAGGAGACTGAACCGCTGCAGCCTAAATGTGTCAATTAGTCCGAGACATTAGAACTGCAGACGGCAGGAACGCTGAATACACAGGGTGGGACACCAAATCACTGGGCAAAGTAAAAAAAAAAAAACCCTAAATGAACACTGATGATTGCAGAGGACATGGTAAAAGTCACATCTGTCATTACTCAGACAAACAGTGTATGACTGCAGTAACCGCGTCCTGCTGCTTCATGATGGATGCATCAATCAAGAAAAAGTTGTCCAATAAAGAGTGGATTAGGAACTAACGAGGAAAACCAAGAGCAAATTTGGGAGCGCGGAGGCACCTGTCGATGCTGATGGCGCAGAGGTTGAGGATGCTGGCGGTGCACATCATGACGTCCAGCGTGAGCAGGATGTCGCAGTGGATGAGACTGAAGCGCCACTCCCCCACCACCTGCAAGAAATACAGCAAGCAGCAGTTTCATCTACAAGTTCCGCATGTTTGAGTTGTAATTCCACTCTTTTCCTCGTCGGGAGCCAACATGATTTGCTTCTGAAGTGACCCAATTTACCCACAAAGACTGCTACGATTATCATTTCCCCCAAGTAGCTTTTTGTCCATCTTCTTGAGAGTAAATGAAACATTGAAGACGACAACTGAACTGATTCACTGATTAATGGATCAGCAGATTGACTAGCAACCACTCTGATATATGATTTATGGTTTGAGTCTTTTTAATGGAAGAAGTCATAATCTTTTGGGCTGTTTATCAGACAAATGTAAATTGAAGACGTCCCCTTAGGCAGGAATATTCCTTCCGAGATTAACATGAGCTCAGACACCATCATAAAAAGTTTCACATAGAAAAACTGAATAACACAATCCGTGATCCTGTTTTTGTGACTTTTCCTGTGTATAGGATGCTCTACTTTGAAGTATCTCCAGCTCAGAACAAGATGAGGGTGCATTTTCAAGTGCAAGTTCGAGCTTTTATTGCATTTTCACCGACAGAGTGGTGTTTAGGAATAATGGACATAATTTGTACCACTAGAGCGAAGGCTGCAGCGAGCACTGCAGAACCTGAAATCTTTTTAGGTGAAAATACACATCATATATTTTGTACCATCAGACCAATATTAAATAGAATGATTTTATTCCACTGGCATATAATGCATCTTATTTCTATTATTTTGTCTTGTTTGAAGAAAACAACACAAACATTTTCTTTAAAGAAAAAAGGATTCAGTTCAAAATCGAAAATTCAAAAATTTAAAAATCAAAAGCACATACTACTATCAAGTAGTTTTATATTATAGGTAGATTAATTATTTAAAATGAACGATGATATTACAGGAGTTTTGTGAAAAAAATTATATAAATGAACTTTTAATGGCAAAAAAACAACATGAGACCTGACGAATGCTAATATCACCGCCCATTAACGAAAAACTGCAGCCTGTAACGTTGAATATAACTGATTTGATTAAACACACACACACACACACACACACACACACACACACACACACACACACACACACACACACACAGCGTGCACACACCTCCAGGTAGACGCCCCAGGGCATGACCAGCGTGGCCAGCAGCAGGTCGGACACGGCCAGCGACACGATCAGGTAGTTGGTGGTGGTCTGCAGGGCGCGCTCCCGCGACACCGCCACGCACACCAGCACGTTGCCGAACACCACGCAGAAGATCAGCAGCACCAGCAGCACGGCGTAGAAGTTGTACGGCGGCGAGGGGACCGCCGGCGAGCTGCTGCAGTTGGAGGAGGCCGTGGAGGAGGAGGAGGAGGAGGAGGAGGAGGTGGGGAAGGACGCGGGAGGGTAAGAGGGGTCACGGGTGGCCAGGGCGGAGAAGTTGTGGCCGAGGGACGAGAGGAGGAAGGAGGGAGGGGACGTCCCGTCTGACTCGTTGAGGAAAGGCATGACCTGGCTGCGGTTCACATGGCCCGTCTGGAAACGCAGAGCAAGGGAAGCAGAATGACGCAGAAAACAAACAACGGCTTAACTTGGCATCAGAGTAGAGGAGCTTGTCTTTTGTCTTTTCACTCAGCAGGACACCACACGCGAGACACTGCAACGCTCGGCCTGTAAACATCACCAGATTGAGTCTAAACCACCAACTGTGTGTTGTTGGCGTCATGTTCCACTTATAGCCTCATTAACCGTTTATCAGCCAAATCCTCTGAGTGCATCCTTAAGGACTAACTTTCTCAACATGTAGAATACATTTTCTTTCTTCTTAAAACATTTGCAATGCTAAATTGGTATGAAATATTTGCAATTTGTGCCATGTTTATATCCAGTTTTGTTCATCAGTGCCACCAACTGTCCCAAACCCAAAACAGGATGCGTTTTTTGACGTATTGCTTTTAAGTTTAGATGTTTTATATTTTTTTTTTCCTCACCATTATCCATAATTATTCATTGTTCTGTATCCATTAGCAATAATGTCTCCTAGGAAATAAAACAGGGGAAATGTCACTTGTTATTTTCCCTTCAATTCAGAAATAAATCTCTTACCCATTAGAATATCTTCTTTTTTTCACTTCACCAAAAACGACTGTTCGAGGTTGCATGTTAAACAAAACCATGCGTGACGATAGCCATCTTTTAATATTCATCTGAGAAAACAAACAAACTGTGTGAGAGCTTGGCAGGCTCCCGTATGAGAACAAAGATGGAAACAGGTCTATTTGTACGCTGGTGTTGGAGAATAAGTGAGCGGACAGATGGACTGCGAAGAAAAGGATCATTTCAGCCTTTGGATATTTCAATGCTCTCTTTTCGCCATGAAAAAAAAAATTGATTCCATTGAAAAATCCAAGCGAAACCCCGGCATCTGTTCTGCAGAAAGAGCAAACATTTTTACAGCTGCACACGCGGGATCGCTTGATACTAAAAGGATTCAAGCAGACAAGTGACTCACAATCTCTGTACGTCTCAGTATCACTCGTCTCCCCCTGACCCCCATCACTACATATACAAGATTGGTTTAAGCCTAGCAGATCAATAAACTATCCCACCTTGATTATCGTATTGATCCCACACTGTAAAGGTATCGACTCGCCTCAGTGGAGGGTTTAATGTGGAGCAGCGCAGACATCACTGTGGTGCTAGAGGTCAGTGTAATCGCTGCGGGGGGCGGCGGTAAAGGGCAGGGCGCGTGTCCCACTGCAGAAGCTGATTTCAAGGCTCCGTGGCGGAGGCCCATCAGCTGGAGCGTCGGCCAGGGGGTTAAAAACTAACGTTAATGCATTAACTACTGGGAAGTAGAGTTCACAAACCTCAGTAAGTATGTTGTATTTCAACATTTGTAAATATTTTTGACAGTTTAATTTGCCTCTGGAATTTAACTATTACTACTGGAGTTGTTTTTACAGTCAATTACTGTTCTCCATTCAAAGTGTCATCTTGAATAATGGCTAGAAAAATGTTTTTTTACAGAACATTACCATTTGGATATAAAAAAAAAGGTCAAAAAAGGTTTTATGAGGTGACCTTTGACCGCCAAGGAATACGTAAACCGTTCTGTCAGATGTAATGAGTTTAGCAATACAATCTAAATTTAACATTTCTTTACACGCCACATCCATAAATCTCCTGATGTTTTACTTTCTAGGGCGAGTTCAATAAAATGTCTGCAAATGCGACACCATGTGGGATCATTGCGGATTTAAACTAAGCTTTCTTCATGTTTTTCGACTTTGACTCATACTTAACTCATTTTCCCTCAGTTAACCTCATGATGAGTTCAAAGTTATCAGAGAGAAACATGCCCACACCAGACCATATTTATTCTATATACATATCCATGGAGCTCTTTTCATTTATCGCATAACATTGCAGTCCAGACAACATGCACATGATATAAATCCTGTGGTTTCTCAAATGTTCGCATAACAACCAACATGTGATCAGAAGAGCAAATTAAAAAGATTCTGCAGGGAACGGCAAGACTCAAATTTAGCTTAGTTTTGACACATTTATTCACTCACTTAAGGCGATTAAATTCAACAATTCACAAAACAAATAAAAAAAAAGTGTTTGAAAAGTACATAAAGGAAAACTTTTCACTCTCGTCTTTGTGTGTTTCTGATAGCTGCAGGATTTTTTTTTTTTTACATTTGCTCAGTCTTTGTCTCTGCTCTGTTTCTGTGATTGCAGCAACTTTTCTCCTGCAGGGATCTTTTGTTGCATCTTTATGTGTGTTGTGTTTGTGTGTTTTTGGTTTGTTTGCAGCTTTGTATCTGCCCTGTACATATCGGCCTTTTTTTTTTTTACCGATATCAGCCTATCAGCAAATAAGACGACGCTCAACAACGGTGAATCAGTGCTTGACGTTACATCAGGTTTTTGCTGTCTCATCCACTGGCTGTGTAGGGCTTTAAATGTTAAAAAAGTCTTCCTGAGTACCGGTATGTAGTTAAAATTTCTTTTGGAACAGTAACTTACTCAAACATGAATCTCTGTCATGTGAAGGTTATATTACAGGTTGTGTCACACATTCATAAGATTGAACTGTGCTCGTTCTGAGATAATGGGACAGACGTTGGCGCATCCCGACACAAAGCTCCTCGCTGTTAGCCAAATGATAAAGAAACGCTAGAAATGAGACGTCTGGTTTATTAATTACACTGCATTTCAGAGTTTGGGCTCATTTATCAAAGTTTGATGTCGTCCAAACAGCAAAAAAAAAGATGTTTTTGAGGCTACTGTGTGATTAAATGAGTTATCCTGATGCTACTCCTTTGGGGATGTTGCTCATTAGAACCTTAATTTTCTTTGTGCAGATTCATGTTCATTATGGGAAGATCATCAATCAAGAATGCAGCAGATTGGACATATAAAATTTATTGCAGAGGTGATCATTTTTAACAGAAAAGGTAAAATATCTTAGTTTACATAACAATATTCAATTACACTTGGTTCCATTAGTTGGATGTTACGTGGGGACATCACTCAACATCCACTTTAATGTTAATTAGGAACTTTGGCTCGAATTGAGATGAAGAGAATTTAACATTTTCACTATAAATGCATGGTGCATTTTGCAGTATTTTGCAACGTGCAATAGAATTCACAATATGTCAAATGGAAATGCTTTGCACTCTCTTATTTGAAGAGAAATCCTCCAGAAATCCAGTTGTGAATCTCCTTTCAATAGCCAGCCTCTTTTCTACTTCTCATATTTAATCTCCTGTTCCTCCGCCTCTGTAGCTCTTCTGTGGGGATTGTTTTGGATTGTTTGGCCTTGTCTGCCCCATAAAAAGAAAAAAAAAAAAAACAGAGACTCCTTCAAATTTCCCACATCTCTGCTCAGGCTATATGAGCTGGCCCGCTATAAAACTTTCATGTGTGTTGTTGCGAGGCAGGAATGAGGCACAGCCAGCGGGACCGACGTGGATGTTAGTCTGCAGCTTAATCAGATCTCACACTCCTCACCCTGATCATCTCTCAGCGCTCCATGAACTCCTCAAAATCCCTTTACCTCACTCTTTTCTTTTAAACAACCACTTTCAGAAACAAATAAAACTAGAGGGCAGTATTTTAGACAAGCATGAACAAATTATTCACAAGTATAATGTGCAGTGTATATCTTTCCCTGTTTTACTGTAAAATGCATTTGTTCATTCAAAGTAATGCCAATGCTCATTTTTTGCATTGATTTACAGTGAACTAAATATACATCTAAAGGATCCAAAACAATATTTTTAATTTCTCTCAAATTATGTATTTTTTTTCCTTCAGGATTTGCAAGTATTATTTTTAGTTTGAGTCAAATGGGAATTGTGCATGCACATTGCACACAGTCAGAGGACATGTTCTCTCCTGCAGACATGCTGCTCATTTGACATCATAAATATCGGTTCATTTCCTCCAAAAAATTCATGTACGTAGCAAAACATTTGCTGACAAGTTTGGATGTTTAGTGCTGTCAAAATTGCAAAAAACGTTTAAATCTCTAACCCTAACTTGAATAGTAATGCTTTTTTTTTTATAATGCTTTTTAACAATTATCGGTAAAGTAAACCTGCCAAAAAACATTGCTTATCCAATTGAGGTAAAACCAGGGCCAACGTTTGGAGTTTTGTTTGTTGCAGTTTTCACACTGGGCTCAGTCTCCTGCCCCTGAAAGCAGCCATTCATGTAAAGATGCATGCAAACATTAAAAGTGAACACTTTAGGTTGGTTCACTATAAATGTATTAGTCAGGCTCAAAACCTAAAATAAAAAATCATTTGGATTAAGACAAAGATATGACAAAACTTGCATCAAGTGTAGTATACTTCTTTAAATCAACATAAAGTAATCAGGTTATAACAAGTTATTTAACCCTTTTTAGTGAAATATTCACCCAATCAGGAATCTGTGCAGAGCCAAGGTACCAATTATGACGATACACCTATGGTCCATGACTTGTTAGTGGGAGAGAAAGGTCATTAGAAAAGAAAAAGTCACACCTTCTTATCTTAAGAAGAAGAAGAAGAAGGTTGACCGTGTGGTTCGTCTGTTCATTACGCTCATTTGCAGCTCAAAAACACATTCATCTT